>CM056054.1:235284902-235634902 GCA_029574335.1 Rana kukunoris
ATTTTAAGATGTTTTTATTGAAGTTTTATCATTGTACAGGAGCATACAAAAGATAGAGATGCCAACATTTATGTTTTAATACTCTGACCTGGAACAAATATGCCAGTAAGGTGTTGATTTACTTAAGTAGTGGAACAAGATCACTTTGCAAATATCCAAATGTTATAGGAACGTTGGCAATCTTCAATGTGTTGTTGCTAATTTCCAAAAATAAAATAAAGTACTTGCTGCAAAAAGAAAAACAAACAATACCTACCTGTCCCGCTGCCTGCCACACCAAACTCCACTGTGCTGAAGAGGTACTTTTGCTTCTGCATTCAACACATATGGCAGTATTGGATGCTGGCATCCCCTGCTATTCTCTTTGGTTTCCTCAACTGAAAGTGGAAACCCCACAACACCCAGCTGGGGACCAGCCATCCGACACACCCATAATGCCACGTACACACGATCGGACATTCCGACAACAAAACCGTGCATTTTTTCCCGAAGGATGTTGGCTCAAATTTGTCTTGAATACACACAGTTGCACAAATATTGTTGGAAATTCTAATTGCCAAGAACGCGGTCAGGTACAACACGTACGGCGGCACTATAAAAGGGAAGTTCAATACCAAGTGCACCACCCTTCGGGCTCCTTTTGCTAATCTCAAATTAGTAGAAGTTTGGTGAGAGACGATTTCTGCTTTTCAGTCCGTTACTGCTCTTTAGAAATAATAAAGAAATCACTTTGTCAGAACTCTGTGTGAATATCAGCAGCAAAACATCTTAATTATTCTAGCATTAAAAAGAAGAAGAGAATGGGCTGCATTAAAAAATTTGCAGCGTGCCAAATGTGCTATCTCCATTACGAACGCTTCCGTCTCGTACTTGATTCAGAGCATGCATGGAATTGTGTGTGTTGGAATTGTCTACACACGCTCGGAATTTGCAAGAATGGATTTTGTTGTCAGAAAAATTGAGAACCAGCTCTTAAATTTTTGTTGTCGGAAATTCCAACAACAAATGTCCGATGGAGCCTACACACGACAACAAGCATGCATCGAACATTTGTTGTCGGAAATTCAGAGCGTGTGTACGCGGCATAAGTGTGCCATATGCAAAAGATCTCTGCGCAATATTATCTCTTCAATGTAGTGGAGTTTTAATGTGCAGGCAGCAGGGCAGATCAATACTTTTTTTATGATTTGCAATGAGATCTTTATTTCATCTTTTGAAAACTGCTATAGAGTCACTTTAACCACTTAAGAACCGGACCATTACGCTGGTAAAGAACCTGGCCAGTTTTCGCGATTCGGCACTGCGTCACTTTAGCTGACAATTGCGCAGTTGTGCGATGTGGCTCCCAAACAAAATTGGCGTCCTATTTCTCCCACAATAAGAGCTTTCTTTTGGTGGTATTTGATCACCTCTGTGGTTTTTATTTTGTGCGCTATAAACAAAAATAGAGTGACAATTTAAAAAAATATATATATATTTTACTTTTTGCTATAATAAATACCCCCAAAAAAGATTAAAAAATAAATAAAAAATCTCAGTTTAGGCCAATGCGTATTCTTGTACATATTTTTGGTAAAAAAAAAAGCAATAAAAGTTTATCGATTGGTTTGCGCAAAATTTATAGCGTTTACAAAATAGGGGATAGTTTTATTGCATTTTTATTAATATTTTTTTTTACTACTAATGGCGGTGATCAGCGATTCTTTTCATGACTGCGGCATTATGGCGGATACATCGGACAATTTTGACACATTTTTGGGACCATTCTCATTTTACAGCAAAAAAATGCTATAAAAATGCATTGTTTACTGTGAATATGACAATTGCAGTTTGGGAGTTAAAGGGGAGTTCCACCCACAATTTCACTTTCTAAATATAAATACCCCTGTAATACACAAGCTTAATGTATTCTAGTAAAGTTAGTCTGTAAACTAAGGTCCGTTTTGTTAGGTTATTACAGCATTTATAATCTAGAAATAGACCGTGGCCATCTTAAGTGTGGGCATCATGAAGCCAGACTGTATGACTTCCTGGATTTCAGCTTTGCATATCTCGCACATCCTCAGTGCTGCACAAGCAATGTAAAAGGTTTCAGTCAGTTTTGCAAGGACTACTGGGAAACATGATGCCTATCCCAGAAACCCTTGCAAATAGCCTTGTGACTTAATAGACTAGGCTAATAAGGACATGCAGCACAGACAAACATAAAAAAAATGGGTGGAACTCCACTTTAATCACTAGGGGGCACTGAAGGGGTTGAGTGTGACCTCATATGTGTTTCTAACTGTAGGGGGGCGGGGCTGGACATGTGACGTCATTGATCGCCTTTCCCTATATCAGGGAACAGACGATCAATGACAGCGCCACAGTGAAGAACAGGGAAGCTGTGTTTACACACAGCTCTCCCTGTTCTTCAGCTCCGCGGACCGATCGCGGGACTCCGGCGGCGATTGGGTCAGCGGGTCCCATGGCCACGGTCACTGAGCTTCAGACCGGACAGCGGGCACGTGCCCGCGACGCACGGCTGGGCACTTAAAGAGGACGTGCAGGTACGTGCTTGTGCCCAGCCGTGCCATTCTGCCGACGTATATGTGCAGGAGGCGGTCCTTAAGTGGTTAAAGGGACACTGTTATTTTTCAGCATCCCTATGCCCCAGCACTTTTTTCTATTTTTTATTATATACAACTCTTCTATTCTGACATTTGACTTGTCCAGAAGTTTTCACACATTTGCAGTGTGATACAGAGAAGCACAATGCAGCTTTGATTCACTTCAACTGGGAGGCTGATCTGCAACCTGACATGATAACAGATGAGCTTTCGGTGCCCCTGCTCTGATACTTTGTTACAGAATACTTTTGGGAAGAGGTTGAGATACACTAAGGAGGCTACAAGTGAAGATCTCAGAGAAGAGAGGATGTTTGTAAATATAGTATAAGGGGGTCATAAGGAAATTGCATATTTTCTATGGCTTACAATATCCAATAATGAATTCTAAACTTCGTCAATGGGCCATATAAGGATGACTCATGTGGTATTTGTAAGCTGACTATATGGACAACCATCCTATTATGTGCCATTTTCCTTAGAAGGTCATACTGTTTGACCATTTTTTACACACAATACATATGTACCCTAGCTATAACTGGTGGTAGGAAAAAGTTAGGAAATCACAAAAGGTATCCATCATTGTGCAACATATTTAGTAATTTAAAACTCACACACCAAATGTTAAAATGCAAACTTACATTTACAAGTGCCTTTAACCCAGGGGTGCCAACTTTTTCAAGAGCAAGGGCCACTTAATCGACTTGGTAACTGGTCGTGGGGCACAATGAGTGGACTGGGTGGATGGCAGCCCAATCAGCTTTATAGAGCCCACTCTACTCTCAGCACACCAAACTCGCAGGTAATAGAATTCTATGGTTCAGTGCAGGTAACCCACAGGTGCACTTCTCTGCACCTGTGGATCAGTTTGAAAGCAGCCCAGTAACCACTGCAGAACAGATATGCCCATATATACACACACTATGATTTTAGTAATAAAAACTTACCTTTATTAACAGTATTCTATTCTATTCCATCCCAGAGCAGGAGGTTGTGGGCCACATCAGAGGGCTCTGCGGGCCACATGTGGCCCCCGAGCCACTGGTTGGGCACACCTGCTTTAACCGGTTCCCGACCGGCGCACGATGATGTTCATCGTCAAAATGGCACAGCTGCGCAAATGGGTGCACAGGTATGTCCCCTTTAATATATCCGTGTGGTCGCACGGGCCTCCGTCACCCTCGCGATCCTGCTGTGAGCTCCCTGACAGCGCCCAATAAAAGCTTATTGCGATTTGTTTTACCAAAAATATGTAGAAGAATACATATCGGCCTAAACTGAGGAAAAAAATAAATCTTTATATATTTTTTGGGGATATTTATTATAGCAAAAAGTAAAAAAAAGTAAAAAATATTGTATTTTTTCAAAATTGTCGCTCTATTTTTGTTTATAGCGCAAAAACTAAAAACCGCAGAGGTGATCAAATACCAGCAAAATAAAGCTCTATTTGTGGGAAAAAAAGGATGTCAATTTTGTTTGGGAGCCACATTGCCCGACCGTGCAATTGTCAGTTAAAGCAACGCAGTGCCGAATTGCAAAAAGTGGCCCGGTCTTTAACCAGCCAAATGGTCCAGAGCTTAAGCGGTTAAACCGGCACTTAGTACAACCAGTAATACTCAGCAACACTTTCTCCACCACTCTATAATCCAGAGCTAGTGTGCCTTCCAATTTACAAGATTATGTATAAAGGAACTGGAAGCATATATTTTTTGGGGGATATTTATTATAGCAAAAAGTAAAAAAAAGTAAAAAATATTGTATTTTTTCAAAATTGTCGCTCTATTTTTGTTTATAGCGCAAAAACTAAAAACCGCAGAGGTGATCAAATACCAGCAAAATAAAGCTCTATTTGTGGGAAAAAAAGGATGTCAATTTTGTTTGGGAGCCACATTGCCCGACCGTGCAATTGTCAGTTAAAGCAACGCAGTGCCGAATTGCAAAAAGTGGCCCGGTCTTTAACCAGCCAAATGGTCCAGAGCTTAAGCGGTTAAACCGGCACTTAGTACAACCAGTAATACTCAGCAACACTTTCTCCACCACTCTATAATCCAGAGCTAGTGTGCCTTCCAATTTACAAGATTATGTATAAAGGAACTGGAAGTGACGTCCATGGTCCGCTGCTGCACCTCAAAGCGTTTTGCACAAATTGTGCGTTGTTATGAACATATTGAGTAATATAGAATCTCAGCTTCTTTTCCGATTATTTTATTCTGTGCACAGGAGTTTGTATCACTAAGCTGCAGCTAGGAGGTTATAATAGGGTTGTCAAAAACTGGTATTGTGCCGGGGATATATTATTTGAGCAATTAACCATTTCTGTAGAGAAGATTTAACTCCAGGTTCAATTCATAAAATCCATTTTGGCACATCTTTTCAATTTTAACTTTTATTTTACACATTCTAGCCTGCTAATTATAGCTATAACCATTGAGTTTAATGCAACATCCGATAAACCTTTATTATATAGAATACAAATCCTACATGAAACATATCACCTATACACTGTTGTCAAAACTAAATTGATTGTACATAGCCTATTTTTCTACTGTCGTTCCAGGAAAAATTACAGCCATGGGCAGCTAAAAATTTACTCACACACAGAGCCTGTCTTCCATTTTGATCTCTAGCATTTGTCCATCTGCAGGGCAGGAACTATATTTTGGTAGCCACTCTGAACCAGGTTATAAATCATTTCTGAGATGTGGTCTTACTCTAGCATTATTTATTTTTGTAAGGATGGCACTGTTCCCAATATATATTAAACTTATGATGTTTGTCACTTCAGACTTATCAAAGGCCATTAAACATTTGATGCTTTACATACATCCGAAAGACACATATGAATTACTAACCATTATTAGCAGCAATAAAATTCCATCATTATGCAACGTTTTCAAGCCAGAAATTGTCACGGGCCATTTTTGCCTAACATGGATTCTTCTTGCAAATAATCTATATATATTTTAATGTAATAATCAGAATCCCACAATAATGCAAGCCTAAATTGCTTAACATTTGTCTAAATAATATTTACATATAAACTCAAAAATAAGTATATATGAAAAAAATACCCAAGTAACTGTGAAAATTAAAAAAATATTGTGTAGCTGCTGCTTAAATAGTGATATTATTCACTATGTGCTGCTGATACAAAAAAAAATTGAAAAAACGATTCTTACCCTCTTGTGACAATACTGTATATAATAAGCTCTGAAAATATAACCATCATGCAAAACGTATCTGGACATTAAGTAAATTAAAGTGCAACTGTCCATGTGCAATCAGCAATATAAATCAAAGTGCAATAGTGCAATAAAATGTGAAATCCTCTTGTGTTATAATTCTTGCAAATAAAAGTGACTTATGCCTTCATTCCATGTCGCTTTACTCTGTGTCACCACCAATGTCCCCTCCAGGGACTGAACTCACCTCCATAAGTCAGCTGTTATCTGAACTCTATCAGAGACGATGTGCTAGGGCAGGGGTGGGCAAACTTTTTGACTCGAGGGCCGCAATGGGTTCATATATTGGACCCGGGGGCCGGACCAGCGTGACTTCATGTTATGTGACATCTTGTGACGCACAGCACGGGCCTCTCAGTTATATTATATAACTGAGGAGGGCTATCTGGGTACATTATACAGGGCACATGGGGTAATATTACTGAAGGGTATCAAGGTGCATTATACAGGTAAAATAAGTTCCCTCCTCAGTTATATTACCCCTGTATAATAATGTATCCTGATACCCCTTATTTTTACGGTACCAGGTACCCCCTGTATACATACCCTGATGCCTTAGTTATATTACCCCTGGGGTATCATGGGTACACTATATGGATAATTTAAAGGGGAGAGGTAGCAAGGGGGTACTTTCTTATGCTTGCAGGTTGCAGTGCACCAATAACTTAACATTATTTATATAACAGTATATATAGGGCCTATATATACTCTTATATAAATAATGTTAAGTTAATGGTGCACTGCAACCTGCAAGCATAGTTCCAGCAAAAAAAAAAGTCTTTGTATTTGCATGCATAAAGGCACCACTTTTCTGAAAATATAATTATTACAGAATAAAAAAAAAGTGCAAGAAGCTTGGTGGACTCTACTTAAAAAGAGCAAGGTGTAGTTATACGTTCAGTGAACACTAAACCTCTGACCCCAACCGTTGACTTCCCCTTGGGCTTGTTTAGTCTAGATCAGAAATGGGCAAAGGGGTATTATAGGCTAAGACCTGAGTGAATAACAAGTTAACTTACAGAGTTCCAGAGTCTGGAATCCAGACTGTGGTCTTCTCTCTCTTCTCTGCTGCCAGGAGAGTGGTGGTGGCGAGACTTCCAGGCGCCGCATGGATCGCTCCTCATTAGCAGGCACGCGGAAAGGCAGTTGACGTCATCTGACGTCATCTGACGTGACGTCAAATCCCTGCCTGCGCCTGCACGTATGGCTCAATCCTTACTCTGCCCACGGCCCCGCCCCCCACTAGCTGCTGGCCGGCCCAGCCACTAGGCCCAGCCATGCCGTCAGCTAGCGCTCCATGGGCCAGATTAAAAGGTCCGCCGGGCCGTAGTTTGCCCATTCCTGTGCTAGGTCATACCATGAAGACAAATGATTTCCTTAATAAAGATGTAAGGCAGAAGGACAGCTGAAGGTAGTCCCAGAAGTGGACTTAAGTGACACATTTTAGAATTTCTCTCCACAACCACCCAGATGACAGTGGAGCCTGATGGGGGGGGGGTAATTCAGAGACATGCAATACCATGGTTCATCCGGAATAGGTGGAGGTAAAAGGAGACCTGCTGAAGCAGACATGCAAGACTGAACATACAGTAGATGGAGCAAACCTGCATTCACAGGCAAGCAAGCCAGCAGTACCTTGTGGGAAGGTGATTATTTATTAAAGTTTTCTAACGTTTAAAGTTTTCACCCCTTGGCAAGCGGAGCAAGATAACCAGTCCGGGGACCTCATCTCTCATCACATCTTGGCCATTCTTCAATTGGTGCCCAGCTGAGGCTATACGGTCTGTTTAAACCAGGATTCTTCCATCTATTATCTTACAGGCCCATTTTGACTTTTGGTAACGTATGTTGCCCTAAGTCCTATCTTTCTTTTAAGCCTGCATTTATCCGTGGTGGGTCATTACTACACACGAAAGAAGTTTGATGTCCTGATAATTCATATCTATTCACTTGGCGGAATTATATCACACATGGACTTTGTTGCACAATTTTGATACTTACATCACATATGGACTTTGTTGCACATCTTTGATATTTTTTGTCATATCATTTATTTAATTTTGTCATTTGTTTGATTGACACACTTGTTCTCACTCATTTCTTTGATTGTTTTTTTTTTTTGTTATGATTAACAGTCTTTAAGCACTAGACATATCTATCCATGATGGAGCAAACCTGAACATAATCTTTAACATCCTTCCGATGGGAGGGCCACCAGCAATTATGCTGCAGGAAGGCACAGGTACATTGTACACCATGATGTCCAGGTATTGAGTCATGCGCCCATTTGAGAAGCTTGGAACAAAGGGTGGGCACCACAAACGTTTTTCTGGGCGGAATACAGGAAGACTGAAGATGGGTGGTGGCCAGGATAGGATTGACAGGAATATTTGGCTCCAGTTCAACATGAGTCAGCAACGTCAAATGATATGAATAAGGCATCATTGTGGCCATTTTTAGAATTTAATAAATGACTGTCAGACCAAGTTTCAGGCAATGCAATCACTCTTCTGGCATGAGGTGTGTCTGCCCTAATTGCAGAGGTTCCTCAATTGTCAGAATAGTTTCAGAGGTGGGTTATTCAGGAGTTTTGTGAAAAACAGATGCCAAATTACCCACAGGGGGGACAACGTGGACCAACACTTTCCATATCCTACTCCTGGAAGCAGGCAACAATTTGGATGCTAAGGGCAATCAAGTCATCCAGGGTGGAGGGTATGGTTCTGACAGTTAGTTCATCATTAATATGATCTGCTAAACCCTGTCGCAAAGTTGCAGTAAGGGCCCAATTATTTCATGCAGAGCAAAATGTTTTCATGCTAGTTTCCAAAGCCAAGGTGAGAAGCTGAACTGTGTATTGACCAACGGTCATTCTTCCGTGACAAAGCCAAAGAAGTGATCCGGCAGTGGATGAGGCCCTGCCTGGCACATCTAAGGTCTTATGGAAAGCTTACTGGAAGGCAGAAAGACTTAAAATTGTAGCATGTTGATGCTCCCACAGTGGTGAGGCCCATTCCAGAGCACTGGGATAGGAGTGTGATATCATGTACACCACCTTGGAACGATCAGTACATCAGAAATGGTGGCCCAAATGAATCATGCACCTATCGATGAAGCCCAACAAGCTTTTGGATCACCAGAAAAAAAGAGGGGCAGAGGGCAGAGAGCAGCCAGAGTTTAAAAGGACTATCCAACACAGGAGGAACAATAGAAAAATAGCACTCACATTGTCAACATCCGTAGATAATATGTTAGAGAAAAAAAAGGAGAAAGGGGAACCCAAAGGTGAACCCTGTTCGGACTTTAGCGGCACAGTAAACAATAGAGATATATAAAAAAAGTAATTTTAATATAAAAAGACACATACATGAGATACAAGGACAGTGCAAACATTAAAAATCATACAAATGGGTACATAATATATGATGAATACCCGAATGCATCAACGCGTTTTGCCGTTGGGCTTCTTCAGGACACAGTTCAGAATACAGTGATTGCAAGAGCAAAAGAAGGGACTCACTTGCAGATAATTCAAGTCTTGATCAGCACAATGGCTACCACAGATATCCAATATAGGAACAAAGTTAGCTAACGCAGAGGCAGCAAAATGCTTGCAATGCAAAGTCAGGGGAGCCGGTGGTTCCTGAATAGAGAATGCAACAGTCTTCACACATCACACAGGGGAACGCATATACAAAGAAAATCCCAAGGAGCAACAGCGGGCCCTTGTAAGAGCGATTTGAAAGAATATGAAGAAATACTTAAAAATAGTCAGTGAGCTACGTTCCATACACCAATAAAAAATATGGTGTATGTATAGCAGTATTAATACTCCATGATAGGTACATAGACTGAGCTTATGAAAATAGTCCCCTGGGAGAGAGAGCGACAAAGCTCTTCACACAGGAGAAACAACAGGACCTGGAGTACCAGAAACCCGAGCAGAAGTAGGAACGGATGGAGAGGAAGTGAACACAACCTGCAGCTGGTCCAACAGGATGAAAGTTTATTTTGAAACAGAAGGATCCACTCTTGACAGGCCTGCCAGACATCAACTCTCTGTGCCAAACATTTAAGTTGCTCCAGAAGAGTTTTAATTTTAAGGGTGGATTTCCCATTAAAACTCCTCCTGAGGTAGTAGATTATCCATTAAACATTTGAAGGTGTTGATTGGCTCAACATAGGTCCACATATGTACATATATTGCTTGGATTTGTATAATCAATACTAAGGGTCTCCAAACTATGGCCCTTCAGCTGTTAAGGAACTACAATTCCCATCATGCCTAGTCATGTCTGTGAGGGTAACAGTTTTACAACGCCTCTTGGGACATGTAGCTCCGCAACAGCTGGAGGGCCCTAGTTTGAAGATCCCTGATCTATACAGTCGAAGTGTGGTTAAGCTTAATTTAGAGCAGTATTTACAGTGTCAGCAACAAGTGTACATTACCACAAACGTCACCCCCAACACACATTTATTTTTTTGCTGATGCCTGCCATTTTTCCTGGCTATATGATTTCCTCCCTCCATTTCCTTTTGCTTTGCCTTTGCAATGTGTTGTGGAAAAACAATGCAATATTTTGTTTTGCCTGTAATTTCTTGCATATGGCATTCCTGCTCCACATGACTCCACAGTAAAGTGCTCCTAAAAACACTCATCTAACTAGTTTCTAACTAACTAAACACCAAAAAACCACTACTCCATACTCATACAACTAGACCTTTCTGCTGCCTTTGAATCTGTTAACCACGTGTTTCTCCTCAAAAAACTCCACTCCCTTGGCCTCAAAAACTCTGTTATTTTCTTGTTTCTCCTCTCCTCACCTATCACAGCGTTCCTTCAGTGTTGCCTACAACTCCCCCCCCCTCCACTTGCTCTTTCTGTAGGGGCCTCCAAGGTTGTGTCCTCAGACCCCTTCTCTTCTCCATCTACACCACCTTCCTTGTTCACATAATAAATCTCTCATGGCTTTTAATACCATATCTATGCTGATGAGACCCAAAATCTCCACCTCACCCCCGTTAAATCTCCTATTTTATTAATAACCTATTAACTGACATCAGTATAAATGTCACATCACTTCTTCAAACTCAAGATTTATAAAACTGAGCTCATAGAATTCCCCCTGCATGT
The DNA here is from genome assembly GCA_029574335.1 of Rana kukunoris. Taxonomy (NCBI): domain Eukaryota; kingdom Metazoa; phylum Chordata; class Amphibia; order Anura; family Ranidae; genus Rana; species Rana kukunoris. Next base: position 235,295,885 of record CM056054.1, read on the forward strand.
GCCCCCTTACCTGTCTTCACTATCAAGATCCATAATACAACTTTCAGTCCCTCCCCTCAGGCTTTTCAGCCCCAAATTAAATTACTGTACAAAACTTGTAGACTTCACCTCCAAAACATCTTCAAAATATGCCCTTTTGAACTGATTAAGCCATTAAAAACGTGGTTTATTCCTTTTTTGTCTCTCGCCTTAACTACTACAACTCCTTCCTCATATGCCTACCTCTACATGGGCTATCCCCTTTCAGTCTATAATGAATGCTTTTTCCAGACTCACCCTCCTTACCAACCACTCCAGTGTCCGCCACTATTCCGCCACTCTTCTCTGACTGTCCCTTCACTGGATTCCAATATCCTAACAAAAAAAATCAATACACTAACAACAACATAAATATGTACAGATATATGACCAATCTTGTCCCAATATATCACTCAAACAATGCTCCCCGCTCATCCCAACACCTTCTCTTTAGTTCCCTTGTCTCCTCCTCCAATGATCTTCTGTAAGACTTCATCCAGAGCCTTTCTCAACCTTTGGAAACTCTCTACACCAACCTGTCCATTTTTATCCTATGTTGTTCACTATTAGGCAATCCCTGAAAACTCATCTCTACAGGAAGCCTATCCTAACTTCAGCTAACAAGAAATTATTTTAATTCTCCCATCAGTACATCCCCCACAGTTATTAAGTTTTGTACTACTTTCCCCTCCCTATTAGATTTTAATCTCTCAGGAGCCAGACCCTCCTAACCCTCTTGTAATAAATTGTAATGTTACTGTACTGTCTACCTATATATTGTAAAGTGCTGAAGAAACTGTTGGTAATATTAAATACTAATAAGATGCAGACATTATTTTCACCTCCTTAGAGTGCCACATTTTGTGTTCCCTTTGGGATGGTGGCAGTAGCTTTAAAAATGTACCCCTTGCACCACCAACTCTACACCTCCTCACCACCAGTACCTTAATCCTACTGCTTCTCCTCACCTCTAGCACCCTAACTCCCCTCCTCCGCTTCAATACCAGCATAAGAGTGATTTGAGAAAATGTTTTTCTAACGCTTCCTCTTCAGTTTTTCAGTTATGCAGAGGTTGGTGTGCCAGCTAAAACATGGCTGCTCTGAGCCCTTGAGAAAAAAAAGAAAGAGTGGGGAAAAAAAGGAATAGCAACATAGTTTGAAAAATGTATTCTTTGCACACTTGAGGAGGAAGAGGAGGAATGAAGAGCATTAGTGAAACCCCAAAAATTAAACCTTGAGGGGGGGGGGGCACACCATTTTTCATCAGCTAAATTATATGGGAGGAGTTGTAGCACAAAGAATTTGGGCAAATAGGAAAATGGCTACAATGTTCCCTTGATTAGGATGAGGAGGTGTATAAGGGTGCATTAGCAGCATTATAAATTAAAGTGGCTGCTATGAACCCTTGTGGGGGAGAAGTCCTTTTGTTGTTGAATTGTCTTTTAAGTTGCTGCTTGCATCTAACTCTTTGGTACAAAGTCATGCATGTGGTACCCAAAATGGCTTAAGACTATGATGGTCCTACTAGTAACAAATATGCTAACAAAGTCCCACGCTGCAGAGTTATTCTATTTGCTGCCTATTGAAGTACTACTGTATTGACAGTAGCCATTCTCTACCGAACACATACATGCAGTCTATATTTTGGAATAGATAGATGGGGGATGTAGGATAAGTGGGAATCTAGGGAATGTTGGGTGGTGTTTTTTTGTTTTTGTGCACTCTGTTTTGACATTGTATTAAACTTTTTAGACAATACTGTATGGACTGTGGAAAAAGATTCTAACAAACCATACTATTGTTGTACCACTGGCTAATTTGCATAAAGCTTAAGACTTTAGTATTATTTTTTAGGAGTGCATTTTCCTTTAGCTTTTATATTTGCTATGACTGCTACTTCTACTGATCTGCTCAAGCCTATTTTGGGTAAATAAACAGTATTGCATCCAAAAACATCCCAAGTTTCATGTTCTAATAAATAATATTGCTAGAAACATAGAAATGTGAGTCCGCCTTTTTTAATTAACATTTTTGTTTGAGTATGTTTGTCCCAAGCATGTTGGAAGCCATTTACCTTTGGGTGGCTCACTACCTCTGCTGGAAGTTTATTCCAAACATCAACTACACTTTCAGTAAAACAATACTTTCTAAGATTAGTTTTGAACTTTCCTACAGTTAGTTTAGGGTCACGTCCCCGTGTTGGTTTTGAATTGAAAAAAATGCCCTCCTGAACCTTATTCACCTCCTTGATCAAGTCAAGTCAAGCTTTATTGTCATTCTACTACACATGAAGTCATATGGTAGAATCAAATGCTGTATCTCACAAGGTCACGGTACTACAAACTAAATCAAACATAATCTTAAATATACAAAGAATTATGTATTTAAAGGTTTCAATAATGTCTCCCTCTCCCCTTCTTTCTTCCAGACTGTACATATTAAGTTTCTCTCTCGATATGTTTTTTCCCCTAGACCTTTCACCATTTTTGTTACCTGTCTCTGGACTCGTATCTTATCAATATCTTTTTGTAAGTGAGGTCTTCAGAACTAGACAGTACTATAAATGAGTTCCTACTAAAGATCTTAATAGGGGAATCAGGACCTCCTTGTAATTGTGATTCCTCTAGTCATGCCTAGAATTCTATTCTCACTGTCAGTGAGACTCATACTGTTCCAAACCACAACATACAGTTTAAAGGCATCTTGAAAACATGTAATTTCCCTATGTGTTTTTCCTATGTCATCCTTGAAGTTGCATTGAAAGGATGACCCTTGTCCCACTTTAAGGTATTTTTTAAAATGTTTGCTTGCATTGGTACATGTCCCCCATGCCAGTGCCCAGTTTCACTTTCCCTTTGTTTGACAATCCCCTGCCAATTATCTTTAAAAATGGGCAGAACTGATTTTCAAGATTTGCCCCTCCCCCATAGACTTCAATTTGGATTTAGGTTTACAGCTGAACCCAGGAACGTGTGCATATTCCTAGTTTGTTTTAAAGTATATCTAAACCCAAGAACACAAAAATAAATAGCATATTGTGTCCTGCTTGCCAGTCCTTAGATGTGATATATTTTTTCCCAGCTATAGAAGAAGAAGGAAGAGTTTTTACTTCAAATTTAGGAGAGCAACCTAGAGAGACAACACTGCTCCATAGATACTGTACAGTGAGTAAATGTTTCAGTATTACCAGCAAAAAATAATGGAAAGCAAATGTACCTGCTACACCCAAGGAGAATGTTAAGATAGTACAGTCTTGCTTTTGCATTTAGATTTCACTTAATCAATATATGTATACTTAAAGTATACATATATTGATTAAGTGAATATATGTATACTTAAAGTATACCTGAACTTTGCCTTTTAGGGCAACAACAACTACTACCAATATGACTATTGCTACTAATATTACTACTATAACTATGAACATATATACTGTACAGTATATTAGTAATGATAATAAACTGGATAGAAAAGATAATTGCTATCCAACCATGATTCTTTAAACATTTTATGATTTCTCTAATCAGTTGGCAGTAATGTGAAGTCTCGATTTGCCCAACTCAAAACTTTGGAGTGAAAAATTGTATCCTGCATGTCAATTTTCTAGAAAAGCTTATTGTACTAAAAAGAGAAACATTTTTTTTTTCCAAATTTTGAAAAATAGTGTTTACATTGTTAACCCCCTGCAAAGATGAACAAGAACAGAAAGCAAGGATGAGCCCCATAATTATTTTTAATTAAAACATCCATGTGGTGCCAAAAGCAATGTGTGATCTCTACTCGGCTCTTTAAAAAAAAGCACAGCACTCAATACTATCCAGTTCAGGGAAGATATTCTGCTTTTGCTGTTTATCTGATTAACCTCCTTTTTGTTTTTGTAGCTTAATTATGCTGAAATGATTCCAGCCTTTCACAAATGCAGCATGAGATGATTATTATTACACAACAGGATTTTTTAACATGCAATGATGATGTTAGAAGTTCTCTCAAAGTAGCTTGCTGATTGTTCTATGAATTTTATTGAATGTAATTATGCCACCCTATTCTTCTAAGAAAATTGCATAGACATCATGCAAGATTCTTGATGTATATTAAGTGGATCAGCAGCTGGGATGTTACCATGTGAACCTAACTAGAACATTTATTGCAGTAGATTTTTCTCTTCAGGGTGGTTAATTATCTTAATTACTTGTATTATCTTCTAAGATCCAAAATTACTTATTTCTCCTTGTGTTGCCAAAAGGAGTAGCATTTTTTTTTTCATTCAACTCACGCTGTGAGAAGAAGTACTGATGGCTTATTAGCTACACATTTTTTGTTGTTTGTATTTAAAGCAGAAATATTTTCTCATCATTTATTTGTGTATTTCTGGTTTATCTTTAATGCATTTGTACAACTTTCAGATATTTGTGCTTGCAACAAGATGATTATTTGAATTCACAAAAAGCTACAAAAATAGTACAATAGTATTAAAAAAATTCTAATTCTAGTTCCAGAACATGAGGCTGTTGTCATAATCTGGTGCATGTGCTAACAAAGAGAACTTTGAAATTTTCTTTTGTGTAGATCTACTTAGACAATTATGTAATCTATTTGAAAATATACAGCCATGTTTGGTCCCCTACTAAATGGCATCAACTTTACAGGCTGCCACGTGTCTGCTGTGCTTTAAAAACACTTCATTCTCCTACTTTACTCTTCCTGACATTCTTATTTTAGCTTGATGAGCATGTATGACAGAATATTCACTTCAATTATTTAATCATGTAAAAAAAAACTAATTAAGGTTTACTAATTTAATTAGAAAATAATTGGATAATTTTGGTGAATATTTCCACAATTTATCCTGTGAAAATTCCTCCTTTAGAAAATCAGCAGATTGTGTCCTTTTAGTGGGATTTCAACAAAGGCAAAGTGCAGTCAAATGCTTTTTTAAAGGTATGCTTAGTGCAAAGAAACAATGTTTGAGGGAAAGGATTTCTGAGCCAGTGTTCTGCTGTTGTCTACTGTTCTGACCCTGACCAACGCTGGAGTCTATCTGCCACGTTCTTCATCTTCAACTTGCACATGTTCCTTAGTAGAGTCTGCTGTTCAACTGCAAAACATCATCTGTTCTGGCTTTGAATTTGTACTTTGCATTAATTATTTGTCTACAAATATCAGTTTTTGTTAGTAGTTCAAACTTAAATTCTACAACCTATAAGCATCATACAGCAAAACCTGCAATTCCACTTGTAGGAGTTCTTTGAAAAGACCTTTCAATTGCACCTTCATATTCCAATATTCCAGAAGGAGAACATGTAAACTCTATGCAGGTAGTTTTATAATTGAAATTCTAACTGTAATTTACATGTTTTTTTTTAATTTTGTGGAGAATACAAAATTGCTAATAACAGTGCTATGATACCTTTATTTTAGCTGTAATTCATATGACTGGTTTATACAGTCAGCATAGGCTTCAAAAGCCTCACACTTTAGGTCTGATTTAGCTGTAATAAATCCACATGATTTGTAATAGAAGGCAGAATAGCTGAGCTAAAGTAATTGTATATAATCCAACCAATGTACAGTATGTAATGATGTTTGAGAAGAAAATTGATATCATTGTCTTTTAAAAAAAATAATATAAATTAAGTGTGTTGAATAAATCACGCATGTACACGGGTCATATTTCACCTATGAAACTGTTTTAGTCTGATATATGCTGTGTCAGTTGTTGATGTTCGCTGCAGCAGAACCTCTTGGAAATCATGAGTAATTTGTCATCTTTCTTCATTAATATGCATATTTTAATCTTGCTCAATTTCAAGAAGCTTCATTTTGATTGACAGCTCTGCATCTAAAAACAGACTCATACAGTAACAGATATTTAATCTGACAGACATGTATGCTTAGTGAAGTAGACTTTATGTTCACATTTGTCTGTAGATATACTGTATAATGTATTACATTTTTCATATTAGTATAACATATTTGCATGTATCTTTCTTATAAAAACACTGCAAGCTATAATCAATTATTATAATAATATAAGCAATAATTATTCCTTTTAGGTACACCGTTTCAAGAGACCTGGTATGGTACAAGATGGATATGACATAAACTATCTATAGATAGAGGGAGTGTCCAGGTAAATAAACAAAACAAAAATTAAAAATATTATTATCATTCTTAACATAAATCATATTTCACTTAAAAGTTTAATTTTAATTACAGTAGCTGTTTTTGTCTGTGAAACTATAATCAAAAAAGCAAGAGTAAAGAACAGTATCAAATAAATAACACAGTATCTTACACTGGCTATAGAAATTTACATTTTGCTTGGTTATTAGTGAGTGAATTTTACTATAAATTGTGCTCTGTGTAGTGTTAGCATTTATGGGAGAGTGCAATACTTGAGACATTATAAAAGAAAAAACCTTCATGAAGGGTTCGCTGAGGCTTTAAATGCTTCCTGTTTGCTTCAGTGGCAAACACAAAAAGGTACATTTGTTTGGTAAACACATGAGGCCAGATTCAGGTAGGAGAGCGGATCTTTATTCTGGAGTAACGTTCTCATTTACATTACTCCGGCGAAACTTTAGGAGCAAGTACTGTATTCACTAAGCACTTGCTCCTAAAGTTGCGGCGGCGTAGCGAAAATGAGCCGGCGGAATTCAAATTGGGGGGTAGGGGGGCATGTATTATTTAAACTAGGCGCGATCCCATGGCGAACGTACTGCGCATGCGTCGACTGTCAGTGCGCATGCTCCAAATTCTGTCAGTGAACGTCAATGACGTCAATCCCCATTCACGGACGTTTTACGCAAACGACGTTAAACTTTTTCAATTCAACACGATCACGACGGCCATACTTAACATAGGATACTCCACCTAGGGGGCATGTTTTTCTTTACGCCACGTATCTCTTACGGAAACGTCTTAAGACAGGTATTTGCAGCCACTTCCGGGAATACGGAACCGCGGGTGCGCTGGACAGGTAAGTGTCCATTTTTTAAAAGTCAGCAGCTGCAGTATTTGTAGTTGCTTGCTTAAAAAAAAAAATGGCGGAACCTCTGCTTTAACTTCTTGCTGACCGCCCGCCGTCATATTACTGCGGGACGGTGGCACTGCTACGCGGGAGCACGTAGCTCTACGTCCTCCCTTTAGCAGCTTGTAGGGCCCGCGCGCATCCCCTGAGTCCCGCGCACGTGCCCGGCGGGTACGATCGCTGCGGGCAGCCGCGATTGCTTGTTACAGAGCGGGGAACGGGAGGTATGTGTGTAAACACATACCTCTCGTTCCTGTCAGCAGGGGAAACGCTGATCTTCTGTTCATACAATGTATGAACAGAAAATCAGTGATTTCCCCTAGTGAGGCCACCCCCCCATACAGTTAGAACACACCAGGAACACACTTAAACCCTTTCCCTGCCCCCTAGTGTTAACCCCTTCACTGCCAATGGCATTTTTATAGTAATACAATGCATTTTTATAGCATTGATCGCTAAAAAAATGCCAATGGCCCCAAAAATGTGTCAAAAGTGTCCGATGTGTCCGCCATAATATTGCAGTACCGAAAAAAAAACGCTGATCGCCGCCAATAATAATAAAAATGCCATAAAACTACCCTTTTTTTGTAAACGCTATACATTTTGCGCAAACCAATTAATAAACGCTAATTGCGATTTTTTTTAACGAAAAATATGTAGAAGAATACGTATCGGCCTAAACTGAGGAAAAAAATATGTTTTTTTATTATATCTTTTTTGGGGATATTTGTTATAGCAAAATGTAAACAATATTGAATTTTTTTCAAAATAGTCGCTCTATTTTTGTTTATAGCGCAAAAAATAAAAACCGCAGAGATGATCAAATACCACCAAAAGAAAGCTCTATTTGTGGGAAAAAAAGGACGCCAATTTTGTTTGGGAGCCACGTCGCACGACCGACCCGCGCAATTGTCAGTTAAAGCGACGCAGTGCCGAATCACAAAAAGTGCTCTGGTCTTTGGACAGCAATATGGTCCGGGGCTAAAGTGGTTAAGCACCTTACCGTAAAGTCGAAGTACAGTCAAAATCTAACTAATGGCTCGTACACATGATCCGAATATCGGACGAAAACGATCGTCCGAGGAAGAATCGTATGATTTTCGGATCGTGTGTACACTACTTTCGAGAGCCGATCACGACAGTTCATCCGATATTATTCGATCGGACAAGCACGAAAATTTTCCTTGTACGATGTGAGATCGTACGATTTTCATTTAGTCAGTATAGTTGTTGTCCGAAAATACAATACAAAGAAATTACAACACATGACATCACTTCCGATTAATTTTTTACGTCGAACGAGAATTTTCGTGACTTTAATAACCTATTTCATTTTACTTGTGGCCAATAAACGAAAGAAAGTCATACGATCCGTCGTACGATATTCGGATCGTATGTACGAGGCATTAGGCTAAACTTGCTCCACCACCATTCTAAGCCTATTCTATCTAACCCTGTAAAGAAAAGATAACTATACTTATTTATTCTGAAGCCGCTCCTGTCCAGTTGCATGATCTCTCTGTGTAGAGAAAAAATCGGAGACATATACTGAAGAACCTGGCACCACATCCAGTAATAGTTGAGCAATAACAAAGAAAGGGAAAAAAAAAAAAAAGAGGACTTTAAAGGTTGCCACTAAATCCCCAAATTTGCTGTCTCATATTATAGTAAAATATAACATTTATTATGATCACATTAAAAACACATGATATAGGAAAAAACATGAACATGTCTAAAAAGTTATACTGTCCCACACATATGGACAGATCACAAGGCTGAAACCGAAATGTGTGTGTGTGTAAATATAATATCATGCTTAATAATTATACACTATTTATAGACCATTATTAGAACAATAAATACAGTGGGTCAGATTCACAGAGCGATTATGCCGGCGTTACAGGAGATGCGCGGCGTAAGTCTAAATTTGCGCATGCGTTTCGATGCTCCGCATCCCCAAAACGAGATACGCAAGAAATCTACTTTTTTTTGTCCGGCGTAATTTCGATAGACAGGTGCATCCATCCACGCAAAACTGTGCTAGACACTCCATTGATTTGCTATTCAAATATGCTAATTAGGGAGGTACGGGGGATCCACAAAAGAACGCTGGTGCAGCGCAGGCTACACGCTGTGCGCAACAGCTGCACGGCCTGTCTAAAATTAGACCATATAAAAGGTGGTATAAAATTAGACAATTCGTCTACATGTCAGAGAAAGCAACACTGTTAGTGAGGAGCTGAGCAGTCACACGTGTTGCACAACAATCTGTATGCCAACATGCCAGGGACATCCTCGCTCATAGCTATACTACTGACTTTAGAGGAGCAAAGAAGGATGAGGGCACAGAGGAGGGCACGGAGGAGGGCATGGGAGAGGATATACCGCACTCGCATAGACCTCTTTGGCATGAGTGATTCTGAGGTGTATCGCATCTTCAGATTCACCCCTCATGCCATCCTGGAATTAACCACAACCTTGCAGGAGGACATCACCAGCCCAACACACCACTCACATGCAGTGCAGCCACTGGTCAAGGTCATGGCAACACTCCATTTCCTTGCCAGTGGCTCTTTTCAAAGAACAAGTGGAGTGGTGGCTGGGATGTCACAATCCTCCATGAGCAGATGTGTGCACCAGGTTATCCTTGCAATCCTCAGACGCATGGCCAACCAAATCATCAAACCCACCACTGAGAAGCTGCGGCTGAAGGCAATGACAGATTTCTACAGAATTGCCAGGGCCATTGATTGCACACATGTGGCACTCCAGCCCCCACATGAGACAGAGCACATATACCGCAATCGGAAGCATTGGCATTCCATCAACGTACAGGTGATAGTCGATGCCCAAGGCCTCATATGGCATGTCTGTGCCAAACACCCCGGATCCAGCCATGACAGCTACATCTACAATCAGAGCCCCATCCGAATGGAATTCGAACAGAACGTGTATGGGGACACCTGGCTGGTTGGTGAGTGACATGGGTGGCAGGCATGACTGTCCCCCCCCCATGATGCACACATGACAAGGGGCACATGCATTAATAACATCCTCCTGTCTTTTTCCTTACAGGTGACTCTGCATATGCACTGGGACCCCATCTCATGACTCCTATCCGGAACCCCCAAACCCCAGGAGAGGAAAGATACAATGAAGCCCACGCCCAAACACGTGCAGTGGTGGAGCGCACCTTTGGCCTCCTGAAGTCACGTTTCCGATGCCTGGATAAGTCTGGGGGTACCCTGTTGTATTCCCCAAACTTTGTGTGCCAGATCATCAGTGCATGTTGTATTCTGCACAACTTCGCAGTGAGAAAGGGCCTGGAGATTGACATAAGTGATGACCTGACCCCTGAACCAGACAACCCCCCCCTAACCGAGGCTACCCCGTCTTCTGAGGGAAGAGCAGCCAGGAGACAGCTCACATTAGGCATCTTTGCACGTTAAACACACACATTAATCATGGCACAATGAGAATGCATGCATGCACACCACTGTGGTCCCTAGCAAAGACACATCACATCCTCATCTAATTGGATTAGCACAAGCCCACCATGCTGGGCTTGTGAGCAGCAACGCCACACCACGGCTCCAATTATGTCACTGTACATTCATACACCATTCACACGGACCTGGGAATCACTTCTCCCTGGTCCTGGAGAACCCTTCTCCACCAAAACTGAGCGTGACACCCCTTTTCCGGCAGGAATATCACTCCCACATTCCAAAAACATTCACAACACAAAAATGTCCAGCAAAAAAAAAAAAAAAGGGGGGAAACAAATTAATGCCGCTGGGCGTGAGCCACGCCTGAGGCGCCCACGGCCACGGCCCCGGCTCCTCAGGGGAGACTCATGGGGAGGGGGGGTAATCCGGGGAAGGAGGAGCAGCTCCTGGTCTCTGCCTACCTGGCGGCCTGCCCTCCAAGGCCACGGCAATTCTGTTCAGGCCAGCACCTAGTGTTGCCGTGTTGGCCTGGATAGCCTGGGTGAGGGCCCTCACATCCTGCCCAATGTCTGCTGTTGTAGTCTGCAGTACGTTAAGGCAGTTTGTAAGAGCCCGGGAGTGGCAGTCCAGGTCCCCAAGTGTATCCTTTATGGAGGACAGGCTCTCCTCCATCCGCCCCAAAGTCTGGCTGACCTGTCCCAGATGGCGGGTCTGAAGGGGCTGGTCCCTTCTCAGATTGGTGGGCAGAAGCTTGGCCACCCCCCTGGTCTTCTGGGATGACTTTCTGCCTCCAGCTGAGGCTTGTGGCCGGGGAGAAGGGGAGGCCCTTGGGAGAGGAGCCCTGTTGGGGGAGGAGTGGGAGGGACTAGCCCTTATGGAGGGCTGGCTGCTGCCAGCCAGAGAGGAAGACTCCTCCAAAAACAGCAATCCACTGGCTGACATGACATCCTCCTCCTCCTCCTAAACTCCTCCTCTTCAACCTCCTCCGAGGATTCCGGCCTTGTCGGGGGGTCCTCATCAGGCTGTTGTCCCTGGGATGGTGCGGTCAGCCCAGATGGCCCAGCACCCTCATGCTCATCTGTGGATGACACAAAACATTCACAGGTTGAAGGATCCACACACTTGCCACATATTCCCTTTCACCCCCCCCACCCCCCCACATGCTACACACCTGATAGGGCAAAAAAACCTTACCTGGCATCACGCCTTCATGACTGGAGTCATAGCCAGGCAAGCCCTCCACCTGTTGTCTATGAAAGGTGTGGCCAGCTTCTTTCTGACCAGACGCCGGAGGTCATTGATCTTCTTTTCAATCCCCGACCGTGTCCGGGTTTCCCCCCCCCCCCGATGTATTCACCTGGTCAGTAATGTTCTGCAAGATCTCACGCCTCCTGGCCGGGGGGGTGTTGGCACTCTCCGGGCCGTGGAGGAAACGCCCATATTGGGTAATGGCCCGGGCAAGAATTTGTTTCTCCCCCAAAGTAAAATTTAACTTCCTCTTCCTCTTAGTCATACTCATACAAAAACTCTCTCCCAAACAATTAGCAAAAATCACTCAGAAAAACAAGCAGGAAAAATCAAGCAACAAAACAAACAAACAAAAATCTATCAACCAAAAAGTCTCACAAGCAGTCACCAAAAAACACTTTCAAATATCTTCTACAAAACACTAGATCAAACAGTCCACAAGTATAACAAAGACAAATCACAACGCAACAAACAACAGAACAAAAGCACCTTGCTGTATAGGGAGGGATACAAAGGGATGTACTTTTGCAAAGGAAGTGCGTTTGTGTCTGTCTATTTATGCTGTCTGCGTAGTTCACTAAGTTGCCCGGGTCCACTTCCAATTTCACTGATTGCGCCGTTCCCGAGTTGTGAGCATGCGCACAGAGGTGCTGACCATGGTCTGCTTCATGTGCGCATGCGCGAGGCTGCCGGCCCTTCATTTGCATGGGGTCACGGCTCATTTCAATGTAACACGCCCACGTCCTTCCCAATTTGAATTACTCTGCCTTACGCCTCTGAAATTACGTTGCACAGGCGCTATTTTCTGCGCAAATCAATCGAGAATACGGTGATTGCGCCGCTACATTGCGGCAGTCTAACGTAAAGGAGGTGCGCTACGCCAGTCAAAAAATGCGCCGATGTACGTGAATCTGGCCCAGTATATTTTAACAATTTGTGTATAAAAAAAGTATGCATAGTATTTTCAAACAACAAAAAGATTATAAAAAAGGAAAAAAAAACACCTACATGTTTAATACTATTATTCAGATGCAGACCCAAATATTAGTGTACATACCATGACAGGAAGAGGGAGGAACATCCAAAAAAATTGGAGGACTGTAGAGGACAGATTGCCAACACCCACAGGCTTACTATAGATCAGGGCTCAAAATTTCAAGTCCTGAACTACTAGCCAGGCCTCAAGAGTTACTCGCCACCAGTTGCCCCACCTAATTCATACACAGCCCTGCTCCTAATTGCACCCGTAAACACGTCCTCGTAGATTATCTCATGGAATGACACTGTTAAATGTTTTATGCAGAATCAAGTTACAAAATTAAATATTACCAACAACAACTTTAACAAAATAGGACAGGGCACTTGGGGAGACCAGAGGGACAGGGCACTGGGGGCAGACCAGAGGGACAGGGCACTAGAACTGGGTCTCTTCCCCGTTCTCTTGCTGTCTCCTCTGCAACTCTCTCTCTCTCTCCTTCTCCTATTCATCTCATCATGAGGAGCCTGTGTGTGCGGCTCCACGCCTGCATGTCCCCACTTCCCCCTTTTATTCAGGCTGGCAGTGAGGAGAGGAGGTCCCATGGCTTAATGAGGATTGTAAGGAGAGCACCTGTGTACTGCTCTGCCTGTGCGCGGCACACCAGACTACTTTTCCTGAGCATGCACCTTTCCTCTTCAGCCGCCAATCTCATCGGGGCTCTAAGTGTAGGCACAGATTGGAGGGAGATTGGTCATGCAGCCCTGTCATCACTCGCCCCCAGCTTAAATCCACTCGCCAAATGCTAGTAGGCGAGTGGAAATTTTGAGGGCTGCTATAGATCATCCATTGACAGCTTCCTCACCTTTACATTAAAGCCATTGCTGACAGCTGATCATGGGATGGGACCAAAGCAGCTTCAGAATAAGTATGTATATGCATCTTTTCTTCATAGGGTTAGATAGAAAAGGTTTAGAATGGCGGAGGGAGTAGGGTTAGCCATAATTTTTGACTGAACTTCCACTTTAATAGAAAAAATTAGAAGATTTGTGTGTGTTTGTTTTTGTGATTGTCCTATTTTGTAGTGTGGGGAACTAAAGTATAAAAACAAATAATTGTGACTTAAAGCGGAGTTCCGCCAATTTTTTTTTTTTAAAGTCAGCGGCTACAAATACCGAAATACTGCTGACTTTTAAAATATGGACCTGTCCAGGGCACCGTGCTGTCGGCACCCGAAGCCGATCTGTCCCCCGACTCTCAGGTGCTGCCACCGCCATCTTCGGTGAGGGAATCAGGAAGTGAAGCATTGTGGCTTCACTTCCTGGTTCCCTACTGCGCATGCACGAGTCGCGCTGCATGACCCTGCTGTCTTTTTTGACCTGTGTGTCTCCCAGAAGACAGCAGGGGGGGACAGAGGAGGCGTCGGACGCGGCTTATATATGTGCGGATATCTATGCCTGGAAGTGGGGGAAAATACCTGTCATAGACAGGTATCTGCTCCTCCCCTTCCCCCTGAAAGGTGCCAAAAGGTGACACCGGAGGGGGGGGGAATTCCGAAAAGCGGAAGTTCCATTTTTGGGTGGAGCTCCACTTTAAGCTGTCTGCACAGTATACAATTTTGTATCCAATTTTCTTATACAACTTTTCTTTAGATTTACAAAAAAACATATTAATATGAGGTCAAACCTAAGTACTTTCAAAATATATGCAATCAGGCAGGCCCTTGGACTACATAGTTAAATGTAATTTAAAAAACGGTATCATCTGTATTCAGCTTTACTTACTGCTACTATTTTTTTTTTAGTGGCCTGCATTTGTTGAAAATCATCAATTAGCTTTATGGCAAATATGCACACACCAACACGTGCAGGTACAAAAGCATATACTGTATTTATAAATATATTTTTATCTTAATATGCTTCTTGGCAATCTGTCTGTATTATTTGAAAAAGCGTTGTGCCTAGTGCAAAACATGTCAGAATAGAATTTTTTCCTGCTAGCTGTTTTAAAATAGTGATTGGTTTAGTGAAGATGAGCCAATCGAGCATCTGAGATGTGAATGTGGATTGTAGTGCCTGATTTCGACTGGTGCAGCATGTGAAATGGTTGTAAAGCTTCCATTATTTTTGAAATAAAATAATAAACATGTCATGCTTACCTGCTCTCTACAGAGCAGCCGCAGTACTATTCTTCTGGGGTCCCCCATGTTGGGGTCCTCCTCTACAGTGAGTGCCCCCATAGAAAGTAGCTTTCTATTTGAATGTGAAAGACCCACCCAGGACAGGGGCTTTTGGAGAGAAAAAGGGGTAAGCCTCCTACACACTGATTAGGACAATGCACATAATTATATAATGATGGACTACCACTTAATGGATGCTAAGAGCATGGTTTGGATTACCTCTCTGTATAAGTAAAAATGCCCTGTACACACGACCAGTTATCCTGTAATTTCCGATTGAAAAAGCCTGATGGGGCATACACACGGACAGATTATCTGATGAAAAGCTTTCATCTGACTTTTTTGGGCGGAAATTCCGCTTGTGTGTACAAGGCAATAAAGCTTCTCTTCTGGAATGATTGGAAAGAGGTAATTTTATTCTTGTACAGGTTAAAGGTCACAGGGGATATAGTGGCCCTCCTGCAGACTGGGTTGGAGAGGCTCCTTCACTTGGGACAGACATATTGTAATTATCAACAATATCCCTCCAGGGATTTAAGAAGATAAATTAATTCCACCATTGGAACATTGTATGAGTTTGTCTCATAGACTGTTGTAGACTGCTGCCAGAACGTCTGAGAGGGGGTGGGATTCCTGATTAATTAATAAATAGTTTGGTCACCTAGGTTTGTTTAAGTGACTAGTTAATTAGCTTCTGTTAATGAAATCACTGTTAGCTATTAGTTGCTGGATGAGGATTAGCATTATGTGTCTGTTGGCTGTTCCTTTGCTATGGTAATTATATTCCTGTGTACTGTTTGTATTGTTAGGGTAATAACAGAAGGAGAATGTTCTTCTGTGGGGTATAAAGCACATGTCTGAGTTTAAAAAAACAGTCTTTACTTTGGTTCTATCCCGACATCTTTTCTTTGTACAATGCATTGGGTAAAAAGAGCTAGTATTATCTCTCGGTCTGCTTGAAATGATTTGGAGGGCAGGAGGCACTGTTTGGCAGAAAGAAGCACCCAAGCGGGGTGCCAAAGTGATTCTGTCACATTTGTTGACAAACAGCGTGATGCTTCCTGCAGTGTGGGACATCAAAACCACCACCAAGATCTGATGTCTAGATAGCAGAAGAGGAGAAATACAGATACAATCCACATGGAAGAGGATTCGGAAAGAGGCTGCAAGAGATGAAGATACATCACAGGAGAGCAGTGTCAGTACAATCCTGCTTGGATGATATGATTCTGTCTGCCAGCAATTCTGGAAGGAAGTGCTAGCCTGTGAGCAGCGCCACCAGGGAAAAACTCTCCCCTCCATCCAGAAAAAGTACTGGTTGCAGTAAGTAGTGTGAATGCTGTTATTAAGGAAACAAATGCACAAGGAGTGGACAGCTGAGTTAAGAAGGCTGGTCCAGGCAGAGATGCAGTTGCATGAGAGCTACAGAGGCCTCCGCTGGTATGCAGCCCAAGTGAGCCCATTGACAGTGGATGATGGCCCAACGGAAGGCTTTGGCTACAGCGGTCTGGTGCTGTTGTATTGGAGCCTGTCCACGGACCCTGACTTTGGGAGAGATCTGAAGTGGCATTTGGAGGAAATCGTGGAGTACAGAGACTGGAAGCTGAATGTCTCGGAAGTGCTCTGGGCACAGGAAGATTTGGAGTTTCTAGCCTTTCAGGAATTGGGAGTTGGAGATCGCCTACAGACGGCTGCTAGAATCTGCTCAGCAGCTGGGCATGGCTCCTTTTGTCTGGGACTATCAGTAAGTACCAGAAGACAGCTCTGAAATCCTGGCTGAAGTGTCAGCAATGGGACAGAGTAACAGTGTGCTTTGCCAAACCTCCACTCGCAGAAATGGAGGTCCTATGTTGGATGCAGCAAGTGCTGACTAACTTTGATGAACCTGTTTCTGCACATGATGAGCTTAAATGAAGGAATGCATTTGTCCAGCAGCCAGATGAGGGTATGGAAAATGGCTCATCTCCCCAGTCGCAGGTCAAGGATTCAGGAGAAGAGGAAGCCGTCCTCACTCCCCAGCCATAGACCCCAGAAAACATGGATTTCATTGACTTTTTATAGGAGGATGTAACAATTATTAAGTTTTCGACTGAAGTGCTTGCATTGCTGCAGAATGTTTCCAGCCTCTGCCTAGCACTTCCAGTGGTTCCGGATTTACAGGGGTAAGAGATGGTGAACCTTTATTCCTCGCCGCCAGCTCCAGAAACTGGGGCAGAACATCACTGAGCTCTGCCCATTGCCAACAACAGCTTCAGCCTTCCTGAGAGAAGAGGCAGCCAGTCTTTCTCCCACACCACGGACAAGGACATGGCATTTCCTGCCAGCAACATCTTTGGAGTTACAACAAACTTCTCCAGCTGAAGCTCTAGCAATTGGACAGAGGGCCAAGACTTCTGCCCCAAACCTGTGGAAGTTCCGAAGGCCCAAAGTGAGAAGGTGGCAGTCATTTCCCATAAGAAAATCAGGATCCAGGGGGAGAAAGGAGAGGAGGTGGTCATCCTCCCTCCCCAAGGGAGGGGGGACTAGGGACTCTGGAGTGAAGAAAGTCATCCTCACTCCACAGGGGAGTCCAGGAGTCTGGAAAATGGAGTAACTGGCTCATGTCCCCAGCAGCAGATCAACAGTCTGGTAGTGGAGGAAGCTGTCCTCCCTCCCCAACAGTCAGCCAGAGCAGAGGAAACTGGCTTCCCTCCCGAGCAAGGATGCATGCACCTGGGAGACAGTATCAGAGAAATGTCATCCCAGCAGCCAAATGAAGGTTCGGGAGATGGAACATTATGTGTATGTTGGCTGTTCCTTAGCGATGTTAATTATATTCCTGGAGGGGAATTTCATCTGAGGGGTATAAAGCATGTGCCTGAAATTCAATAAACAGTCTTTCCTTAGGTTCTATCCCAACATCTTGTCTGTGTATGATGTCGTGGGTAAAAAGGGCTGGTATTAGCTCTCGGTCTGGAGGGCAGGATGCACTGTTTGGTGGACGGAGGCAGCCAAGTGGGGTGCCAAAGCAGTTTTATCACAGGGGGCACTCATGCATGTTTGCTGCCGAGACTGGCTTGCTGCATCTAAAGACACAGGCAGAGGAGCACAGTCCTGCCCCTGCTTCCGCTACTATAAGTCAGTCCAGTGAGGAGTGAAAAGGCCAGGAAAGCCTTTGCTCTTGTGCACATTGCTGAATCAAGTACGGGCTCAGGTAAATATAAGGGGAGGTGGATTATGCAGCACAGGAAGTTTTTTTAGAGAATGCATTAAGGGTAAAATCTTCAGCCTTTATAACCACTTTAAACCTATCTGCGTGGTTCAGAAAATATTCTCACAGAAACTAAGAAACACAATTTATTGACGTTTCCTGTGAAGCTGTACAGATAACTTTACAATGTTGTCATATAGCACATTATGATTGGTACTGGTGCATAGTGTTGCTCACAAATATTCGCATTGCGAATATTCGTAACGAATATTGCATATTCGAGTATTCGCGAATAAATCGAATATCGCGGTGAATATTCGATATTTTTTTCAAATTTATTTTTAAAACAGATCACATCCTAGTGATCTCCATCGACGTCTAAAAGCATTGCTGGTGTGATTAGAGACCCTGGGCCGAGTAGCTGAGGCGATCGTTTTATGTTGCCGAATATTCGCAATGCGAATATTCGTAATGCGAATATTCGCGAATACTTTCTCTGCCCTTCTGTGTTTTGTGTATAAAAACAAAAAAAAAATTAGCTTTAGTTTAGTCATATAAGTTTGTGTAAGTAGAGTTAGTGTTTAGTGCATATTAGTTTAGTAATTCAGGAAATGATCTCCTTTTTCGCGTGTTGACGAGAATTTCGCAATCAATTTCGCATTCGCATTAGCGAAATTTCGCATTCGCACTAGCGAAATTTCGCAAAAATTTTTTTTTGATAAAATATCATGAATATTCGATATTAACGAATATTTCGCGAATATTCTTCTATATATTCGTGAATTATCACAAAATCGAATATGGCGTATTCCGCTCATCACTGGTGCATCCATTCAGAGCCTTGTTAAAATAATTAAAACAGAGCACCCCTAAAATAATGATATGGTTCTTAATTTTGTGTTGACTTTTAAGCTTCTTATGAAAATAAATCTGCAGTGAAAAGAAAGGAGTGAAATAATATGCCTAAGTTTAATTTGCCCAGGGCTTGGCTTGGAGAATTTAGCTGCAAATTGTGTTGGGGCATGAATCTTGTTAGTTAGTTCTGGCCATTTTAAGTGCTAATAGGCATGTTTTTGTCACAAAAAGGTGCAGGAAGCTGGGCAATGGGCATTATCTGCAAATGGGGACATATGCAAGCAGTGCTGAAAATAAATAAATTTGTATGCTACTTGAAAAGCATTTTTTCAAATGCAATTTTTCAGAAAATAAAAACACTTAAATACATTTTAGTGAACATGATATAATATCAATTTTTGGTAACATATGCAAGATCACATTGTGTGGAGTAAAAAGATACCAAACGTGTCAAGATTTAAAATTGAAATGGTGACAAACTACAGTTCCTAAAATTGTCCAGGTGATACTTTAACAGGTTATTGGTTTATAATTAATAATGAATTATGGCCCTAGAAATATTACTTTCAGTGCCAGAGTGCCAAACCTACATGCTCATTTGCATTTATAAGTATGCGCAGATAGATGGGTTGCTTTTATTTTTTTATTATTTTTATGTATTTTATTTTATTTGACATGTTTTCTACATGTTTTTTTTTTTCATTTAACTTCTTTGTTATCACAAAGGGGCTAACAAAACTCCTTGTGATAGCTTTTGGCAAGTGACATGTAGGCCCGGATTCAGAAAGGACTTACGCCGATGTATCTCCTGATACGCCGCGCAAGTCCACGGATGAGCCGTCGTATCTATGCGCCTTATTCTTGAAATTAGATACTCCTGAATTTTAGCTTAATCCAACCGACGTAAGTCTCCTACGCCGTCGGATCTTGGGCGCATATTTACGCTGGCCGCAAGGAGCGCTTCCGTAGATTTACGCGTTGAATATGTAAATGAGCAAGATACGCCGATTCACGAACGTACTTGCGCCCATCACTGTAATCTACGCCGTTTACGTAAGGCCCTGTACACACGATCAGACATGTCTGATGAAACTTGTCCGACGGACCCATTTCATCAGACAACTCTGAACTTGTCTGATGGTCTGATGTGCGTACACACCATCGGACCAAAATCCTATCAGACCAGAATGCGGTGACGTAGAACACAACGACGTGATGAAAAAACAAAGTTCAATGCTTCCAAGCATGCGTCGACTTGATTCTGAGCATGCGTGGGTTTTTGGTCCGATGACTTTGTGTACTAACCATCGAACCTGTCCGACGGATGTTATAAACCTGTACATGGTGTTATAGAGCAGCAGGATTTTCAGACAGCCTCAGTGACTTTGTACACTTAGGCCTTGTACACACGAGGGAATGTATCCGGTTGGAAACATCCGACGGATATTTCCCAGCGGATAAGTCAAATTTGTCCGTTGGTCTGATGAGCGTACACACCATCGGACCGAAATCCAAGCGGACCAGAACGCGGGCACGTAAACCACGTACAACGTCACTATAAAGGGGAATGACGAAGCCATCGGCGCCGCCCTCTGTTCCGCTTCTGCTAGTTCGGTGTTAGCGAAGGTTTGGTTAGAGCTGATTCGTGCTTTTCAGTCTCCGCGCTTAACAGGTCGTATTTTCAGGTTCAGTGTGTGCTTGTGGGCTCGTATTTGTCATTCAGTGTCGCCGTACACGGCGTTTCTGCTTTGCAGTGCCGTCCTGTACGGTCGTATCTGTTTGACGTGCGATCTTTGCAGGTCTTGCTGGATTTGGGGGTGCTTTCTGTTTGAGTGTGTTCTTGACTGACCAGCCGGCCGGTTTGAAGCCATGATGGAGCAGCAGCACAACTTTTCACGAGTTCGTGCTGTTTATGGGTTTTGTTCTGGAGTCTGTGTGCATTCCAGTGATTTGGACAGGAACAGTAGGAGGAGGAGTTCCTGGGCCAAGAATTGGTTGCGGCAGCGTAATCGATTCTCTCATATGTCTCTGCTTAGGGAGATCCGGGAGAATAATCCTGATGACTTCAGGAACTTTCTCCGTATGACGGACCCCGTTTTCCACCGTCTGCTGGATCTCCTGTCCCCCTATATCACGAGGCAGGACACTGTGATGCGCCAAGCCATTCCGGCTGAGCAAGGCTTATTGCCACGTTGCCGGTACACTGGCGACTGGGTGAGCCTGCAGGGACCTCAAGTTCTCAACAGGCATCTCTCCCCAGGCGCTTGGATCATCATACCGGAGGACGTGTGTTCGGCCATCATGACAAGTCATGCCAGGAGGAGTTTTATTTAGGTAAGTTTCCTCCTTTAACATCACAATCTGTGTCTTTAATAATGTTTGCATATTTTTCTCACCTTTTTGTGTTGGTTTTCCTAGTCACCATGATTGTAATATGCTGTGTGCTTAATGTTCCCTTTTCTCCCCATGCATGTTGTTAAGCTTTCCAGGTTAATGTGGTTTGGCCTACCTGCATATTTTTACCTTCAACACTACTAACCTGTCCAGCATCATCTCCTAGGGACAAAAACACCTTTTTATTTTATTTGGTGTCCTGCTCCATTGTAGTTCAACTCCCTCCCTCTAAAAAAGTGTATTGCCCTATCAGCGTGATGTGGAGTCTGATAATAATTGTCTCTAGATTTGTTGCCCTAAATACTCTCTATACACTAATTTTGGGAAATGTTAATACCGTGATGTTGCAGAATGATTTTTTTTTAATAGTGTTTGCAATGTTGTTTCTGTGCCAAAGTGCTAATTGTTTTTTTGCTTTTGTCCCCACAGTTTCCCTCCACGCCGCAGGAATGGCAGACTGTGGCTGCCCACTTTGCCCAGCGTTGTGATTTTCCAAACTGCGGAGGGGCAATTGATGGAAGCACGTTCGCATAGTGCCGCCACCTCTTTCGGGCTCGTACTATTATAACTACAAAGGTTTTCATAGTATCGTGTTGATGGCGGTGGTGTCGGCAGACTACGAATTTTTGTATGTGGACGTGGGGAAGAATGGCCGGCTGTCTGATGGGGGAGTGTTCGCGCGGACCGAATTTTACAGGCGTCTACAAACTGGTGGTCTTGAACTGCCACCGGATGAAGACAATGTGGAAGGACTTCCGTTTGTTTTTTTAGCGGACGAGGCTTTGGGACTTGGACCTCACCTCATGCGGCCTTTTCCCCAGAGGACCCTCACCCCGGAGAGGAGAGTCTTCAATTTCCGGCTGGCCAGGCCCCGGAGGGTAGTCGAGAATGCCTTTGGGATACTCGCCAGCCGGTTCCGCCTGTTCCAGACAGCGATACATCTGGCGGAATATAAATTTAACTCTGTTATTTTGGCCTGCTGCATATTGCATAATTTTTTACGCAGGCATTCCCAGACGTACCTACCCAACATCGTGCTGAGGCAGGACTACCCTCAGATACCCTTCCTGGGCTGGACACTGGTCGCGCTGGCTCGGTTCACCCAATCTGCTCGTGAGGTACGCGACAAATATGTTGAGTACTTTATGGGTCGGGGGGCCATAGCTATGCCAAGATTAATATTTCTTTATAATTCGGCCCCAAAATAAAGAAATATTACCAATAAATAATAAATAATTTGACCATTGGACTTTATACAGTTGTTTGTCATTATTGCTTTTTCTCTTTTTATCTGTCTTCCAGGTTCTGAAACTAGTGCATTTCTTGTGCCCAATTTAGTTAGCAGGTTTTAGTAAATACACACAATTGCACATTCTAGTCACTCTTCTACAAACTGGGTATTGAGGTTAGAAATAAGAAGCCACTGGTGTGTGTGTGTTTTTAAAAGTTTTTTTTATTTTTTTTTATTTACGAACATTTTTGTGTTTTAATTAGAAAACTTGGTTTAGAAAGTATTTATTTCTTCAAAAAATATTTTGTGGTTTTGACAAACATATCTAACAATCGAACTTACAAAGTTCAACCTTTTATTTGGCATAACAAACCCAGACAACATGGTCTTAGGTCACGCCGGAATCCCCCAAAATTTGAGGATGCACACATGCTGTGTGTGTGATGGGCCAAATGGTGTTTTTTCACATGAATCCCATGCGAAATGTTCACATGTGCTATCTGCCATCATGGGTGATCAATGTATGTGCTTTGTGGGTGCAACCCCTTTCTGTCACCTACTTGATAAGTAAGGAAGGGGTTGCACCCACAAAGCACATACAATTAATGTCCTGTGCTGGCAGAACGCACATGTGAACAGACATTGGTGTTTATTTACTAAACAGTCCAAACTCCGGCTTATTTGTGCATATAAGCCAATCAGCTTCTAAATTAAGCTTAGTCAATTAAGACTTCGCATCCAAACATGAAGATGATTGTTTTATATGCCAAGTGATGCTGCTTTTGCCCCTTATAGCTTCAGTAAATAAACCCGTGTGTGTGTGTGCCTCCTCGAATTTTGGGGGATATTAAACGAACATTATACAACATCTTTGAGAGTGGGGTGGTTAGGGGTGAGGGCAGGGGGGGCATGGGGGGCAGCTGGGGGGGATAGTCTTCTATATACGTCCCAAAATATCGAGCATGTTTTTGAAGTTTTGGTCCATCACCACCATCCTTTCCCTCATATTGGCCAGATCGGTGCTGCACTCCATTATCTGCTGTATTAGGATTTGTGCACTTGCACAAGAAAAAATAGGAGCGACAGATGTGCTAATCCCATCTTCATCATCCCCTAAAAATGCCAAAGGAAAAAACACAACATTGTAAGTAAGTAAGGTGCAGGCCCTATCTACATCTCTTTTTCCCTGCAAAGCTGGGGTGTCACTGACCTGTTGTACTGACAAGTTCAACATCTTCTACAACTTCTCCTTCTTCTTCAACTTCTCCTTCCTCCACTAATCCCGCTCCCTCCTCCAATCCGCCTTCCTCCACTAATCCGCCAAATTCCACCAAACCGCCTTCCTCCTCCAATCCGCCTTCCTCCACTATCCGCCAAATTCCACCAAACCGCCTTCCTCCACCAATCCACCAAATTCCACCCAAACCGCCTTCCTCCACCAATCCGCCTTCCTCCACCAATCCGCCTTCCTCCTCTCTCCCTTCCTCCTCTCCTTCTTCCTCCTCTCCTTCTTCATCATCCTCCTGGTCAACAATTTTTTCGGGCCGTTTGGGAGACAGTGTGGGCCTCCCTGACTCCTCATAGCGCTGTCCTCTTCTTTCCCCTAAAAAAAAAAAAAAAAAAAAAAACAACAACATCAGCAAACAGATCTTTTTGGAGGGACTAATTTGCAAACATTGCTTAGAAGTGGCGTTACAATTCTAGTTTTGGCCTTATTACAGCACAAACCATGTTCCTTTTTTTTGCTAGCTGAATGTCTCCCTAGCTGTGATATAATGAGGCTTTTTTGGGAAGTGACACACATGGCTGGCCTCCTGAATAAGTCTTTTTTGGAGTCCCTTCTCCTAAACTCCAAATTACTATTTTATGTGGGTAGACAGGTTTTCTAAATTACAGATGTCCAAACAGCTGTATATTAAGTTATCTCAGCACTGTGTGAATTACTGAATCCTGATTGCCTTTTTTAAATAAACTTATTAGTTTGCACAAACACATCATATTTTCAACATTGTTTCTGAAAACGATGTTTTTCGCCAAATAGCCTCGTCCAGGTGTGATGTTCCTGGAACCGCGGATTGAGGATAAACGATGTGATTGGAACGATGTTGACTACTACGATCGTGGCAAGTCGTCGGATTTATATTAGACAAACATTACTAAATTTACAAGGCAGGGTTTAAAAATACAAGCAGGCCAACGAGGCAGATGGCGAAATATACATGGCAAAACATTTCCGACAAAATAGGCACTCCAAAGACATTTTAAAGTACTTACTTTTTTCTATGATTCTTTTTATTTGCGATACTGCTCTGGCTCGCGCAGTTTTAAGTCGGACCAGCGTTTCCGGAGCTGCTCTTTGTGGACCTGGTGACCCCAAACATCTCATAAAGTTTCCTTGCTGCCTTATCCATAATTTTTGACTTCCTCCGGTTAGGGGTGCTGTATGGGCCATGCTCACCATCATAGTCCTTCCGTCGCAGGATGGACACCAACTCCCACCATCTCTTGTAGAGACATGTTTGTGGCCTTGTAACGTTTTGGCCTGGATCGGGACGTTCCGGCCTGTGTCCCTTCCTGATCCCGATCAGAGGCTAATGTGCGCTCGTGTGACATCGCCATATTTTCCAATCAACGTTGCAGATGGGCGTGGAAAGCAGAAATTGGTACGTCATGGGCGGAGACGAGGGTGGCGTTTCTTGATTGCGTGGGGAATATAATGGAAACGACGTGATTACGTAGGTTACGCGAGATTACTCGAGCGGAAACGAGGAGAGAGAGAGACGAAGGTAAATGCAAACATCGGA
This sequence comes from Rana kukunoris, assembly GCA_029574335.1. Classification (NCBI taxonomy): domain Eukaryota; kingdom Metazoa; phylum Chordata; class Amphibia; order Anura; family Ranidae; genus Rana; species Rana kukunoris. The sequence continues at coordinate 235,321,259 of CM056054.1, forward strand.
TCAGAGGCATATAATTTGAACAGGCATGGGGGATGGAGCTTTTAGATGTTGTTTGCACCCTTTTTAGGCCACTGTTATTTATGTATTTTGGGGCCCACCATAACATTTAGAGAGTAAAGTGCTTGGACACATCACTTCATCAAGATATATGTAGAGAATGCTCTTTCCTCTTTATTTGTATTTTTGAGTATGCAGTCAGATCATGCCAGTAGTGTTGTGTATTGGTTGGACAGAGATAAGTAGGTAGTGTTTTCTGCCATCAATGCTGAGGGGCATGATAGCTACACATGAACTAGTGCCTTGAGTGAATGCTAGCATTCATATTCATGGTGGATGTGTTCTTAACTACATGCTACAACTTGCAACATGGACTCTGAATGCCAACTTTTTGGGGTTACAACATTGCGGCAGAGCAGGCCAGCTATGTAGCAGCATAAGACACTGTGTTTGTATAAAGTAGATGCTCTAAAATGAATGAATGTGCACATATTTTAAGAATGACAAAGCTGAGCCTTTGAAAGTTGTGCTTTGTGTTTGATTGGCAATTTCTATTCTAGACATTACTATTGAGAAGCGACATTTCGAGAAGCAGCCCAAAAGAATGGATTTGCTGAAAGGGAAGGAGGCTACAATGCAATTAATAGCCCGATATCGGGATATGCCCCTTCTTTGGGACACCAGACACACCCATTATTTGGACACTGGAAAGAGAGAGGCAGCACTTGATGAAATTGCGACATACCTGCACACTTGGGTGCCAAGTTGCACAGGCGACATGGTGAAGGACAAATTCAGTAACCTCAGGAGAAGCTACAGGAATGTCTATAAAAAACGGAAATATCCAAAATCAGGATCAGCAGCAGCTAAGAAGAAGGAACCCAAGCTCTGGTACTACAAAGAGCTCAGTTTTTTGAATGATGAACTGGATGGCAGGGCTTCGGTTTCAACACTTCCTCCCAGCGGAACTTCCCCCGGATCCCAGGAGCCCTGCAGAATCAGAAGCAGGGCTGGCTGACATGGAGCCAGATCTGGCCATCTTCAGTGAGGTCTAGTATTTTCAAAACTAGTTTTGTGCTGCTATTTATTTTGAATTTGTGAGTTGATCTTGTAAACAAAAAACAAACAGGGATGCCAAATGCAGGGTCAGAAGGACAGTCTGTTTAATTGAAATTAATACTAACTAAAAAAGTCTAGAGAAATAAAATGTGTGTGCTTGATTGTGCCAAAAATTACAACATGTTGCCTTTTTTATACACAGGAAGAAGAGACCAGCCAGGAGGTGGCAGCTCCTGAGGCCCATGTCAGCCAGGCGGAAGGGGTGAGTGGCAGCCAGAGGAGGCCGGGTCAAGTGAGGTGCAGCAGGTCCCCAGGCCCAGGCTGAGCACAATCAGCCAAGTTCCTCCCCTCCAAATGAGGCCACCAGCTGCAAGGAGGCGCAGGAGGGAGGTGCATGATGAAAGCCTTCAGGTCATCCGGGAGGCTGCCGAAATCATGAGAGCCCCCCTCAACCCAACGGAATGCTATAGCGCATTTGTGGCCAATGAGCTGAACCAAGGGTGGGAGGAGCAAAAAAGCCTGGCCAAGGACATTATAAATCAGGTCCTGGCCAGGATGAAAAGGAACGAGCTGACCAGGGACACTGTGCTGTGGGAACCGGCTTGGCCTGCTCCCCATCATCCTCATCCTCCTCCTGCCACATCAGCCCCCACCTGCAAGGTTCCGTGGACGGACCCGTGGAAGTTTCGCTGGAAGGAAGTCTGCTAGGAAGTCGAGAAGATGAATCCCTGCCATCCAGTTTTATTGTCCAAAAAACTGAGCTCGTTGTAGTAGCACAGCTTGGGTTCCTTTGTTCATGTGCTGCTGATCCTGATTTTTGATATTGACTCCTGAGGTTACTTAATTTGTCCTTCATCATGTTGTAATTGCCAAGTATGCATGTATGTTGCAATCTCATCAAGTGCTGCCGTTCTGGTGATTTATAATTTATTTTTTGGCCGGAAATAAATGGCTTTGTATTTATTTACTTTCAAACCTTGTCTATTGTGTTTAATACTGTGGTGAGTAAGCATCAGACATTTGGCAAACAAAATGTGGCATTTGCAAAGGACCCAAACTCCTTTTGGGGGGGGGGGGGGGACCTTTTATGTTTGAACTTGGTAAACCCCAAAGAAGCGTCCATTTTTGTGAAAAAAATAAAAATAAAGGATGAAACAAGAAAAAAAAAAAAAATTGAAATATTCCAAACACGTTAAATCCAAATCTTAAAAAAAAACTAAATACTCAACATTAAGTCCAAAGAGAAATTTTTTAAATGTGGAGAACATAAACAAATGTGGGGACATCTGGCAAGCAAACTGTGTCAAATAGAAAAATAAATAATGAAAATGCAAGCTAGCAGTATGTGACATCTGGACAAAAGAACGGGTTCATTCTAGCAAGAGAAGAAAGCACAAAAAAAACGATCTAAACGGAACACTATATAGAGAGTTTAGGTGACGAATGTGCCAGGTCCCAAACAAACGCGAGTTTTACCTGAACGAGTGCTCCCGTCCCATCGTTTTGACTGAGCATGCGCGGGTTTTTTGTCCGAGGCTTTTGTGTACTAACGAGCGGACATATCCGACGGACATGGGTCCGGCGGAAATATTTCAAAGCATGCTTTGGAATTTTTCCGCTGGAAAAATCCGTCCGAAACGGTCCGTTTGACCATACAAACGACCGGATCTTTCAGATGAAATGGTCCGTCGGACCAGTTTCAGCGGATTTATTCCCTCGTGTGTACAAGGCCTCACAGTGCATATTTGGGATTGTTTTTTTTTTTATTAACTTACATACAACAGATGATCTGTAATCAATTTGATTATTTCTCTTTAACTTTGTTTTACAAAAATGTTTATTAAAGGTTTTTCAGTAATTGTATACAACACAAGATAAAATTGCAAAAAAATAAATAAATATATAAACATGATTAAGAAGATGTTTAATACAGTGGGCAAATAGGCCAAGTATATCCAAAAGCAAATCAAAACAGAGAGGTCAATACTATATCAACATTGTGTACAGTAAGTATAGCCATACTGTGAAAGTACAAATGCTAAGGAAACATCCCTTGGGGTCTGCTCCTCGTGTATGAGTAGTATGACCCACAACATAGGAGAGAGAATAACCTAATTGCCTCTTGTCAAACCAGCAGCAAGGCACGGTCTAGGTTAAGATTTTGTATGCTATCCAAGGTTCCCAAACTTTCAAGAATTTGGAGTGGGTATCGTTTAGAATAGAGCTAAGCTTCTCATGCATGGTTCTCATGAGCTGTTTAACCTCAGCTAAGTTGAGGAACTGCTGTCCCGACTCCCCAGGCTTTTGCCAGAGTCTGACGGATATCCAGGAAAACAAAACCCACAAATTTCCTCTGGTCCTTAGACAGAAAGAATGATGTGGTCCATTTGAACAGAATAGAATAATATAAATAATGTATAAAGAACAAGATAGGTAACCCTATAAATACTCATGTCAACTGTATAGATGTGAGCACAGGACCAGAGCCGTTGAAATTGTCTGGCATGGGAGCTGGTAGAGACACGTGGACAGACAATTTCAACCGCTCTGGTCCTGTGCTCACATCTATACAGTTGACGTGAGTATTTATAGGGTTATCTATCTTGTTCTTTATACATTATTTATATTATTCTACTACAAAATTCTACCATATGGTTATGTCTCTTTATAGATCACCATTGCATTCGCCCCTGAAGAGTTGGTATACCCCAACGAAACGCGTTGGCCATACATAGAGGCATGATGTTCATACAGATGATTTTATGTTTTTTATACCGTTTTATTCCTAGATTCTCATTATACCATAAAGCCCCTCCAGTGTTGTGCAGGACTTGTCTTTACTCCACGATATGCCAAGTACCATGGTGTTAATATGTATATGTAATTTGTAGCATGTTTATGCGATTTTGTGGATGCAATTTTTGTCATTCAGTATGCTTTACATGATATCACAAGTCATATTAAAACGCTCTTTGCTAAGACTGCTTTTTGCTATACATCTCTCATTCTAAGTCCCGAACTAACTCCCCCCTTTTGTGTTGGAACCCAATTAAGCAATAATATATATCCTACATGCTTACTCTGCATGGTGATTGGCCTCATTTAAAGTCCCGCTGATCAAACTCTTTTTTCTGGTCCTTGGACAAGGTTGGAATAGTTTTATGTAGCAGAGACTCATATGGATTACGAGCCAGGGATAGGTTCAATAAAGCTCTAATCATAGCATACACCTGTGTCCAAAAGTGGATTACCTTAGGGCCATTTCTCTTTAACTGACTAATACAAATTGCCCAGCATTTTTTTGAGGATGCACTGTCCTTACTGATGCTAAACTGTACTGCTGCTGGCCAATGTATATCAAACACTTAGATACAATTGTGTATAAAAAATAAAACTGGCCAGCTGCAGAACAGTTTTTTTTTTTTTTAATATAAGAATAGGCAAAACAGTAGAGAAGCAAGAAACAGTAATGTATTTTTCATACAAACAAAATGAGTATCATCCTGTAAATGTTAGAGTAGGGGACAGTTTACGTAGGCGGAATATTTTAAAATGGAGAGTAATGCGTGTTGTACAACACTTATAGAATATATATTTTCTGCATTATCTGAAACAAATTATTTCAGTATTATCTTTAGGTGTACTTCTGGTGGCACTCATGACTGAACAGCCTATAGCCTGCAAATTTGGTGTCTAATATTGTGATTTGTTTTTAGTACTTGTACATATAAGCAATAGAAAATACTCTGTGAAAATTGCAAGCCCCAGTGTGTTTTTTTTTTCATGTGGTGAACCTGGTATTTGGTGACAACATTCAATGTAACTACATGTGAAGCAGGGGTGACAAACAAACATTTTTAAGGTATTAAAATAGGTGCACTTTGTGTTGAATATGGGTTGTACATGTCTGCTTAATGACAGCTGATAATCACTGGGGGGGGGGGGATGCTTTTCAAAGAAAAAGGGGGCAGGGCAGATCCAAAATTCCCTTCGATAAGAAAAATCAAGGCACAAGCATCTTGAAAGTGTAGTGTTTTTGGGAATTTATTTTTATTTTTTACCTAGGACATGGATAGTATTATTGTAGGATATTGCTTTCAGTAGTCTAAACATTGGTGACTATACACTGAAGAAGACCAAAAATGTTATTTCCAAGATCTCTTAATGTTTCCAAATGCTTTTTTTTATTGGACCTTAATTTCCCACACATTTATTTCCATAGCCAATCTGTTCATAAATCCTTAGGGAAACCATGGCAGAGTTAGGTGCTGTATAGCCAAATTATATTTGCTAAAAAGCATTATCTTGTGGCACTCAAGTGAAAGAAAAACCCTTTCATGTGGAAAACAAAGAGATAAACTACTCTTTCTTCTTCTTTATTAACAGGGTGTGCATATTTAGTGCAGTACACAACAGACAGGGAAGAATCATTTCTGGCAAATGCATAATTCACATAATAGAACCCTAAGACAATCAATACTATCTGTTGTTGCAAAATGCATATTAAAACATACCAAAAAAGATTGGAAAATAACTTTAATTAGTCTTGTGATATTCTTTTTTACTCAGTAATCATTAACATGTGCTATGAACCAGGGATTTGGAAATGCTGTACTATTATCGAAAATAGAGATCATTTTCACACAAACAAAACTTACTATTTTAATTTTACATCAGCAGCTATACACTGGGGGCCTCCAAGCAAAAAGTTAAATACATAGATGAAATGCATAAAAGCAAGCTATTTTACCTGCTAAAGGATTTATCCAATCAGTTCTAAGATTTACACAACTATGCCATACTGCACAGCCCTGCTGACCTTATCCTCCATTTGACTGGACAGAGAAGCATCATTCTGATGAGCTTGGTCAACCACTCAACTCTCTCCTTTCAAAGTGTTCCTTGCACTGCAACACAGCTGATTGGCTCTTTAGGTTGTTTCTCCTATCCCCAGTCTGAGCTCTGCTGTGCAGGGGTTGCAAGAGTTAAGTTCATGTATTTACACTGGTTTCATTTATAAACTGCATTTATACTTGTTTATTTATATTTATTAAACAAAATATATATTTGTGACTTATATTTATGCTGAATTTATAAACACATAGGGCCAGATTCAGGTAGAGTTGCGCTGGAGTAATTCGATATGCGCCGCGGAACTGTGAAGATGCGCCGTCGTTTCTATGTGGCCGTACCCACCAAACTAGATGCGACAGAAAACGGGCCATTTCCGATCGGCTTAACTTTCCGACGGCGGAGTCTCGTCAGCGCATAATTTCGTTTGGCGCATCAGTCGCGCCTATTGATTTCCCCTGCAAATATGCAAATGAGGGAGATTTCCCGATTCACGAACGGATTAGCACCATACGCTGGCTACATGCGCCGCGCGTATCTCGTCCGTCCGGCGCAAAGTTATTTCTACAAAAAGCTGCTTTATCTTTACTCCAGACGGCCTCAGGTCAGCAGGAGAGCAGCTACAGCAGCAGCGTTACCGACGAAACTAGCAAGCTGAACAACCACACTTGCAAGGACAACACCTCTGTGTGCCAACATGCCAGGGGCAGTCGCGGTCCTAGCACTAGTACTGGGTCCCCCGGAACGGAGTAGGCGGGCACGTGAAAGGATATACCGCACGCGCATGAGCCTCTTTGGCATGGGGGATGAGGAGGTGTATCGCCTCTTCAGATTCAGCCCAGATGCAATACTTGAACTAACCACAACCCTGCAGGGTGACATCACCAGCAAGACACACCGCTCACAAGCAGTGCAGCCACTGGTGAAGGTACTGGCAACACTTCATTTCCTTGCCAGTGGATCATTCCAGCGTACAAGTGGAGTGGTGGCTGGGATGTCACAATCCTTCATAAGCAGATGTGTGCACCAGGTTGTCCCTGCAATCCTCAGACGCATGTCCAACCAGTTCATCAGACCCACCACTGAGGAGCTGCGGCTGAAGGCAATGACAGATTTCTATAGCATTGCCAGATTCCCACGCACTGTGGGGGCCATTGATTGCACACATGTGGCCCTACAGCCCCCCAGTGCCACAGAGCACATATACCGCAATCGGAAGCATTGGCATTCCATCAACGTACAGGTGATAGCTGATGCCCAACGCCTCATATGGCACGTCCGTGCCAAACACCCAGGGTCCAGCCATGACAGCTTCATATACCGTCAGAGCCCCATCCCAGCAGAATTCGAGCAGAACATGTATGGGGACAGCTGGCTGGTTGGTGAGTGACATGGGTGGCAGGCATGACTATCCCCTCCCGTGATGCACATCAGAAGTGGCACATGCATGACTAACATCCTCCTGTCTTTTCCCTTACAGGTGACTCTGCATATGCACTGGGACCCCATCGCATGACTCCTTTCCGGAACCCCCAAACCAGAGGAGAGAGAAAATACAATGAAGCACACATCAAAACCCGTGCAGTGGTGGAGCAAACATTTGGGCTCCTGAAGTCCCGTTTCCGCTGCCTGGATAAGTCTGGGGGGACCCTATTGTATTCCCCTACCTTTGTGTGTCAGATCATCGGTGCATGTTGCATTCTGCACAACTTTGCTATGAGAAAAGGCCTGCAGATTGACATACGTGATGACCTGACCCCTGACCCACACAGTCCCCACCTGCCAGAGGAGAACCAGTCTGCTGATGGAAGAGCAGTCAGGAGGGTCCTCGCCGTAGGCATCTTTGGACAATAAACCAAAACATTGATCACACGGATAATGCATGCATGCACACCACTGATGTCCCTAGATCACACACACCACATCCACATCACATTGGATTAGCCCAAGTCCAGCATGTAGGACTTGGGAGCAGCAACGCCAGCGTCAAGGCCCCAATGATGTCACTGTCCATTCATACACCTTTCACACGTCATTCATACAGCCGTGGGGTTAACTTCACCACCACGGCCGAGGGTGACACCCCTTACTGGCAGGAGTGCCACCCTCTCACATTCACACACCATTCACACTGCAACGTGTGCAGTATAGAAAAATAAAAATCTCATAACCTGAGCATAATCACAAAGAAAATAACTCATAACTTGAGTATTAATAATAAAATAAAAATCTCATAACCTGAGCATTCACAAAAAAATATAAAAAAAACTCATGTCCTGAGCATCCAAAAAAATAAATAAAAATAAAAATTATCTGGGATGCCGGGGGCTTCTTCTGGCGGCCCCTCTCTGGCTCCTCAGCTGCCTGGAAGGAGTGGGTGGGGGGGCATCTGGAGGTGGCTGATCCCCGGGTGGGCCACTCCTGGCAGGTGTGGCCTGCCTGCCCTCCAAGGCCATGGCAATCCGGCCAAGGTAAGAACTGGTCTGGGCCTGCATCCTGAGCTGCTGGGCCTGCATCCTGAGCTGCCGGGTGACCTGATAATGCTGGGTCCGCCAACTCAGCCTCCCCTGGTCCTGGATGGCAGCACTGTTTGCCTGGACGGCTGCAGTGAGGTCCCTTAGCTCACCCTGCACCTCCCCCAGACTGGTCACCACTGCAGCGCAGTTGCAGCTCACATCCTGCACTGCTGAAGACATCTGGGCCACGGAGCACAGGCTGTCAGCCACTCTGTCCAGGTGCCCAGCAATCTCCCCCATTTGCTGGGTCTGTCTGGCGTGATCCCTCGCCACCTGGTCCTGGACCAGATCAGACACCCCCCTGGTCTTATGGGTGGCCTTCCTGGGGCCAGTAGATGTTTGTCCCTGGGGGGATGGAGTCGCCCTTGAGGGGCTTCCTATAATGGGGGAGGGGATCTGAGAGGGTCCAGCAGAAGAGGAGGATTCCTCTAACAATAAAACAAAGTCTTGCTCTGCCCCAACAGGCTCCTCCTCAACGACCTCTGCATGTGTGGTGTGGCCACTTTCCTCCTCCACCTCGGTGTCTTCACCACCCAGGGGCACAGGCACTGGGTGCCGATGGGGGGATGGGGTGGACTGGCCGCCGACAGATGATGGCCCAGCTCCGTCAACTGTGGATGACACAAAGCAGACACATGTTGGTGGTCCCACACACTTGGCACATGTACCCTCCCCCCCCCCACATGCAAAACACCAAATAGGGGATAAAAAACACTTACCTGACAGAATCAAAGCCTGGTACCCCCTCCAACTGCTCCCTGTCCAGGCAGCGGGCGACCACCTCCTCCTCTGTGGTCAGGCTGACCGGACATGGTGGACCACCACCTGTGCCCCTCTCATGGCTCCTAATGGTGGCCACCTTGCCACGGACCTTGCGCCGCAGATCATTTTTTTTTTTGAATATCCCCAGCAGTCCGGGTGGAATACCCCAACACATTGACCCTGGCAGCAATGGTCTCCAGGATGCCCTGCTTCCTCTCCCGGCTGGTCTTCCTACTTTTTTTGCCGTGGAGAAAATCATTAAACGTCTCCATAGCCGAGATGACCACAGAGACCTCCTGGGCATTAAAGTTGAGGTTCCTCCTCTCTTTAGGGGTAGCGGGAGCAGCCATGACAGTGCAAAAGTATCTTCCCTGGGGTAGGGGAAACGGATATACTTTTGCGCCGGAATGGCGTTTCTGCTAGCGCTTTTATACGCGCAACGGAACACATTGAGCTGGCGTTTCACGTGAAGTGGTGCCGACGGAAGTTGTGAGCATGCGCACAGGGGGCCGAGTGAAGCCTCACTTACTGCGCATGCTCCGTAGATGATGCGCTGAACGCAAGCCTCTGCGCTGGGCTCCGCCCATCATTTACATATGATCACACCCACTTCCACTTGCGTCGGATAACGCCAGCGCATTATCGTTACTCTGGCGCAAGTTTACGCGCAACTGCTATGTGAATAACAGTACTTGCGCCGAAAGTGTCGGCGGAGTAACGTAAATGAGAAACGTTACTCCAAAGTAAAGAAGCGCCCATCTACCTGAATCTGGCCCATAGGGGTAGATTCAGGTAGGAGATAAGACGGCTTATCTCCAGATAAGCCGTCTTATCTCTGCGTTTTATGCGTCCAATCTATGCCACTGATTCATAAAATTAGTTAAGCATAGATTTTCCTTAGATCAGACATGCGTAAGTCTATTACGCTGTCTAATCTTATTTTCATATTTTAGGCTGGCCGCTAGGTGGCGTTTCCATCTAAAATATGTAAATGAGCCTATACGCCGGTTCCCGAACGTACGCCCCGCCCGGCGCTATTCAATTACGTTGTTTGCGTTAGCGTAGTACCGTCGTAATGTTATGCCTGCTATATGAGGCACAGGCAATGTTAAGTATGGACGGCGTGCCAATGCTTTTTTTCCGTCGTTTACGTAAAACGTTTGCGAATAGGGTTTTGCGAAAGTGCCGTTCACGTCGTTTACACATCGAGATTTGGAGCATGCACACTGGGAACCAATCACGGCCGGCGTATGCGCAGTTCGTTCGGCGCGGGAACGCGCTTCATTTAAATGATACACGCCTCCTACCCGCCGAATTTGAATTTAGCCGGCTCTTTTACGCTACGCCGCCTCAACTTTACAGGCAAGTGCTTTGAGAATAAAGCACTTGCCTGAAAAAGTTGCGGCAGCCTAGTTTAAAAGTCAGATGCTATTAATGTACTGTAAGCTCCAGCATTGGAATGCACAATGGTTCAAACATATTTTCTCTAAGGTTTTTGGGTCTATTAACTCATTGAAATATTTTTAATTATGACTAACACAAATAAATAAAAATGCATTAAAGCATAGCTAAATGTGCTGAGGATTGTATCATCTTAGGCTGACCCAGGGCCGTCTTTAATATTAACTGGACCCTGGACAAACATTTTCTTGGGGCCCCCTTCATGCAATTATGCTTTCCACCCCCACATCATAAAAAACAAACCCCTTTTTCCCTGCGATAGAGATCACCCTGCTGCTCCGAGACATACAATAGATAGCAGCTATACTTAAAATAAGTTTACTGCAGCAAATAAGACAGCTACCGCAATTGGTTGCCAAAGGTTACAGCGTATTATTACCACTCACTGACTGGTTGCTAGAGGTTACAGCACACTATGGGCCAGATTCAGGAACAGTTAGGCTGGCGGATCCAGTGATCCGCCAGCCTAACTGTGACTTTGAGCCGGCGTTTCTGTTTTCTATAACCAGAAAACAAGAAACGCCGGGTTGAAGCTCCGATGCGAGCAGCGTAACTGAGTTTCGCCATCGCATCGTTACTTCAACTTAAAAATGGCGCCGGGGGCGTTCCCGCCGATTTCCGCTCAATAAATATGTTAATGAGCGGAAATCGGCAATTCACGATCGCATTCCGGCGCGACGCAGTGACGTTTACGACGTTTCCGGACGGGATACGCGGCGCATAGTTATACCTACATGGGGTTGGAATATCCTATGTTAGGTATAGGCGTCGTCATCGCGTCGGAAAAAAAAAAAAAAAACGTCGCTTGCGTAAAACGGTCATGAATGGGAATGTGACGTCATTGACGTTCATTCACAGATTTTGGAGCATGCGCACGGGGATGTTTTGACACTCGACGCATGCGCAGTACGTTGGCGGCGGGATCGCGCTTAGTTAGCATACTACACGCCCCGTACCCGCCCAATTTGAATTCCGCCGGCTCATTTGCGATGCGCTGCCGCAACTTTAGGAGCAAGTGCTTCGTGAATGACAGCACTTGCTCCTAAAATTTCTGCAGCGCAACGCAAATGAGAAGCGTTACTCCAGAGCAAAGATTCTCTGGACTACCTGAATCTGGCCCAGTGTGGCTCACTGATCATTGCTAGAGGCTATGCTATGTGTTCCACAGCGAAAAGTAGTTAAAGTGGTTAAATACAGTTTAGCAGTGCCATGCTAATTTTGTCTAAACAAATCCACAGTAATACCAATAGAAGTAGATTGTGCAGAATAATGTAAACAAATCTGTTTGTACAAATTATGCATATGTAATAAACCAATACACAATATCTGTGCACTGGGACACTGTGTGACAAATTATAAAAAATAAATAAAGATAAAAGTTGTCAACAGAAATTCAATGCCAGCACACGCAGTTCCTGGAAGCCAAGTGGTGTCCTGTACATCAAGTGCACCATGATGTATCCTGCCTGCCTTCAAGTTGTTGATGGTAACAGAACTTTTTGTTAATAGTCTTTCACATTTCCTTGACTGGCCTCTTGACCCCTTGCTTCCTTAGTCCTTAATTTAGGCATTTAAAGACTACAGAAATAATCATTTATGATTTATTCAACCTAATCACCCATGCAACCACTATTGAATAATCAAAAATAAATAAAAAACAGAATCAGTTAAACAGAATGCTCAGTAGCCAGGTTGCTTTATTTTGTACAAGATTGAAAAATCATCAACTGAAGCTTCCCTATCAAAAATACTTCCCCATTAAAAAGTGATAATGCTTACCGGAGCCGTTGGTAGCAGCGGAGGCGATTGGGTCCTTTTCTCTACTCGGCTGGGATACGAGTGAGGGCAAGATAGCCCTCACCGATCGCCATAGCAGGGCGGAAGCCCATGCTTCTTAAAGCAATATTTTCTAAATGTTATTTTTTCAAATGACAAACATTATTTTTTTGCATTTAAGTCTAAATATGAGATCTGAGGTCTTTTTGACCCCAGATCTCATATTTAAGAGGACCTGTCATGCTTTTTTCTATTGCAAGGGATGAATTGCATTCCTTGTAAAAGGAATAAAAGTGATCCATTTTTTTTTTTGTGTGTAAAAAAATAAATAAGAAAACAAAAACATTTTTTTAAAGCGCCCCGTCCCGACGAGCTTGTGCGCAGAAGTGAATGCATACGTGAGTAGCGCCCGCATATGAAAACGGTGTTCAAACCACACAAGAGGTATTACCGCAATCGTTAGCGCGAGAGCAATAATTCTAGCCATAGACCTCCTCTGTAGCTCAAAAGATGCAACCTATAGACATTTTTAAGGGTAAAAGTTTGACGCTATTCCACGAGTGGGCGCAATTTTGAAGCGTGGGTATCATTTTACTCGGCGTAACATTATTTTTCACAATTTATGGTCGATGCCCTATGTCCGATACGGATATGAACAAGATAGATAGACTTGATAAAGACTTACCACATGAAATAGACCTGAAGTGTGTCCTGATCTGATGGACGGTATGCCAAGATAAGGGGGCATACCCAAGATTAATGATGAATATTTTGTGAGTGGGCTGGTTAAATACTCCCGGGCTCCTCCCCTAAATTCAGGCCAGCATACTGGCCTTGTTACTTATGGTCGAAGCCCTATGTCCGATACAGATATGAACAAGATAAATAGACTTAACATAAGACTTACCACATGAAATAGACCTGAAGTGTGCCCTGATCTGATAGACGGTATGCCAATAAAAGGGGGCAAAAACATTCAGGTAGGAGTGTAGTTTTATTGGTTTTAGCTTTATTCATTGAGCAAGTTTGGTGAACGCTTGTGCCATTTCCACCTGAGGATTGGGGGGGGGGGGATGTGCTGGGCGAAGCAGGCAGACTTCCACCCGTCAAGTCTCTTAATTGTCATGATCGGGGATCACACAGCAGGATGTGGCCGAGGCCGCTCCAATACGATAAGAGCGACTGGAGCACTGACTGGGGTTGAAGTGTAGGTAGCGTGGAAGAGTGAGTGAGCGAGTGTGAAGGTGACAGGACCCAAATTGACCTAACCGCCCCCCGTTGATCCAGAGGAAGGCGAAAACCCCAGCCAAGCCTAGGCCAATTGCTACAGCAGGGGAGAAAATTCCTTCCTGATCTCCCGAGAGGTGATCAGGTGAACCCTGGATCAACTCCCAATGGTTGGTTGTGCCCCGATGAATTCTGACATGTTTGATGAACTGGCAGGCACTCAAGGGTTTGATCGGGAAAGGCAGTAGGGGATAAGAGTTTGACTGTTCAGGTAGCAGTGACAGAAGGCGATCGAGCATGGTTGCTGCACACCGGACATTGTTTGCTTTAGAGTTGGATGTCTACCCCAGTGCCTGATCGCTGGATTTTGGATAGTGCCAGGTGGAGAATGAAGTGGTCGTTGTAGCGAGCCAAGTGAGGTCTATGTAGAACTTGGCTGACAGGGTAGCTGCGCGTGAACTCGCTAGGCCGCAAGAACCCGTGATAGGCCAAGTAAATGGTTGCTTGAATGACCAGGCTGGGGAGAAAGCCAAATGGGGAACTAGCCAAGATAGTGGACATTAACTGGTGCTGTGGGAATAGTTGTATGTGCCTGCGCAGGAAGGACATAGACTTGCCTTTACTAATAATGTCGGCCGTGGCCTGGTCGTCGGTGGTGAAGGCCATGGTTCGTCGTGTCCAGATATGACCCCAAAGCTGAGCAGCTGCCACGGTTGGGAATTGTTTGAACACGTAGGAAGTCCGGGTAAACCCTGGGATCAAGAGGTTCTCTGGAGGCCATGGTCCTGCAAACCAGTAGTGGCCAAAAATTGCAGCGAAGCCTGTGGAAGCTGCGGCATCGGTCACTACCTGCGGTGATGGTGGCAATATTGATGGTACAATGTTGATACCGTTTCATGTAGTAAGGAACTCCTCCCATATTGACAGGTTCGCTACTGCCGCGGTGTCTAAGCTAAGGATCTGATCGGAGTCCTGTGTCTGGAAGAGGAAGACCAGGAGGCATGATACAAAAGATCGACCCTGGGGAATGACCCTAACTGCAAATTTAGCATCCTCAGGAGAGATTGAAGCTGCTTAGTACACCCCTTGTGCGGGTGAAGTCTTGGAGAACTGACCTGACGCGGGTCAACTTGAAGGGACAATAGGCGTAGTGAAAGATAGTTTGCGTGTGAGAGCGACAGAAAATAGGTGAGCAGCCGAGTTGCTACTGAAGATGAGTGACCGATTTGAGCCACAATTGCAATTAAGCAGCTTGATTAGAAAGGTGAAAACAAAGTTTAGCGGAAATTTGGAGTATGTAGGAATGACCGTGCGCAACATTGTAAATACAGATGAAGCGAGATGCAAATGTTTATGCTTGACAACAAACGCAAGGCCCGGGATCTGAATCGTAAGTACCACTGTATTCGTATTGCCGATGCGAATAGTTCGAGGTGTGAGCATCGGTGGAGTTAGTTTTGTGAAGGATCTGAAACATTGGGCTGGTGCTGCGACTGTACTCGGGTCGGTTGGTGAAGTTTGTATTGCCGAGGATCCGAATCGTTGCGCCGATAATGCAATTGGATTTAGATCGGCTGTGGATGCAAGGTGAAGGGGGGCTTGTGTGGCAGATCTGAGTCATAGCACCGATGATATGACTAGACTCGGATCGGCTCATGGTGTTAGTGGTTAAAGGGGTTTGTGGTTACTGAGGATCCGAATCATAGGGCCGACGTTGCGACTAGATTCAGATCGGCTGTTGGTGAGTGCTTGTTTTTTTTTGTTTTTTTTGGGGATATGCCGAGACGAATCGATGCATGAGGATGCGACCGGATTAGAATCGGAACATGATACATGACAGTGAAATATTTTGCCATGACAGAGGCATGAATCGGTGTGCTGCACGTACGACTGACATGACCGGACTCTGGAGCATGTACTGAAATGAGGCCAAACAACTGGGGCACACCGGACGAATCAGTGCATCACGGATGCTACTAGATTCGAATCGGAGTGCGGTATGTGACTGTTTAATGAAATTATTGCTATGACAGAGGCGCGGATTGGTCGGGCCACGGTTGCGACTGAGAATGAACCGCATGTACTGAAATAAGGCCAAAAAGCAACTGGGGCACGCCAAGACAAATTGGTGCATGAGGATGCGATTGGAGCATGTGAGAATATGCGTGGTTTCAATTTGGATGCGTTTCGGTGAAATTGGGTGACAGAAATTCCAATGACAGAGGCACGAATCGCTGTGCTGCAGATGTGACTGACAACGAGCAACTCTGGAGCATGTACTGAAATGAGGCCGAAAAACAACGGGGGCACGCTGGGATGAATTGGTGCATGAGGATGCAACTGGAGCATGTGAGAACGCGCGTGGTTTCAAATCAGATGGGTTTCGGTAAAAAGAGTGACAAAAATTCCCATGACAAAGGCACGAATTGCTGTGCTGCGGATGCGACTGACAGCGAGCAACTCTAGAGCATGTACTGAAATAAGGCCAACAACTAGGGCACACTTGAGATAAACCTGCACATGAGAATGAATGTGGATTCAAATCAGATGCATGACTGTGAAATGAGTGACAGAAATTTCCCATGACAGAGGCGCGAGTCGGTGCAACTAACAATGAGCGAACTCTGGAGCATGTACTGAAATGAGGCCAGCAAACAACTGGGGCACGCCGGGACGAATCAGTGCATCGGATGCGACTTGGATTTGAATCAGATTGAAGGGTAAGTGAATCGAACGACTAACAGGTGTGCTGCAGTTTGCGACTGATAACGGACCTGACTGTGGAGCGTGGGATGCATGAGCCAGAATGACTAGCATGAGTTGACACAAATAAGTGTATCGCAGACATGACTGGATTCGAATTGGAGTGAAGGGAAAACAAAATGTGACAAATTAAATTACTGTCAGCCTAGGTTCACATTGGAGCGACCTGTAACGCAATTTGAGAGATCAAATCGATTGCATGACATGTTGCAGCCTATTAGAGGCAATGGCAGTGTTCCAATCGGTGTGACAGATTCTGCGGCACCGCACCGATTTGCAAAAGTAGTTGCTGCATTACTTATGCTGTTATCCGGTGCGACTTCAATAGTCATCTGAGCATGAAGCCGCACAGATGTCTCTCACGTAGCACCTGAAAAGTAGCATCAATGTGAACCAGGGCTCAGCAAATGAGATGGAAAGAAAAAAAAAAAAGTGCATTTCTAAGTGACATGGGCCTACTACATGGCATGTGCTCCTGAATAGCACGAGAAGACCGTGGTCTTGCACAGGGCTCAAATAAGGCTGCATATGGAGACTTGACGAATGACTCGCAAGTTCCACAGTGGTGTTTTGATGGCACGGGTTATCTGGCAAAACGGTGCGTGAAACGAAGAATTTGTACAAATCCTACCTGCGACAGTTTGAAAAAAGACTTGATCTACGAAAAGCACGGTGGGTGTGCAAGACATCTGAAGAGCATGGTGTTGCGCCGTGGATGACACACAAAAATTACTTTGGTTTGGTAAACAAAGAGAGAAACATGTGCAAACGATTTGTAAGTTCCACTGCAGGAACTATAACACACAGCATAGGGGGAAACAACAAATGGCAAGGGTAGAAAGTATGCAATGTGTGTGACCCGAATCAGCTCATAAATATATGAAATTAATCCGATAAAAATCAGAAGGATTAAATTAAATCGGATATGAATTGGTTGGAGAGTGTATGTCACCCCTTACTCTGAAACTGAACACCAACCAACCACCCCCCCCCCCCCCACCCAGGCTAACCCAGTGCAGAGAAGGTAACAGGTGGGCCTAATTATCACCTCCATCAGCCACAGAAACCTGTACAAACACAAAATGGAAAAGACGGTAAACCCATGGACAGTGAAATCTACAGCGAGTAATATCGGACAACGATCGACCGCCACGCAGAAGTTTGTAATTAAAAATTAAACGTATGTTTGACAGACCACAACTCGAAAGCAGGTTTGTTTTTTTATGAAAGAATGCGGGACAGGTAGCATAACAAATTGCAAGATCGCACAAGATGCAAAAGATTCGGAAAGTACCTGCGACAGTGAGCGGTAACCGCCGACGAAGAGCACGAATGAAGAAACCGAAATGCACCTGCGATCAATATGCCAGGATTCACAAACGTGAGGAGAGCTGGAAAGAGACAGCCCAGTGATGTGTGGTATCGCTCACAGGAAACCAACAATGACCACAGGTGAGTGGGCTGGTTAAATACTCCCGGGCTCCTCCCATAAATTCAGGCCAGCATACTGGTCTTGTTACATATAAAAAAATGGGCTAACTTTACTGTTGTCTTATTTTTTTATTAAAAAAAGTGTTTTTTTTTTTCCAAAAAAAGTACGCTTGTAAGACCGCTGCGCAAATACGGTGTGATAAAAAGTATTAAAATGACCGTCATTTTATTCTCTAGGGTGTTAAAAAAATATATATATATATATAATGTTTGAGGGTTTTAAGTAATTTTCTAGCAAAAAAAAATGTTTTAGTCTTCTAAATGCCAAATCTAAAAAACAGCCAAGGTCCTAAAGTGGTTAAATGCCACGTCCAATCTATTGTTATCTCTCAAATCTCTAAATTCAAACCTTTAACTAAACTTAACATTCAGCAGGCCATATCTTAATTGACTGCCACTGAAGCTGAGTTTACTAGGGATCCCTCCCATGACAATGCGGCACATCTCAGATTGCAGATTTGACTAACTGAATACTTGCACTATACTAATAGAGTGGTAATCCTGCAGGATGCAGCTGCTTGGCTCTGGCTACACTGCAGTGTCAATCCACGTTTGACCAGACCAGTGGCTGTGGAATGCACTGACCATGGTTTTGAACATGGTGTGGCTGCTGACCATGTTGGATTTGAGTGTGCTTCAGAACTTGCTATGTCCAAAGAGCAAGGCATCAATAAACCATATTGGCTTGATGGGTGAGCCCCTAGACACCTCACTGAGCAACTGTGTGTACTCAAAGACATCCAAAGACTGGCCAGGACAAGACAGGATTAACCACTTCTATGAAATCCTCTGCTTCTGCCCTTTAACTAGACTCTGTCATTTCAGAGAGTCAACAGACCTAGCCTACAGACCTGGCCACTGGCCAGTGAGAGGGGATGTATAGGTATTATTAGGGCCCTTTTCATAAGCTCCGTTGATCCCCGCTGAGCTGGATGACAGGGCGGTCCCCGCACACTGTGCAGGGTACGCCCTGTCTTTTCTCTGCTCTCCCCTATGGGGGGGAATCCGATGAACATGGACCGTCTGTCCACGTTCACCCGATCCGATCCGCAGACAGAAGGAAAAATAGGGTTTTCCTCCATCAACAAAATCGGAAGCAGATGAGATCGGGTGTCAGCAGATGTTCATCCGCTGACACCCGCAATCTCATAGGGACCAATGTATTCCCTTTTTCATCTGTACATGGATGGATGAAAAAGCGGACATACGGTCCGCCCGTGTGAAAGGGGCCTTAGGAAGGACTGTGTTATTAAAGCCTCAGAGCATCCCTGGCTAGTTGTGGTGTTTCTTAATTTAGCTATTAGAACTAAGTCAAGGTAGTTGTATACCCTATACATGTTTTTCACTATTATTGCATTGCCAGTAACATCATTCATACTGTTATTGTTTGTCTTTGTTTACTCTTATAATTATCCTTTATTTTAATTTGACCAAACAAATAACCCTTTTTCTGAGCTCTGAGGTATGTCAGATAGTGTGATACTGCTCGCAGGGTTTTTGCCACTGAAAACAAGGGACTTGAACAACATTGGATTCTTTGGAGGTGGTGCTACAAATGGGAGCTTGTAAGGTAGGTGGGGTGTGTTTGGTGATCACATCCTCCATGTTTCCCCTCAGTGTTGGGTGCCAAGCAAGGGTCACATGAAAGGCCTACCCCAGAGTGGGTTCTTCTGGGCTATGCTAGGCACTTTGAATAGGGTCACTGCCTTACACAGGAAGGGGAAGGGGGGTAGTACCTTTACTGTAACAACTGACTGATCTATAATTAACTTTTTTTATGTTATTGTACATCACCACAGTCACTTGTGCAATTATGAGGGACATGCAGAGCCCTTTCCCTCTTCACCTGCTCAGCATATCACTGCAACCTCACTTCCAGTAACAGTATGGGGGCCTGCTATGAATCTAGCGTGCAATCCACCTAACTCTTTTTCGCTGCTGAAGGTATGCTGACAACATTGGGATTCCACGTTCAGTTTCTGACATCATTTGGATTCCACGTTCAGTTTCAAGTGGTGGCAAAGGCATATGGCAAGTAGCAGCTTCCTTATGTTTAGCAAACAGTTATACCTTTGTGATGATTGTAATGATAAGCTGTGATTTAACTACAATAGATACAAAATATGAGGTGATAAACAATAATTTTAAACTTTGTTACATTTAGAGTTTTTTTAAATAGATTAAATAAATGCATAATGTTTATTTTTATTTTTTTGTTTCATTCTTTTTTATTAGAGTAAAGAATAGTAACATGCATTAGATCAAAAAACAGCAGTACGAAGTTGTACCGTAAGTGGGTAAAACAACGAATCTCAAACATCACAGCATTACCATACGCATGATACATGTTACAAAAGGGAAAGAGAGAAAGCATAGTCAACTATACCAGATAGAGTTATAGCTAGCTATGTATATATATGTATAGTAAAAAAAGTAACTGATTATACCAAAACAAGAGAAAATAGATAAATAAAATAGATAAATATAATAAAATAAAGAAAAGAGTTTGACACAATAAGATTGGGTCGTTAGACCTGAGATTTGACTATAGACTTTTGATCGGTCTAGTTAAACGGTCCAATAGGCTAATATAGATAAGGAGATACATTACAGTAATCACCGATTCCTAACCCAAAGAGTCCATAAGCGCCAGTGTTGATCGAACAGTCGTTTAGAACCATGTTTATATGCCAGTAAATTTTCAAAGGCAAAGTTCTGTTTCACCAGGTCTATCAAGTCCGATACATTAGGGGATAAGTTAGACTTCCATTTCCTAGTGATTAGCAGTCTAGCCGCAAGCAAAATATGAGTGACAATTTTTCGGCAGTCTGCAGGGAATATATCTATACCCAAATTCAAAATTGCCAGAGCTGGAAAGGGCGGAGTTATGAGTCCAGTAATTTCGGAAATCATGCAGAACACCTTATTCCAAAAACTGGTCAGGTGTCTACACGACCAAAAAATATGCATGAGTTGACCTACCCCACCGCAGCCCCTCCAGCAAAGCGGGGAATGTGACTCTGAAAATTTTGAAATCCTGTAAGGGGTAAGGTACCACATCAAAGCAATCTTGTGAGCTAACTCCCAATGGTTTGCACATTTGGAGGCTTGGTAAATGGATTTAAAAGCGAATTGCCACTGTTGGGTGGAGAAAGAGCCACCTAGGTCCTCCTCCCATTTTGAGTAAGGGTTTGATTTGTGGAAAACAAGTTTATCTTGTAGCAAATTGTAAAACAGGGAAATACCTTTGACATGGGGTGGCTTGTCTATAAAGAATTGCCAACTTTGTTTATGTAGAATTATTTCGGGAGAGGTGAGTGAGTTAAGAAAATGGGAAAGTTGGATGTACACATAATGATCTGTGGTGGGAATTTGGAATTCAGCTTGAATTTGTACAAAGGGCTTAAGAGTATTAGCGTCAAGCAGCTGTTGAATAGTTAGAATGCCCAACTTTTCCCATTTCTAGAGGGATACATTAGGGATTAATAACTCAATGACTCTAATCGGGACAGGGACAGATATCACCTGTTCCCGAGGTGGTTTTAGGGAACAAAGTATTCTCCACGCCTCCAAGGAAGCCTGGGTGGGTGGCGGAAGGTGAATTAAGTTTCTGGACTTCCAAACATCCGCTAGCAATAGATTTTTAAGCAAAGGGGTAGAGCTACAATGTTGCTCAACATCTATCCAAAGTTTATCAGATGGTGCCGAGAACCAGCTCTTAAGCTGGGCCAAATGAGTCGCTACCCAATAATCCTGCAAGTCAATCATACCCATACCACCAGCAAATCTATGCTTTAGAAGCTGAGCATATGAGCATCGGGGTTTCTTGTTTTGCCATACAAAACATTTCAAAATTTTGGTGAGTGCGATCAGGTGAGGCCTTTTGTGGTAACATGAACATTTTAAAAGTGGCGAGACGCCCAGACCATGAGAGTTCACATTTGGACATTCTAGTTGCATCCTTAGATAATTTATCAATAAGGGGGGAATAGTTAACGTTAGTGATGAGCGGAATACGCCATATTTGATTTCGCGATATTCGTTAATATCGAATATTCGTGATATTTTATAAAAAAAAAAAAAAAAAAAATTGTGAATTTTCGCCAATGCGAAATTTCGCTAATGCAAAATTTCGCGATTTTTTTTTTTTTTTAGAAAATATCACGAATATTCGATATTTACGAATATTCGTGATATTTTATAAAAAAAATAAAATAAAATCGCGAAATTTCGCATATGCGAAAGCGAAAATGATTGCGAAATTTCGCTATTTTTTTTGGATAAAATATCACGAATATTCGATATTTACGAATATTCGCTATATTTTATAAAAAAAAAAAAAAAAAGATTGCGAAATTCGCGATTGCGAAATTCGCGATTGCGAAATTCGCGATTGCGAAATTGATTGCGATTTTTTTCGAAATAGCGAATATTCGCCGCGATATTCGAGATATTCGCGAATACTCGAATATGCAATATTCGTAGCGAATACCGTATTTTTTGCACTATAAGACGCACCTGACCATAAGACGCACCTAGGTTTTAGAGGAGAAAAGCAAGAAAAAAAAATATTCTGAACCAAATGATGTATTAAAATATTTTATATTATACTACTACTATAGGTGGGTGGTGGACACACAGCAATACCACCCCCACCTATCAAATCAGCTTAGCTACACTATATCTGGTGGTGGTGGCGGACACAGCAACCTCCCCCCTTCCCAAACCCGCTCAGGGTGGCAGGGCAGACACAAACATCCACATTAGCTCAGGTGATGAGCAATGAATACCATGCCAGCTCACACCTCCCACCCCCTTATCACAGCTCACCTCAGGCAGTGGAGGACACTGCCTTTATAATGCTCTCTGGCTGGCTGGCTGGCTCTCAGATGTACCCAGGAAGCAGCTAGAAATTAGTTGTGGGGACATTTTACAGCAGCAGCTGCGGGGGAAGGAGCAGGAAGTCAGACAGGACTAGACCACGGCGTCGAAAGGGTGGGGGGTTTTGGCTGAAAAAAAACCCCAGCAAAGGCTCTCACTGCCTTCGGGATGGTGTCACCTCTGGCGGGTGACACCCAATCTGGGTGCGGAGCGCACCCCCATAGCACTGCTACTGACATCCCCCCTGTTTTGAGAAAAACGTCCCCCCCCACTCCCTCTTGGTATGCCCCTGCTAGGAATGCGTCTTACGTCCTGTCCTTTCTGTGAAGGAGAGAGGGATTCTTCTGACACGGCGGCGACGGTGGAGGGAGCAGTGGCTGGTCAGTATTCACACTATAATACGCAGGGACATTTCACCCCGTTTTTTCTGGGAGGAAAACTGCGTCTTATAGTGCGAAAAATACGGTATTCGCAATGCGAATATTCGTGAGCAACACTAGTTAACGTCAGCAAGGCGTGTAAAGTCTGAGACTAAGCGAATGCCCAAGTAAGGTATCCCGTCAGTGCTCCAGGTATAAGAATAAGTATTCTGGAGTCGTTCTCGGAAAATAGGGTCAATACCAAGGTCCAACACTAGGGATTTGGTAAAGTTAACTTTATAATAAGACAGGGAACTAAAAGTTGTAAGAATGTCGTGTGCTGCAGCTAAGGAGGCTTCTGGATTTGTTAAAAAGATGACAATGTCGTCCGCAAACAAATTAATGACATGGGGATCGTTGTGAAATTTAAAATCAGTAATTAGGGGTGAGGTTCTGATCGCTTCTGCCAAAGGTTCGATTAATAAATTAAAAATGGATGGGGACAAAGGGCATCCTTGTCTGGTTCCATTCGAAATTTTAAAGGGTTGAGACAGAATATTGGAAGTGTACACTTGCGTGGAAGGAGTAGTATACAATGCCAATATGGCAGAGAGAATAGGGCCTTCAAATCCAAATTTCCGGAAGTGTATGAGACATATACTGCCAGTGAATACGGTCGAATGCCTTCTCCGCGTCCAGGGAAAGCAGCAGAGAAGGCACCCGACTCGCTCTGGCATGGTGAATTATGCCCAGCACTCTCCTAGTAGCGTCCGAAGCCTGGCGTCCAGCAACAAAACCCGTCTGATCTGGTTTAATAAGGGTTGGAAGAATAGGGGATAGTCTGTAAGCTATAATTTTCGCATATAATTTAAGATCCGTGTTCAATAATGAGATCAGTCTATAGTTAGCTGGTTGGGAAGGGTCTTTGCCCGGTTTAGGAATGGTTATTATATACGCCTGCAGCATCTCGGATGGGAAAGGGGCCGAAGCCATAGCAGCCGTATACATCGAGGAGAGGCTAGGGGTAAGAAGATCTTGAAAACATTTAAAGTAGTCGTTGGACAAGCCATCTGGGCCTGGAGACTTCCCCACCGACAGGGAATGGATTGCTTTACCAATCTCCTGGGGGGTTATGGGCGAGGTAAGTTTTAGCAACTGATCATTCGTAAGGGTAGGGAGTTTCAAAGAGGCTAAAAATAATTGTATGTCATGATCAGTGGGTAGTGGGGTAGTACTATCATCTTTCAAATTATAAAGAGAGCTATAGTAGGACGCGAAGGCATCGGCAATGCTCTTCGGGTTAATAATTGTATGCTTCGAGCATGGGTCTACTAGATATTCAATTTTGGATTGAAGCTTTTTTGCTTTAAAACGGTTAGCCAGGAACTTTCCTGCCTTGTTGCCAGAAGAGTAGTGTGCCAGAAGAGTAGTGTGCCAGAGGGATTTAAGATATTTATCATGTTGTTCTATCAACAACAGACGGAGGTCTGTACAGTAGGTGACTGGGAAATTGTGTCAATCTCGCTCCCTTTCTCGGCAAGATTGAGCACTTGCGAGCCCCATCGCGAGAGCCAGCGCCGAGCTGGCTTGCCGCGATGGAGACAAAGCCGTCATAGAAGCGACGGGGATCCGACGCGGATTCCCGCCAATTCTACACGTGGGCGGAGTTTGTTATGAATCCTGAAGGAGAAATCTCCGCCAGATTTTTAAAAAAAATCCGGCATGGGTTCCCCCCTCAGGAGCATAACGGGCCCTTAGGTCTGTTATGGGTTGTAAGGAGACCCCCTACGCCGAAAAAACGGCGTGGGGGTCCCCCCACAATCCATAACAGATCCGTATCCAAAGCACGCCGGCCGGCCGGTCAGGAAGGGAGTGGGGGCGAGCGAGCGCCCCCCCCCCCCTCCTGAGCCGTACCGGGCAGCATGCCCTCAACATGGGGGGGTTAGGTGCTCTGGGGCAGGGGGCGCACTGCGGCCCCCCACCCCAGAGCACCATGTCCCCATGTTGATGAGGACAGGGCCCCTTCCCGACAATCCTGGCCGTTGGTTGTCGGGGTATGCGGGCGGGAGGCTTATCGGAATCTGGAAGCCCCCTTTAATAAGGGGGCCCCCAGATACCGGCCCCCCCACCCTAAGTGAATGAGTATGGGGTACATTGTACCCCTACCCATTCACCTGCAAATAAAAAGTGTAAACACAAATAAACCACACAGGGTATTGAAATATTTTATTAGTTGGCCGCCGGGGGGGGGGGTGTGTATGATCGCTTTTATAAAAGTGCCCCCCTCCGGCGGGCTTCTGTGGGGGGTGGGTGCCGCCGTCTGGTTCTCTTCCGCCGCCGGGGGGGGCGCTTTGATAAAAGCGCCCACCACCCGGCGGGCTTCTTTCGACGTCTTCGGCGGCTGGGGGGTCTTCTCCCACTCTCCGGGGTCTTCTCCTGCTCTCCGGGGGTCTTCTCCGCTCTCCGGGGGTCTTCTTCTTCTTCAGGACTCGCCGCCGCTAACTTTGTGTGTTAGCTCAATTACTAGCGGCGGCGAGCCCCCTCTTCTGTGACGTCGTCGTCTTCTTCTTCTTCCTCTTCTGTTCTCCAGATGTTGACGCGACGCTTCCTTCCGCTGTTATGCCGGGCGCGCGGCTCGCAGCGAATTATATAGGCCTGTCTTGTGACGTCGCAGTCCCATCATGCTCCGGTAGGTACCACGTGGTAGGTAGCACGTGGTACCTACCGGAGCATGATGGGACTGCGACGTCACAAGACAGGCCTATATAATTCGCTGCGAGCCGCGCGCCCGGCATAACAGCGGAAGGAAGCGTCGTGTCAACATCTGGAGAACAGAAGAGGAAGAAGAAGAAGAAGACGAAGACGACGACGTCACAGAAGAGGGGGCTCGCCGCCGCTAGTAATTGAGCTAACACACAAAGTTAGCGGCGGCGAGTCCTGAAGAAGAAGAAGACCCCCGGAGAGCGGAGAAGACCCCCGGAGAGCAGGAGAAGACCCCGGAGAGTGGGAGAAGACCCCGGAGAGTGGGAGAAGACCCCCCAGCCGCCGAAGACGTCGAAAGAAGCCCGCCGGGTGGTGGGCGCTTTCATCAAAGCGCCCCCCCCCGGCGGCGGAAGAGAACCAGACGGCGGCACCCACCCCCCACAGAAGCCCGCCGGAAGGGGGCGCTTTTATAAAAGCGATCATACACACCCCCCCCCCCCGGCGGCCAACTAATAAAATATTTCAATACCCTGTGTGGTTTATTTGTGTTTACACTTTTTATGTGATGGTGAGCTTTGTTGGGTAGCCCCACTGATAGATTATGTTGTGGTTCCTGAGGGCTTTGGTTATAGGCAATAATGATTTCCTCTTCTGCAGCGTATACTGAGATAGGTCTGCGTACACTTGCAGATGGGAGAACCGCTCAGGAAGTTGATTCTGTTTACGGAAACTGGCCATCAGCTGATCCTTTACGTGGTAAAAGTGAACCCTCATGATGACGTCTCTGGGGATATCATCAGAAAGATAAGAAGGTTTCGGCAGTCGGTGTATTCTGTCTATTACCACTTCGGAAGCAGGGGTGGTCGGCAAGACAGCGCGAATCAGGTCACACGCATACTGGTTCAGATGAGTGTTTAGAACAGTCTCGGGGACACCCCTCAGCTTAAGATTGTTTCTGCGTGCCCGGTCCTCAAGATCTGCTACTTTGGCCCTAAGGGCTTCTAGTTGGTCATCTTGGTCATTATGGGCGTCAATTAAGGAATTATAAGAGGCCGCAAATTCACCTATTTTATTGTTGACCTTGTCCACCCTACCTCCAAGCTCTTGTACTTCCGCTTTAAAAGTAGTAACACACTGCACAATATCAGCTTGCAATGAAGCCCGGAGAGAGCCCAGCATATCCTTCAGCGTGGATTCAGATATAGGTTGATTAGTGACTGGGTAGAAGTTAAAAGTATCTGAAAGCTCCCTGGTTGTATCTGTAGAATTGCAGCCAAGGCTTACCTCTATGGGGGTGGAAGCATCTGACAATCTGGGCTTAGACTTAGCAGGACTCTGCATCGAAGGAGTGGATGCCGCTGGAGACCTGGGCTGAGCGGTTTTGGAAGCCCCCGCCGACATATGGCTCTGCGTGGAGTGGGAGGAGACATCCGATGAGGCAGGCAAACAGCCGCCGGTGCCATCTTGGCTCTGTGTCTGCTCCGACGGGAGGAAGAAGTGCGGCAGCTTCTTAATGCCAGCGCAGTCCTTCTTCTTCCTAGCCATCCCGGGAGATGCCGCTGGCTTTCACAGCCTCACAGAGCCGTTTTCTTCTGTGAATGATCGCCGCTGAGCGTTGTTGTCCCCGGTTCTCTGGAGGAGCTGCGAGATCAAGCTTCCATTCAGCAGCGCGGTAGCCACGCCCCCCCCATAAGGTTTATTTTATAGTAAGTGGTTTATAATAAAGTCGCCAAGTGACTTGGGTTAATGTTTTTGACATTTTAGTGTGTTTGGGGACATTGCCTTGACAAAATTAAACATATTCCCTTTACATAGATTCACTACTTTTGGTTTAATAAACTTTTCCTGGAGCTTTTTACAGTGCCAGATGCTGAGCTATGGGTCTCAAAAGGGCATCTTTTTCTTACACCATGCTCTGGCAGAGAATAGATTTTATGCCACGTACACACGATCGGTTTGTCTGATGAAAACGGTCTGATGGACCATTTTCATCAGACTAACCAATCGTGTGTGGGTCCCATCAGTTTTTTATCCATCGGTTAAAAAAACTAGGAACTTGTTTTAAAATGATATGATGGTTAACTAACCGATAGAAAAAAATGATCGTCTGTGGGCACGTCCATCCGTTAAAAATCCACACATGCTTAGAATCAAGTTGACGCATGCTTGGAAGCATTGTACTTCATTTTTCTCAGCACGTTCTTGTGTTTTACGTCACCGCGTTCTGACATGATTGGTTTCTTAACTGATGGTGTGTAGGTACGACTGATGAAAGTAAGCTTCATCGGATATCTGATGAAAAAATCCATCAGACCATTTTCATCGGATGAACCTATCTTGTGTACAGGACATACGACTTTTCAACAGTCAAAAGGGGAGCTTTCTAACAATGTGCTATTCCACTACTTTCAGCTGGGACACACACTCAGAACCAAATTTTCTGCAGGTACTCCTGTGCCTGCTTCTGTCCCCATACTAAAGTAACACCCCCTACAAAATTGATCTCTATTTTCTACAGAATACCTGAAATTATCTTAATGCCTAGTCAATAAACCTAATTTTATGTGCCTAATAATATTCTCCCCACTGATGATAAAGTAATAGGAATGGTAGGCAAGAGAATAAACCTACATTTTTAAATAGAGTGTAAAGAATAAAGGTAACTGAATAAGTAGGGGAACTAGGTGGGTAAGGGAAGTGGGGAAAGATGATAGGAAAACTAGGTCCAAGAGAGGAGAATATGGGGAGGTAGAGAATAAAGATTACCCAGTAAAGAAAAAAAAGACAGGAAAAGAGAGAAAGAAGCAAAGAAAGATTAGATGGTCCCCGGATTTCCTTTCATTTTGGAGTTTCAAAAAGAAACACCCAGTAGCTTGAGGTACTGGGAAATAAGTAATTGAGCTACTAATTGAGACCAAAAATGTAGGGTTATTTACGAAAGGCAAATCCACTTTGCACTACAAGTACAAACTACAAGTGCAAAGTGCACTTGAAATTGCACTGAAAGTGCACTTGGAAGTGCAGTCGCTGTAAATCTAAGGGGTAGATCTAAAATGAGGGGAAGCTCTGCTGATTTTATCATCCAATCATGTGCAAGCTAAAATGCTGTTTTTTATTTTCCTTGCATGTCCCCCTCGGATCTACAGCGACTGCACTTCCAAGTGCACTTTCAGTGCAATTTCAAGTGCACTTTGCACTTGTAGTTTGCACTTGTAGTGCAAAGTGCATTTGCCTTTCGTAAATAACCCCCTAAGTGTCATCTGTCCTTTTAGACCTATATTCTTACAGGAGAATAGAACCGAAAATGTTCTCAAACCAATAAAATCACTCACTCTTAAAGAGGTTTTGTGTGTCTGATTAGATAATTTCAATACATATGAAGAAACTATTAGATATCTTAGCAAACAGATAACTGACAAAACCCTCCGAGAAGGCTAAGGAGCATAACCAAATATTCTATGGCAGGTGTGCATAGGAAAACAAGGCAATATAACTCGATGATATATGAATCTCCTTCTAACCTGGATAGTCGATTAACGGAAAGAACAGTCGCTCAAGCCCAATTATGGGTTGAATGTATATACAATTGTGTAGGATGTGTATTACAAGCTTACTGGCTTGGAAATCTGTTAATTTTAGAAATGGTGCTACACCCAAAAGTAATAACTTCATACAGCAACCAGTTATCTAAAATTCACAGCTATTGCATTGCAATACTCAGTTTTATCGTGTAAAGCAGGGGTCTCCAAACTTTTCAAACAAAGGGCCAGTTTATTGTTCTTCAGCCTTTAGGAGGGTCGGATTGTGGCCAGCGGGGCAGAAAAAGCCCCGGGCTTAGCATTGGTGAGAATAAATATGGCCTCATAGTTTGCGATCAGTAGGATAAAGAGTGGTGCCCCTATTAGTAGGAGTAAGTGTATCTCATCATTGGTATCAGTGGAAGAAAAAGTGCCCCCTTGTTGTAGTCATTGGGAAGAACAGTGCCTCATATCAGTGGGAGGAATAAAGCCCTGAGGGCCGGATAAAGGCTATCAAAGGGCCGCATCTGGCCCTCGTGCCACAGTTTGGAGTCCCCTGGTGTAAAGGATACAAACATCCTGAGCTTAGCATACAGAAATATAACTTAGATCTACCTTGATAGTCAATTGCAGGAGGTGTTTTTCAGCAAAACTGACAGTATAAGGGATGTAACTATATTGGTTTAAGAGATTGACTGATCATACCTCCCTGAAATGTAATATGTCTATGAAAATTAACCTAGTCTCTGTGCAATAGTTAGGGTCTGTATGAATAACATTACATTGGTGTAAACCTGTGTCAGAAATGCCAGTTTCCCTATAGAAGAAAGTAATTCTGGGAAATGCAGAATAAGGATTAAATGCCCAGCATACTAATCACATATACAGTATGTGGCAGGCAGATGTATCCCACAGAGCACAATAGAGCAACGTGATTTCCTAAAAGTGCAGAGGAATGAGTGAGGGATTGCTTTATCAAAGATTATGTATTAAAGAAACTAATACGCCCTTGTATTCTTATTCTAAATAAACTGCATGAGCAAGCCAGAGAATATAAACAAAGCAAGTTCCACCTGAAGTTTCCAGATATTGATCTTCTGTCCCTTTAACCACTTACCTACTGTGCACCTAGACCCCCTTCCTGCCCAGACAAAATATAAGCTTCCCGCACTGCGTCGCTTTAACTGACAATTGCGCGGTCGTGCGACGTGGCTCCCAAACAAAATTGGCGTCCTTTTTTTCCCACAAATAGAGCTTTCTTTTGGTGGTATTTGATCACCTCTGCGGTTTTTATTTTTTGCGCTATAAACAAAAATAGAGCGTCAATTTTTAAAAAAATGCAATATTTTTTCCTTTTTGCTATAATATATAACCCCAAAAAATATATAAAATTTTTTTTTTTTCCCTCAGTTTAGGCCGATACGTATTCTTCTACATATTTTTGGTAAAAAAAAAATGCAATAAGCGTTTATCGATTGGTTTGCGCAAAATTTATAGCGTTTACAAAATAGGGGACAGTTTATGGCATTTTTTTTTTTTTACTATTAATGGCGGCGATCTGCGATTTTTTTATTGGGACTGCGACGTTATGGCGGACATTTCGGACACTTTTCTGACATTTTTGGGACCATTTACATTTATACAGTGAAAAATGCTATAAATATGCATTGATTACTGTATAAATGTGACTGGCAGTGAAGGGGTTAACCACTAGGGGGCGGGGAAGGGGTTAAATGTGTGTCCTATGAGTGTTCTAACTGTAGGGGGAGGGGGGGGTGACTGGGGGAGGTGACCGATTGTGTCCCTATGTACAAGGGACACAACCGCTCTCCTCTCTCCCTGACAGTGACGTGCAGCTCCGTGTTTACATACAGAGCTGCACGTCCCAGCTCACTTACAGAGCAATCGCGTGTGCCCGGCGGCGATCGTTGCCGCCGGGCACTCGCACGGGATCCCCGCGGAGCGGCGGGTGCGCGCGCGCGCCGCCGGCGACGCGCGCGCGCGCCCGCCCGCGGCTTTAAAGGGACATCACGTCATATGACGTGATGTCAGAACAATGGAGTCGTCTGCCCGCCGTCAATTGACGGCGGGCAGATGACAAGTGGTTAAAGCAGGGATCTCAAACTGGTGGCCCTCCAGATGTTGCAAAACTACAATTCCCAGGCACCATTGCAAGGCTGACAGTTACAAGTGCAGCACTACCCCCAAAGGAGCTGCTGGTTTGTTTTGGGTCTACGCTCTGGCTGTCAACCCCTGAATTTGTCTCAAAGCCCTTCCTTGGCACAACTGGAATGATGGGAATTGTGGGCCCCCAGTAACTTGTTGGAGGGCACAATATCCCGTCACACTACAGCAAATTATGTAATTTAAGGGTTACCTTGAGTTAAATGGATCCTGCAGGATGATAGAGAGACTGTACACAACTTTCAGCTTAACCAATGTAACACTTTACTTGAAATGATAAAGCAAAAGAAACAAAGGTAAAACGGTAAAAGACAGCTTGCAGAGCCCTTCAAGTGTCAGAAACAGAAATAACAAATACATACACGTTAATCTATAATGGCTATGCAGACCTGTGTAAGCACGCAGCAAGGGGATTCCCTCAATAAGACATCTACACTGAAGTACCTCCTTGCCAAGCCTCACCCAGCTCTCACCACTAGCAATACTCACAGTTTAATAGAACCAATCTCAATGAAAATGAATATCAACAGTCTGCAACAACTAAATGGGTAGTCTTTGAAAAATATAGCTAACTAACATGGTTTCTTAACAGTTTGTGCACGTACTGTATGCATTGGTATGCGTCGGCGCCCAAAAATAAAAATAAACAATTTGTAATCCAAAAGGGAAATGGTAAACTGGTGGAAATTTCCTGAACAGTCAAATCACAGTGATGAATATAAACAATCCACCCTTCTGCAAGGCAGTCAGTATGCTTGGGCAGGTGCCCATCTCACCCAACCAGTTCAGGCCCTGTACTACAGAATCACTCTGTCCACAATCTCCGATCGCAGTCCTTTTAAGATGACAGCCTCTGGTTCTTGCAGGGGTACTGGAGTCCCATCCGATCACGCCATCAGAGATTCTGTCTCTCCTTCTCAATGGCACTCTGCCTGGGCGTAGATAGGCCACAATTCTAGCCTAGACTTTCAGGAAGACACCTCGCACAGGTGTCCTCCTGAGTTGAAGAGGTAGTCCAGAGAGAGCGCGCCAAACACGTCCTTTACCTTAAATTACCTCCCACAGCAGGCTGTGCGGGGAGCAAAGCATTCTGGGATTGTACAGTTGCTCTCTGGGTAATGTAGTCTATAACAAGCCAGGGCAAATGGAGTGCCCTTTCTCCCTGTACTCAATTTCTCAAAATTCCCTGCGGTATCAAGACAAAAAGTAAGCAGCAGGTGGTTATAACACAATTCGGCCACAGGAGGGAGCTGAGATCCTTTTTGATCAGCAGATGGTAGTCTTTTATCTCACATAAAGAAAAGGTGATATCCCACTACACAAGTATGACTCCTACAGCCAGAGGCATGGTGGGACTTCGCAACAGTTGAAGGTCCACCAGTTTGAGACCCCTGCTTTAACCTCCCTGGCGGTATGATTAATTCAGATTTTAGGTGCTGAAAGCGGTACCATTATTTTCCAGCTAAAATGTTGGTTTTGGGATATACTCACCATATAAGATGACCCCCTTCCTACTAGTCATGCCTCGCCTCACTGTGCAACTACATGCCTCACTGTGCCATTACATGCCAGACTGTGCCACCATTACATGCCAGACTGTGCCACTACATGCCTCACTGTGCCATTACATGCCAGACTGTGCCACCATTACATTTCAGACTGTGCCATTACATGCCAGACTATGCCACCATTACATGCCAGACTGTGCCACTACATGCCTCACTGTGCCATTACATGCCAGACTCACTGTGCCCCATTACATGCCTCACTGTGCCACTACATGCCAGACTCACTGTGCCCCATTACATGCCTCACTGTGCCACTACATGCCAGACCCGCTGTGCCCCATTACATGCCTCACTGTGCCACTACATGCCTCACTATGCCCCATTACATGCCTTACTGTGTCACTGCATGTCTTGATGATCCCTTACCTTAGGCCGCATACACACGATCGAACATGTCCTCTGAGGCCCCATACACACGATCGGACATATCCGATGAAAACGGTCCGCGGACCATTTCCATCGGATATGTCCGATCGGGAGTTTGATCCGATGGCGTGTACACACCATCGGATCAAATTCCCCGCCGCCGGACGGCGCGGTGACGCGGCGGTGACGTTGACGCCGCCGCGTCACCGCCACGTCACCGCACCAGGAAGTAAAACACTTCCGCGCATTCGCCGAATCCATTCGACGGCGGCGCGGCGGCGGTGGGGGACGACATGTCTGCTGGTAAGTGTACTAACCAGCAGACATGTCGGGCGGACAGATTCCACCGGATGGATTTCAAAGCATGCTTTGAAATCTGTCGGGTGGAGAAATCTGTCCGCTAGCCCATACACACGAGCGGAGATGTCTGCTGAAACGGTCCATCGGACCGTTTTCAGCGGACATATCCCCTCGTGTGTACGAGGCCTCAAACTGGTCCGCAGACCAGTTTCAGCGGACATGTTTGATCGTGTGTACGGCCTATCGGACCGTTTTCCAGTGGACCAAAGCTTTAAAACATGCTTTAAAACCTGTCCGATGGAAACCTGTAAGTGCGTTCCCAGACCACCACACCCACAAAAACAGAATGGGGAGCATTGAGGAGCATATTTTGCAATTTTAACAGGAACCAAGTACCAGTGCATGATTATTTTATAGTTTGTTTCCAAAGCAATTATATTTTGAGAAGACATTTTTGTATTGGCCCAGATTTTATTCCAGTCGGAAATGTCGATTTTAGTTCCAAGTTCTTTCTCCCATTTTTCCACATATGAAGGTAGCTTTGAGTCAGAAGTAGTGATTTTTTTTATTTGTAAGTAGCGAAAAAGTTCAGAAGCCGGGAGTTTGTGATGTTCACATATTTCAGGGAATGTTTTGAATGAGGTTAATGTTAAAAAATCAGCTAATTGTGTTAGGCCAGCAGAAGTCCTTTTTTTGAAAGTATTAGGGTATATGTGGGCTGGGTAAAATTTTGGGTTTTCTGATCAATTATATTAAAGGTGTATGTGGAGATTGAAAACCTTTGGTTATTTTAAATGTATCCCAAATGGTAATTGTATGTTTGGTTATTTTATTTTCAATTATTTTATGGTCAGAAGAGGTAGACCATATTAGATTAGGTAAGGATGTTGGGTTGCTATGAATTGTTTCAATTGCTACCCAAAGAGGGATTTCATGTTTTGTATGATATTTGGGGATATTCGCTATTTGTGCGGCATGGAAATAGGTGGTAAAATTGGGAAAGCCTAGTGTACCTTTCAATTGTGGGAGGTAAAGAGTGTGTGAGGGTAAGCGGAATTTTAGAGAGTTCCATATAAATGGCACTGTGCATTTTTTGGCACACTGCAGTACTGTCACTGCTGTGTATACGTGGCTTGCATTAACATTACCATGGTTATTGAATGTTTCAGGGCAGAAACAATTCCTGAAATCCACCCTTTTTGCCACCAATGGAGATAAGCTCTGTGTGTGACTGGGAGGGTTGAAATAGTTAACCTGTTGCATTGCTCATGGAGAGCTTTAGGTGCAAACCAGTAAGAAAGTGAAACGGTAAATTACTACCACTATAGAAACTTATTTAGGGTTGTTTTATCAGTTCCAAATGATAAATATGATGCTGTAAAATCTTCCATCCCTCTGTAGCATTTTTTATAAAGACATACACCATAACCCTTTATAAGTAGTCATGCAAATAATAAACCAATATTCGTCACTGTATCATTCCATTATTCCATTTAGTAAAATACATAGTCCAGGCAAGAAAAACACACAGATTTTCTGTTAGAAAACAAACAAACCTTTATGATCTCCAATTAGTCTATTTTATTGCTCGCCTTCTGAGTAGTGGCAAGCTCAAACAACCATTATGAATACAGTATACTTCTTCCAGACACATTTTTAATAGAATCACTTAAAACAATTAATTACCAGAGTTTTCACTCAAGCTGTACTGGAAAAGATATGCTGGCAAAAAAAGGCATTTACTTGCTGGTTTCTGGAGGCCTGTTTGTTAATAACATGTAAATTAAATCATCACAGCTGTTCCATTTTTTAATCTGGGAATATGAAGAGTGGGGCCAAGCTTGGACCAAACAGTCTTTTCCTGTTACATGCACATGTATTAGGACATAACCGTAATACTGGGCACTGTTTAATTTTCATTTTTTTTTAAATAAAATTACTTGTTTTTAAGTTTTGTGCTTTGTTTTTTTGGCTCTAATGCATTTAACAGGAGGACAGATAAAATGCTTAATTGGGGGAACAAATCTATAAATTTGAAGCTAACAAAAAGGTTGAAGAATTAAAGCTTTCTTAAAACATGTCCCAATCTAGGACTGTTTAGTCTTTGACTTTTATCAGCACACAGTGCCTTAATTAAAACTGGTATATTTGGTGTGAAATCATGAAATTCCCTATAGATGAAAATAGGTGTATTATAAAATTCCACACACGAGATATGCATTTAGGATTAGACATAATTTACATAAATTTAATATGCTCACATAACAAGATTATAGGCAATTATTAAAGCACTATGAAGTTAGGACATTAAATGAATTGATGCGGCCTTATAGATTCTCAGTAATGTCCTTTATTTGATTTTGTTTTATTCATATTGCAGTCCAGACATAAGAACAATATGAATGTCTTTAAACATTTTAAATGCCGTAAGACTTTTTTTTTTTTTACTTGTGAGAACCAAACATCTATAGAACAATTATGCTAATATATACAGTATATATGACATTGGTCTATTTTAAATTTCCATAAGCATACTGAAATCTATACTATTCATAAACACAATAATTCTACAGGCCAATAAATTGATTTGTTTGTTTGATTGATGGCTTGTTGCAAGGAAGAACTATAATACTTTCTCAATTCTTTTGTGACTAAGAAACACAAGACATTGGTTATCAATATTAAAAAAAATGGAAGCTAGCTAGTAAAAAATAAAAACAAAAATTAAGTACATTCTTTACTGTGAACATATTGCTACATGAACTTTATCCTACTTGCAATAATATCTGCAAGTGTTATATATAGTAGTATTTTGCTTTGTTTTATATTTTATGATGAAACTTAGAGAAAGTAAATATAGTAAAACAATGTCAATAGTTCACCGCATTCTGCACCTAAAGATCACAGCCATTACTTGGTTCTATAGAAATCATCAAGCATAGTAGGATATTGCCATTTTGTTTGTTAAATTGCTGGACAAACTGGAGTTTAGTTAGATTACCCCTAGGATGACTAGGCAAGCAAAATATGCAATTGCAATACTCAGGTCCAGTACTTGTCATGGAGCTGTTTGACATAGGGCCTATGTATCTGGAAGTGTCATACTTTAATGGATGATTTACATTTAAAGGTGAAATCCCCTTTATGGTGAAGCAACCAATAACACAAATAAACTGAAACAGTTAATATTTACTTTTCTCCCTGGCCACACTGCCAGGAAGTAGCTAAGTTTAGTAGAACTGCACTGAAGTTCACAGGAAAATTGACACGTTCAGGAGTGTTGATCCCCTGGGTACCCCCGCAGATTTTTCCTGTTGACCTTTATGCATAACTGTAAGAGAACTGCTGTGACACGTCGGGAACACGCACGTGTGCTTGCGCATACTATTGCTAATTGAATTGTGCACAGGCAAACACATTTTGCAGATGTGCACACTCGTGGGAGCACATCCACAGTCTCCATTGGCACCAGAGGGCCTATTTAAAGGGTGTTCTGACCCTGCTCGGCACTGACTGGTCTTCAGCTGTTTCCTTGTACCCTGCTTGAATCTTGCTGGATATCTGTTGCTTACCTGGCTTGCCACTGAACTAACCCTGGATCCTGTTTATTTTTTTTTGACCACCAGTTGCTGACTTTACATAGCTCCTGACCTTGCTCCCGTCTGATGCCTTGGTACCTCGCTGCCCACAACGGCTATCCTTCTGACTACGCTTCTGTCTCCTGTTTGGCTTTTTATGTTACCTCCGAGTGCCTGAATGAATGAATGAATGAATGACACATGCGAACTGAATCGCCTCTAGGCACTTTTTGCAGCCAGTGTCTTCCTGGCTGGTGCGGTCACTTACCCCGTAGGATCTCGACACGGTTGGGACACACAGTCATAGACACACATATATGCTTGGCCACTTTGGATAGGATCCAATCAATCTACCAGCATGTCTTTAGAGCAAGGGTCTCCAAACTACGGCCCTCCAGCTGTTTCGGAACTACATTTCCCATGAGGCATTGTAAAATTCTGACATTCACAGACATGACTAAGCATGATGGGAATTGTAGTTCCTGAACAACTGGAGGGCCATAGTTTGGAGATCCCTGCTTTAGAGTATGGGAGGAAACCGACGCTGACACAGGGAGAACATGCAAACTCCAGGCAGATGGTGTTGTGGTCAGGATTCGAACCAGCGACCCTTTTGCTGCTAGGTGAAAGTGCTAACCACTACACCACTGTGCTGCCTGCGCTGGCTGGCCCTCATCCCAGCTTCAGTGGACAAAGTGTGCTCCTGTCCCTAGACTGTGGGGAGCTTTGGCAAGCCACGTATCCTAAACCTGCAGGCCTGGTGGAGTACCCCTTTAACCTCGGTTGATCCACCCAGCGTCATTGCAGTTCTTGACCTGATCTGACCTGATCCTATTCTGCCTGAATCACCTAGCCTACAACTCCTGCCACAAGCTCTGCAATCAACACCTACTGGCACTCTTGTTCCTCCTGTCCCTTGGCACCATATTTTCCACTCTTAGTGGGGCCTGAGCTGGAGATACAAGAGAGGCCGACCTCATAATTTCAGTCTACATTTTAGGTCTCTTTTAAAATAACACAAACCTGCCAAAGGCACCTGGTTCAAACAGATACAGAGCATATCACATAGTTCACTCTCCTGCGCTGTGCGATAAGTTCCAACGTTTTATCAAACTCTTATCTTGACATGTTAATATATGTGGAAAATGCACACCTTGCTGCCTTCCAAAGACTGGGGAAGTCCAAATGAACTGAAAGAATATTATTATGCTTAGAAGCATAGCACATTATTCTCAATACATGTTTTTATTGAAAATAAGAGGTGAATATACTAACAAACCAGTACTTGTGTCATAGCATTATCATAAAATAATTTGCTCATGTCCATATGCAAAAATTCACAACACTTGTAGTCACATCGGCTAACGTGTTTCAAGTTTTCCTTCTTCTTCAGAATCTACAGAACATGTCCATTTCACATACTGATATATGGTGTACTGACTCAACTGGTAGTAACCCCTTATGGATCAATCTCATCATTTCATAGTGTCCAATGTGATCAAATGGTGGTTAAATAGATTAAGCAAAATAAAACAACAAAAAAATACATAGTATATACAGTAGTAGCATATAAATAATTTCTGACAGGTTACACCCTCACTGGAATTAAATATCAGTAAAACTTACAACAAATGTCACCCTAAATTTCACAATTAGGGATGAGCTTTATGTTTGGGTCGAACATGAGTTTGACTCGAACATTGGCTGTTCGCCGGTTTGCCGGAAAACTAACATTATGGGGCGTTTGTGCCAAGTTTGAGTGGCGTGAAATGCGTGATCGCAGTGCATTGCTGGATGATTATTGGCCAAATCATGCACTATGACCCGCATGCTTTGGCCAATCCCAGCGCCGTCAGAAAAGAGAGCCATAATTGGCCAAAGGCAGGGTGCCTTTGGCCAAATATGGCTCACGGGGACTAAGTCCACGCCCCACACTATATAAGGCTGCCTGCACGGCTTGTATATATATATATATATATATATCCAGTGTAGTTAGTTCTGACTGAAAGCCGTCCCTGGTGTACTTTTTCCAAAATACTTCAGGCAGGCAGGTGCCCTGTTTAACAGTTGTGTTTTACGTCACCGCGTACTGACACTATCGGTTTTTGAACTGATGGTGTGTACGCATATCAGACCATCAGTCCATCAGTCTGTGAACCGATGAAAATGGTCGGTCGGACCATTCTCATCGGTATGGACCGATCATGTGTTCACGAAAGAGTTAATATGGGAAAAAAATTGTCTCCACTGACGCTTTCTCACCAATCCTTGTTTCCCTAAAAAAAACTAATTTTCTAAATCTAATTGTCAATGGGACAGAAA
Source organism: Rana kukunoris (assembly GCA_029574335.1). Classification (NCBI taxonomy): domain Eukaryota; kingdom Metazoa; phylum Chordata; class Amphibia; order Anura; family Ranidae; genus Rana; species Rana kukunoris. The sequence continues at coordinate 235,360,941 of CM056054.1, forward strand.
TCAAGGTGAAATCTTCTGAACTTTCTTCTCCTTCCCTATGTTATCCAAAAAGCTTAAAAATAGCTGTTTTGGCTGGAGCTACACTTACAAAATGTACCTGTTCCAAATTACAAACAGATTCAACTTAAGAACAAGCCTACAGTCTCTATCTTGTTTGTAACCCAGGGACCACCTGTATACTGCTGTTCAGAGTATATAGGGCCTGGTGTCATGATCTGTGTCATGGCTTTGGTCACCTGCTGGTGGCACTGTTTCTCCCAGCAACAGGGGTGCAGTTCTGGTGTCCACCAGCGGGTGTCTCCCATGGGATGGACTCCTCTCTAATTAAGATAAACTGCTACAGGTATATAAGCCTGCCCTGCACTACAGTCCAGCGCTTCAGTATTTTGCCTGTCAGTCCTGTTCCTGTCTGTTCAGATACCTGTTGCCAGTTTGGTTCCTGATTTGCTCCCATTGACCCCGGCTTGAACCTTGGACTTGCTTGTCTCTCATCCCTGCATTACCTGCTATATACGCTCGGATTTTGTGTATATATTTGTTCACTAGTTTTGGTGGCTTGACGGTTGCTGTGTTTGTAGTATGCTGCTTGTTTTGTGGGTTTTCTGTTTTGCACGTGTGCCTTAATCTTAATAAATACATATTGTTTCACTTACCTCTGTGCCTATTTTCCTTAGTGCAGCCCACTGACCTGTTAACTAATATTGGATGCCTGTGTAGACATCCCCTGACACCTGGGTGCCCCACACCTTTTCTTTTTTTTAATTTGGATGCAGGGTTCCTCTTAATATCCATACAACCCTCAAAGGTCCTGGTAATGGGTGGGGAAGAGGGGTACCCATGCCGTTTTTCTCAATAATTTTCATCCATATTGCCGGGACCCAACATTACATTAAAGCCGCAAGCAGTTTTAAATGACTTTTATTTCTTTAGAAATGTAATTTTATGCAGGGACTGTTATATACACGGGAAAAATGTGCCACTTTATATGCATACTATAGACACCCCCCTCAGGTATGATATTTAAAGTAATATTTCACTTTTATTTTTTTTCTCTTTAAGTATTATTAAAATCACTGCTCCCGAAAAAACTGCCTTTTTAAAAACTTTTTATTGCATTGATACATGTTCCTTGGGGCAGGGCCGGGCCGGGACCCCAAACACTTTTTATGACAATAACTTGCATATTAGCCTTTAAAATTAGCACGTTTGATTTCTCCCATAGATGGCGTTCTGCGAACAGGCTAACACCCGATGTTTACGTTTCAGGAGCAGTGATTTTAATAATGCTTATAGAGAAAAAAATAAAAGTGAAATATTCCTTTAAATATCGTACCTGAGGGGGGTGTCTATAGTATGCATATAAAGTGGCGCATTTTTCCCGTGTATATAACAGTCCCTGCACAAAATGACATTTCTAAAGAAATACAAGTAATTTAAAACTGCTTGCGGCTTTAACTGATTGTCGACCGCCCGCCGTCATATTACTGCGGGATGGTGGCACTGCTACGCGGGAGCACGTAGCTCTACGTCCTCCCTTTAGTAGCTTGTCGGGCGCGCGCGTCCCGTAAATCCCCCGCGCGTGCCCGGCGGGTACGATCGTATGGACAGAAGATCAGTGATTTCCCCTAGTGAGGCCACCCCCCCATACAGTTAGAACACACCAGGACCACACTTAACCCCTTCCCTGCCCCCTAGTGTTAACCCCTTCACTGCCAATGGCATTTTTATAGTAATACAATGCATTTTTATAGCATTGATCGCTATAAAAATGCCAATGGTCCCAAAAATGTGTCAAAAGTGTCCGATGTGTCCGCCATAATATCGCAGTACCGAAAAAAAAATGCTGATCGCCGCCATTACTAGTAAAAAAAAAAATAATAAAAATGCCATAAAACGACCCCCTTTTTTGTAAATGCTATAAATTTTGCGCAAACCAATTAATAAACGCTAATTGCATTTTTTTTTACGAAAAATATGTAGAAGAATACGTATCGGCCTAAACTGAGGAAAAAAAAAGTTTTTTTATATCTTTTTGGGGATTTTTATTATAGCAAAATGTAAAAAATATTGCATTTTTTTCAAAATAGTCGCTCTATTTTTGTTTATAGCGCAAAAAAAAAACGCAGAGATGATCAAATACCACCAAAAGAAAGCTCTATTTGTGGGAAAAAAAGGACGCCAATTTTGTTTGGGAGCCACGTCGCACGACCGCGCAATTGTCAGTTAAAACGACGCAGTGCCGAATCACAAAAAGTGCTCTGGTCTTTGGACAGCAATATGGTCCGGGGCTAAAGTGGTTAATGTAATGTTGGGTCCTGCCCCAAGGGACATGTATCAATGCAAAAAAAAGTTTTCAAAATGTCAGTTTTTTTGGAAGCAGTGATTTTAATAATGCTTAATAGTGCTTAAAGTGAAACAATAAAAGTGAAATGTTGCATTAAATCTTGTACCTGGGGGGTGCCTATAGTATGCCTGTAAAGTGGCACATTTTTCCCGTGTTGAGAACAGTCCCTGCAGAAAAATGAAATTTCTAAAGGAAAGAAAGTAATTTAAAACTGCTTGCAGCTGTAATGAATTTTTGGGTCCCAGCAATACAGATAAAACTCATTGAAAAAAAATATAAAATAAAATGACGTAGGGGACCCCCCAAAAATTCATACCAGACCCTTACTCGAGCACGCAATCTGGCAGGCCACAGGAAACCATACCAGGCCACATTGCTTCAACACGGAGAGGACACTTTGGGGTCTGGGTTCTGGAATCTGGACCCCAAAGCACCATGTCCCAGGGCCTCATCCCCACAAACCTTGCCTGATGGTTGTGGGTAGACCAACTAAAATTTCAGCCACAACTGCCAGGAAAATAGTTTGGGATACAAAGAAATACCCACAAATAACTTCAGGTGAAATACAGCACTCTCTGAAAACATGTGGTGTGGCTGTTTCAAGACACACAATAAGGAGGCACTTGAAGAAAGATGGGCTGCATGGTCGAGTAGCCAGAAGAAAGTCATTTCTATTTAAATGCCACAAAGTATCCCACTTATAATATGCCAAACAGCACAGAGACAAGAGTCCAACTTAATCATGCAACTCGGTGCAGCAAGTGAAATCTGGTGTGAAGTCAAAAGGAGATGTTCCAGCAGCCAAATGAGTGAAGGTGCAATGGAGGATTCCAAAACGTGCAGCCCACACCTCTAGTGATCCTATCAGCTTACCTCAAGGCTATATGATATAGCCAGAAAGATAGGGCATCAAACTCTTGATGAATGGAAGCCTCAAATCCGATGGTGCATGGAAGGGGAAAGTACAAAAAAACAAACATAGAGTAGTCCTGTCACCACTGGAGGGATTCCTGCTAGCAATCAAAAGATGTGCACTTACACAGAGTGGTGAAAGGGGGTGCCTATCTCCACGAGCAGCGAGCTCGTCAGGTGCTGCTCTGCTGCCGCTGTTTGGCTAGATGTTGATCCGCCGATACTCAAACGATGGTGTTTGAAACAAAAATAGGAGGGCACATCGCATAATACCGCAAAATAAAGATTTAATAAGCAAAGCACAAAATAAAAACTCACATAAAGTCAGCTGAGGCGGTCATACATCCACGAGCAGCGAGCTCGTCTACCGTCCGTCAGGTGTAAAGGGTCCAGTGCTCCAATCCCGACGCGTATTCGTCACACCACGTGACTTCATCAGGGGATCTGATGGTGTGACGAATACGCGTCGGGATTGGAGCACTGGACCCTTTACACCTGACGGACGGTAGACCAGCTCGCTGCTCGTGGATGTATGACCGCCTCAGCTGACTTTATGTGAGTTTTTATTTTGTGCTTTGTTTATTAAATCTTTATTTTGCGGTATTATGCGATGTGCCCTCCTATTTTTGTTTCAAACACCATCGTTTGAGTATCGGCGGATCAACATCTAGCCAAACAGCGGCAGCAGAGCAGCACCTGACGAGCTCGCTGCTCGTGGAGATAGGCACCCCCTTTCACCACTCTGTGTAAGTGCACATCTTTTGATTGCTAGCAGGAATCCCTCCAGTGGTGACAGGACTACTCTATGTTTGTTTTTTTGTACTTTCCCCTTCCATGCACCATCGGATTTGAGGCTTCCATTCATCAAGAGTTTGATGCCCTATCGTTCTGGCTATATCAGATAGCCTTGAGGTAAGCTGATAGGATCACTAGAGGTGTGGGCTGCACGTTTTGGAATCCTCCATTGCACCTTCACTCATTTGGCTGCTGGAACATCTCCTTTTGACTTCACACCAGATTTCACTTGCTGCACCGAGTTGCATGATTAAGTTGGACTCTCTTCTTTTATTTGTTTTTTTCTGCAGGACTGAGTTTGACCATGCATTCTATTATGTCCACCACACATCTTTATAGATGACACGGTCACTGTTATTTACTGTTACTTTGTTCACATTGTGTATTATAGAATTTTTTCTATATATTTATACATTTTTGTCACTTATTGTATTCACCTAGTTTACTACTTCACTTCCCCTTTCCCATCACCCTTTAGGCATCACCACCACAGCGCAAACAATACCACTTGTTGTATACCTTTTATTGTCCATTTGGATAGACCTATTCTTTGTTTGCTGCAGTATACCTCCCGTGCCCCTTTCCCACGGCCCCTTTCCCACGGTCCAATCCCTTTTCACCCATTTCAGCGCAGGAGTTTCACCTATCACTTTGAGCACAGAGACAAGCCTCAAACCTTCTGGCACCAAGTCATTTGGAGTGATGAGACCCAAATTAAGCTTTTTGTCCACAACCATAAATGCTACATTTGGAGAGGAGTCAACAAGGCCTATGATGAAATATACAGCATTCCTACTGTGAAACACGGAGGTGGATCGCTGATGTTTTGGGGATGCGTGAGTTACAAAGGCACAGGAGATTTGGTTAAAATCGATGGCAAGATGAATGCAGTATGTTATCAAAAAATACTGGAGAAACATTTGCATTCATCAGCCAGGAATCTGCGTATGGGACATTTTAGGACATTTCAACATGACAATAAAATATAAAGTGAAGGTTCTGGAGTGGCCATCTCAGTCTCCTGACCTCAATATCATTGAGACACTGGGGAGTTCTCAAACAGCCCAAGAATTTATAGGAACTTGAGGCTTTTTGCAGAGAGGAATGGGCAGCTTTACCATCTGAGAAGATGAAGAGCCTCTGCCACAAATAACCTCAAAAGACTTTAAGCTGTCATTGATGTCAACGGGGGCCATACACGGTATTAAGAACTGTAAACTTTTGATCATGGTCATTTGGGTAGTTTCTGTTACCATTATGATTTAAATAGAGTAAACACAGTTGATTGATGATAAATGGTTTCAGCCAAACACTAACCATGAGTGAAAGAAAAGTTTTTGTGTTATCATTCATATTCTCTGAAAAATGGCCAATAAATTGTAAACTTATGATCAAAACTGTAAATATATTCTCAAGGTGTGGTATGCTTGTAAACTGAATTGAACAAGCAGACTACCACATCAAGGAGCAATATATATATATATATATATATATATATATATATTTGTGTAAGCTACTTATATTTGAGCACGGACATATCCTCCTTTCTCTTACAGGTCAGTGATCGGACGTAGATCTAAAGCTATCCTCCAACAGCAGCATCTTCTTCCCCCATATTAACACTATTAAAGTATTCTATAAACAAATAAGTATTGGCACTGTTCAGAGCAGAGTAGGGTTTGGCCAGAGAAGGATCACTGACACAGTTTTCCAGCTTGAGTATGTACTTCAAGATTTGATAACCAAGAACCCCTGGTTTTATGCAAAAGTTGCTAGAAATAAGTAACTGCACAGATGTGATTGACAGCAGCGCCAGCCAATGACGGAATGTGGGAGTCGTTCAGTTTTTGATCTTTCTATTTCTTATCAGTAATTTAATGAGGCCAAAGTATCTCTAGCAGTAGGGGTGTTTGTGGAATTTCATAATCTAGTAATACAAGGTTTAGTCCTAAGGTGTAAATGGACAAGTAAAACTTTGGTTGTTAGAGGAAACTTTGGCTAAAAAAAGAGGAAATTTTTGATTCCAAGATGTAATAGTGCAAGGGATGAGCCAGGTACTATGGTAGAGCCTAGATCAGAGGCTATCGTAAAGATTTGGTTCCAATAAAATCAGTCATCTGCATTGCCATAATACATAATAAATAGGGCCAATATTCCCCCAGTTACTCCAGCATGAGGAGGCACATGATGGGTACAATTTAGAGAGTCTGTAGGGTGTAAGGTACCAGCGGTGGACTGTTTTTTGATGCAGCTCCCCATGAGTTGTACATTGGGAGGATTTATAGGTAATATAGATCACTCTTTGCAGGGAGGATTCAAAGAATGATTGCCATTTATACATGATGCTAAATTTAGTGAAGGCATTATTCTCATTTAGAAGGTTATAAAACACAGAGGGCCAGATTCAGGTACATCTGCGCATTATTGGACCGGCGTAGCGCACCGCGTTTACGTTAGACTTGCGCAATGTAGCCGTGCAATCACCCCATTCTCGTCGCTTTTACGCAGAAAATAGCACCTGCGCAACGTTATTTCTGAGGCGCAAGGCGGAGTAATACAAATTGGGAAGGACGTGGGCGTGTTACATTGAAATGAGCCGTGACCCCATGCAAATGAAGGGCCGGCCGGCTCGCGCATGCGCGCTTGAAGCAGACCATGTCAGAACCTCTGTGCGCATGCTCACAACTTGGGAACGGCGCAATCAGTGAAATTGGAAATGGACTATGGCAAAATCATGAACTACGCAGACAGCATAATTAGACACACACAAACGCATTTCCATTGCAAAAGTACATCCCTTTGTATCCCTCCCTATACAGCAAGGTGCTTTTGTTCCGTTGTTAGTTGCGTTGTGATTTGTATTTGTCAGATTTGTGTACTGTGTGATCTAGTGTTTGTTAGAAGATATTTGAAAGTGATTTTTGCTAAGTGTTTGTGAGATATTTTGATTGATATTTTTCTGTTTGTTTGTTTTCTTGCTTGATTGTTCCTGTTTGTTTTTGTGAGTGATTTTTGCTAAGTGTTTGTGAGACTTTTTGTTTGATATTTTTCTGTTTGTTTTTTTTCTTGCTTAATTGGTCGTGCTTGTTTTTGTGAGTGATTTTTGTTGACTGGGAGTGATTTTTGGTCAGAGAATGACTGAGAGGAAGAGAAAATTAAATTTTTCTTTGAGGGAGAAACAAATTCTTGCCCGGGCCATTTCCGATTATGGGCGTTTCCTCCATGGCCCGGACAGTGCCAACACCACCCCGGCCAGGAGGAGAGAGATTTTGGACATGACCAGGTGAATTCAGTGGGGGAGACACGGAACCGGTCTGGGATTGAGAAAAAGATAAATGACCTCCGGCGTCTGGTCAAAAAGAAGCTGGCCAGAATGCTTGCCCATGCCAGGGGCACAGGAGGGGGCCCACCATGCCCTGTTAGGCTGACAGCGGAGGAGCGTGCGGTGGCCCAGACCTTTCATAGGCAAGAAGTGGAGGGCCTGCCCGGCTATGACTCAAGTCATGAAGGCGTGATGCCAGGTAAGGTTTTTTTTTTCTATCAGGTGTGTAGCATGTGTGGGGGAGGGGGTGAAAGGGAATATGTGGCAAGTGTGTGGATCCTCCAACCTGTGAATGTTTTGTGTCATCCACAGATGTGCAGGAGGGTGCTGGGCCATCTGGCCTGACCGTACCATCCCCAGGACAGCAGCCTAATGAGGCCCCCCCGACAAGGCCGGAGTCCGCGGAGGAGGTTGAAGAGGAGGAGGAGGAGGTTGAGGAGGAGGAGTTTGAGGAGGAGGAGGAGTCCATTTCAGGCACTGGACTATTGTTTTTGGAGGACTCTTCCCCTCTGGCTGGCAGCAGCCAGCCCTCCCTAAGGGGGAGCCCCCCCCTCCTCCCCCAACATGGCTCCCCTCCCAAGGGCCTCCCCTTCTCCCCGGCCACAAGCATCAGCTGGAGGCAGGAAGGCGACCCAGAAGACCAGGGGGGTGGCCGATCTCCTGCCCGCCACTCTGAGAAGGGACCAGTTCCTCCAGACCCACCATCTGGGGCAGGTCAGCCAGACATTGGTGCGGATGGAGGAGAGCCTGTCCTCCATCAAGGATACGCTTGGGAACCTGGACTGCCACTCCCGGGCTTTCAGAAACTGCCTTAACGACCTGCAGACTACATCAGCAGGCGTTGGGCAGGATGTGGGGGCCCTTACCCAGGCTATCCAGGCCAACACAGCAACACTAGGTACTGCCCTGGACAGAATAGCCGTGGCCTTGGAGGGCAGGCCGCCAGGTTTGCAGAGACCAGGGGCTGCTCCTCCTTCCCCGGTTTACACCCCCCCCCATGAGTCTCCCCTGAGGAGCCGAGGCCGTTGCCGGGGGCGCCCCAGGCGTGGCTCACGTCAAAGGCACTAATTTGTTTTTCCCCTTTTTTTTGGGCCTTTTTTTTTTGCTGGAAATTTTTTGATTTTGCTGGTAATTTTTTTTTGGGGTTGTGAATGCTGTTTGAATGTGGGGGTGACATTCCTGCCGGAAAAGGGGTGTCACCCTCAATTTTGGTGGAGAATGGTTCCCCAGGACCAGGGAGAAGTGATCCCCAGGTCCGTGTGAATGGTGTATGAATGTACAGTGACATAATTGGAGCCTTGGCGTGGCGTTGCTGCTCACAAGTCCTGCATGGTGGACTGGTGCCAATCCAATTTGATGAGGATGTGGGGTGTGTGTGTGCTAGGGACCACAGTGGTGTGCATGCATGCATTCTCATTGTGCCATGATTAATGTGTGTGTTTAACGTGCAAAGATGCCCAATGTGAGCTGTCTCCTGGCTGCTCTTCCCTCAGAAGACGGGTATCCTCGGTTAGGGGGGGATTGTATGGTTCAGGGGTCAGGTCATCACGTAGGTCAATCTGCAGGCCCTTTCTCAGTGCAAAGTTGTGCAGCAGGCAACAGGCACCGATGATATGGCACACAAAGTTTGAGGAATACCAGAGGGTACCCCCAGACTTATCCAGGCATCGGAAACGTGACTTCAGGAGGCCAAAGGTGCGCTCCACCACTGCACGTGTTTGGGTGTGGGCTTGATTGTATCTTTCCTCTCCTGGGGTTTGGGGGTTCCGGATAGGAGTCATGAGATGGGGTCCCAGTGGATATGCAGAGTCACCTGTAAGGGAGAAGACAGGAGGATGTTAGTCATGCATGTGCCCCTTGTGATGTCAGCATCATGGGGGGGACAGTCATGCCTGCCACCCATGTCACTCACCAACCAGCCAGGTGTCCCCATACACGTTCTGATCGAATTCCATTCGGATGGGGCTCTGATTGTATATGTAGCTGTCATGGCTGGACCCTGGGTGTTTGGCACGGACGTGCCATATGAGGCCTTGGGCATCGACTATCACCTGTACGTTGATGGAATGCCAATGCTTCCGATTGCGGTACATGTGCTCTGTCTCCTGGCGGGGCTGGAGTGCCACATGTGTGCAATCAATGGCCCCCACAGTGCGTGGGTATCTGGCAATTCTGTAGAAATCTGTCATTGCCTTCAGCCGCAGGTCCTCAGTGGTGGGTTTGATGATTTGGTTGGCCATGCGTCTGAGGATTGCAGGGACAACCTGGTGCACACATCTGCTCATGGAGGATTGTGACATCCCAGCCACCACTCCACGTGTTGTTTAAAAAGAGCCACTGGCAAGGAAATGGAGTGTTGACTTGACCTTGACCAGTGGCTGCACTGCATGTGAGCGTTGTGTTGGGCTGGAGATGTCCTCCTGCAAGGTTGTGGTTAATTCCAGGTAGGCATGTGCATTTCGTTTCGTTGCGAATCGAAATTCGGACGAATTTTCCATTATTCGGACATTCGGATGCATACGAATTTCCGAATTGCTATATTAGCGAAAAATTTCGACCGTTTTCGGAATTCGTTCATTTTCGACCGAATTTCGAAAAAAAAAATGGTCGAAATCGAATTTTTTTTTTTTCGAATTCCGAATCGAATACCCGCGGACTAAATTCGATCGGAATTCGAAAAAAAAAAAAAAAAATATATTTTCGAATTTAATTCGAAAAAAATTCTATTCGAAAAGAGACTATTTGTTTTCTAATCTGGTTGAAATATTTTCGATTTCGACCGTTTTTTTTCGAAATTCGGTCGAAAACGAACGAATTCGAAAAAAGGTCGAAATATTTTCGCTTTTGACCGTATTTTTCGAAATTCGGTCGAAAACGAACGAATTCCGAAAACGAATTCAACACATGTAACGAACCTAACTTAACGAAATGTATTACATGACGAATTGAAACAAAACGAAACGAAACGAATTTTTCACTTTTGCACATGCCTAATTCCTGGATGGCATGAGGGGTGAATCTGAAGATGCGATCCACCTCAGAATCACTCATGCCAAAGAGGTTTATGCGTGTGCGGTATATCCTCTCCCGTGCCATCCTCCGTGCCCTCCTCCTTCTTTGCTCATCTAAAGTCAGTAGTATAGCTATGCGCGACGATGCCCCTGGCATGTTGGCATACAGATTGTTGTGCAACACGTGTGACTGCTGAGCTCCTCACTAACAGTGTTGCTTTATCTGACATGTAGACGATTTTTCTCTTTTTAGACCAGCTTTTATATGGTCTAATTTTAGACAGGACATTTTGCTGTTGCGCACACATTAGCCTGCGCTGCCCCAACGTTCTTTTGTGGATCCCCGTAAGTTCCTCATCAGCATATTTGACTAGCAAATCAATGGTCTGTCTAGCGCAGTTTTGCGTGGACGGATGCGCCTGTCTAACGAAATTACGCTGGACAAAAAAAAGTAGATTTCTTGCGTATCTCGTTTTGGGGATTCAGTGCATCGAAACGCATGCGCACATTTAGACTTACGCCACGCATCTCCTGTTACACCGGCGTAATCGCTCTGTGAATCTGGCCCAGAGATTCCTTTCCATCTGCAGGATTGGTCCCCGAAAACAGGTACACAGAGGCATTTATGGCAATATGTCAGGATAAAGGATTAAAGGATATTTACTGAGAAAATAATGGATTCACAAGTACAACAAATGGTCTGTGAGAGCCAGATGAGAAAGCCAAATGATATTATCAGAGTTCATAGAGATGTTAAAATGGGCAGATTTACATAAAGATCAAATACAGTGCTGCACATAAATGAGGACACCCCAAGAGATTTGTCAAAAAAACTTTACTTTCCTTTCAGAATCAACAGTTTCGATGGGACTACAAAATACTCCCACAAAAGCAGGCCATTGATTGCAACCAAAATTTGTTTAATTAGCACACACAAAACATTTTTTTCCTAACAAATTAATTCAAGACCATGCTGCAAAAATTAAAACATATATACATACATAGGGCATTACTTAACAAAGAAAACCCTTTCATATTTCATTCTGTCAGCAATTGCATCACATGGAAGACAAATGTCACAAGGCCTGAGAAAGAAAATAATTTCTTTACAAAAGAAAGGAGACGGCTACAGGAAGATCAGCAAAGCTTTACTTATCAGTCAGAATACTGTAGTAAAAGTGATACATTTTTCTAACAAAGTTGGGACTGCAACCATCTCACAGAGACATCCAGGCTGTCCACAGAAGTTAACACCTTGACAGGAGCATCTTCTTATGCAAAGGGTTAAAGAAAATCACCATGCAAGTTCACTGCAGTTAGCTAAACAAATAGAAAGCCAAACTAGGGTGATTGTTTCTTGTGACACAATATGGTGTACACTGCAGAGGAATGGCATGCATGGGTATTGTCCATAAAGGAAGCCTCTCCTAAAGCACATGCACACAAAAATCCTGCCTAGAATTTGCCAGGGCTCATGATGAAAAATAAGAAGACTACTGGAATTCTGTACACTGGAGTGATGAGACCAAGATACATGTTTTTGGAACTAATGGCTTTAAAACTGTATGGCATTACAAAGGTGAGGATTACAAATTAAAATGCATAGTGCCTACAGTGAAACATGGTGGTAGCAGTGTCCTTCTGTGGGTTCTGCATGAGTGCTGCTGGTGTTGGAAAGCTGCATTTCATTGATGTGATCATGAATTCACAGATGTACTGCTCTATATTGAAATAGAAGATGCTACCATCACTCCGTGTTCTGTCCTCTTCTCTGTCACTGTGTGCAGACAGTGCAGCTGATGGCTCGTGTGTAGCTGTCCTACAGATCCAATCATCACACTGTTTTCCTCCAACTCCACCTCCAGCAAGCCTGCAGCCTGTCCCGACTGAGCAACTTCACACATCCCTTCTCTAGCCCCTCCCTCCCTGCTTGTGTGTTCTGTCTATGAAGGAGGTGGGCGGGAAGATTAAAAAGAAGCAGCAGACAAACATGGATATACTACTGAATGAGCCAGAGAGCCCCCAGTAGAGTGTGAGGGTGTGTACTTCTCACCAACCCCCTCTATTCTCTCTCTTCCTAACCCCAGCTCAGCAAAAAAAGAACATCTTTTAGAAAATCCCCCTTTGCAGGGATAATGAATTTAGCTCTCATTTCCAGGAGCACATATTCAGGGACAATCTCTCCTTCCTTCTGTGTGCATGTTTCCAACAGTTCTACCTTGAAATCATTTGCCTGTGCTGTGCAGAGCTGTACAGAGTACACTGATCAATGATATATCATATTTCTTCCTGCAGGCTGCCAGTGACTATCTTTGCAGCAAAGTGGACTGTGTTTTTAATTAAATTAAATGTTATTCATTAATGGCTCAGGTCAGGCTGCATTAATGGCAATGTTCAGTCTGTATTTCATGGGCACTGGTAAATATTTTTGGTACACCATTTGGTTCTGAATTATTTTTTTCTTGTTTTCCTCCTCCAAAACCTAGGTGCGTCTTATGGTTAGGTGTGTTTTATGGTGCGAAAAATACAGTATGTCTCCTGATCTGAACCCGATTGAACACCTATGGGAAATTCTGATGATACAAGTTGAGCATCACTCTCTATCCAGCATCCAGGCTCTAAAAGAGGTCATTCTTAAAGAATGAAAAAAGATATAGGTTGCAATATGTCTCCAACTTGTTCATTTCATGCCTAGAAGACTTTCTTTTATGGCCATGGGACAGGAAGTGAAGAGAAAGCTCTGCAATGGGACACAAATGTGAAAAAAAAAAAAACTGACTGACCATTACTCTATCCAAAATAAAAAAAAAGTTTTGCCCATAATTCTACAATAAGCACAAGCTTAACCACTTAAGACCCGGACCAATACGCTGGCAAATGACCCAAGGGGTTTTTGCGATTCGGCACTGCGTCGCTTTAACAGACAATTGCGCGGTCGTGCGACGTGGCTCCCAAACAAAATTTGCGTCCTTTTTTTCCCACAAATAGAGCTTTCTTTTGGTGGTATTTGATCACCTCTGCGGTTTTTATTTTTTGCGCTATAAACAAAAATAGAGCGACAATTTTAAAAAAAATTCAATATTTTTTACTTTTTGCTATAATAAATATCCCCCAAAAATATATAAAAAAACATTTTTTTTCCTCAGTTTAGGCCGATACGTATTCTTCTACATATTTTTGGTAAAAAAAATCGCAATAAGCGTTTATCGGTTGGTTTTCGCAAAATTTATAGCGTTTACAAAATAAGGGATAGTTTTATTGCATTTTTATTAATTATTTTTATTTTACTACTAATAGCGGCGATCAGCGATTTTTTTCGTGACTGCGACAATATGGCGGACACTTCGGACAATTTTGACACATTTTTGGGACAATTGTCATTTTCACAGCAAAAAATGCATTTAAATTGCATTGTTTACTGTGGAAATGACAGTTGCAGTTTGGGAGTTAACCACAGGGGGCGCTGTAGGGAATGTGTGCCCTAATGGTGTGTTTACAACTGTAGGGGGGTGTGGCTGTAGATGTGACGTCATCGATCGCGTCCCCCTGTTACAGGGATGACGCGATCGATGCTCCGGCCACAGAGAAGCACGGGGAAGCCGTGTGTACACACGGCTCTCCCCGTTCTTCCGCTCCAGGGACGGATCGCCGCACTGCAGCGGCGATCGGGTCCGCGAATCCCGCGGTCCCGGTCCTGGAGCTTCGGACCGGGTCGCGGGTGCGCGCCCGCGGGCGCGCGCCCGCGACCCACGGCTGGGTACTAAAACCAACGTATATATACGTTGATGTGCCCAGCCGTGCCATTCTGCCGACGTAAATGTGCAGTAGGCGGTCCTTAAGTGGTTAAAGAGTACCTAGTAGACATGTGCAAAAGGAAAAAAATTGTTCAGTTTCGTTTCGTTTTAATTCGCTATTTAATTAATTTCGTTAAGTTAAATTCGTTAAATTTGTTAAATTTGTTTTCGGAATTCGATCGTTTTCCATAGAAATTCGAAAAAACCGAGTCGAATTCGATCGTTTTCGACCGAATTCGAAAACTCGGTCGAATTCGATCGTTTTCATCCGCATTCGAAAAAAACGGTCGAATTCGAAAACATTTCTACCGGATTCGATAATATTTCTACCGGATTCGAATTCGATGAAATTATTTCAACCGAATTTGAAATTATTTCAACCGAATTTAAAATTATTTCAACCGAATTTGAAATTATTTCAACCGAATTTGAAATTATTTCAACCGAATTTGAAATTATTTCAACCGAATTTGAAATTATTTTAACCGAATTTGAAATTATTTCAACCGAATTTGAAATTATTTCAACCGAATTGGAAATTATTTCAACCGAATTGGAAATTATTTCAACCGAATTGGAAATTATTTTAACCGAATTTGAAATTATTTTAACCTAATTTGAAATTATTTCAACCGAATTTGAAATTATTTCAACCGAATTGGAAATTATTTCAACCGAATTTGAAATTATTTCAACCGAATTTGAAATTATTTCAACCGAATTTGAAATTATTTCCACCGGATTAGAAATTATTTCCACCGAATTTGAAATTATTTCAACCGAATTTGAAATTATTTCCAACGGATTGGAAATTATTTCCACCGGATTGGAAATTATTTCCACCGGATTGGAAATGATTTCAACCGAATTTGAAATTATTTCAACCGGATTTGATTGTATGTATTTGGATTATTGTATTTGATTACATTCTATTAAATTCTATTCTGTTCTTTACTATTCTTTGATTTTCATTTTATTGTTTTATTATTTTATATTCCATTTTATTGTATTCTTTTTTAGAAATCGATTTATATTTTTTAGATTTTGATTCAAACTTGCTTTCAATTTTCATTCGAATTTGTTTGTCATGGGGGCTGCACTGATAATCAATGTGCTGATTATCAGCGCAGACCCCCCCTCTGACAGGAAGAGCCCCCTGTCAGCACGAACCGAGGAAAGCTGTTTACCCGCATTTACCAGAACTTGCTGGTTCACGCTGTGATCAGCTGTGATTGGTCCATCCGAGGCTCCTTACTATGATCAGAGATGTGGTGTGTCAGACTGACACACAGCACCACTGATCATCGCGTTGCGCACCCCCACGGGCGCACAATGGCATGTTATTCTCAACATCCTTATCCTTAACTGAACCACCGCCCGACTGTTATTCTGCTATAGGCTGGGCAGGAAGTGGTAATAAACTGACCTTTTATCTTTCAGTTTCTGCTGGCATTGTCGTCACTATAGCTGGCACTATAGAGGAAGCATTGGCTTTTGTGCCTCCTGCTCCCTCCGCAGCCACTTGCTTTCTCCGGTTCTGGTTACATCCACTCTGATGCTCTGGGCTTGCTGACACACCATACCAGAGCAGGATGGTAAGGGCCACGTCAGAGGGATCCGAGGACCACATATAGCCTAAGGGTGACCAGTTGAGACTATAGAAAGCTAGATAGTAAAAGAAAGTGTCCAAATCATGCAAAAAGGGACATGAGAACCCCCTATTTCTGTAATTAGTCAAAAAGAAGTAGATAGAAGGGTGGAGGAGGGGAAAACCAAAGATCAAGTTTAAAAGACTATACTTAACTTATTGGGCATCTGAAGTATCAGCACTGAAAGCTACCTGCTCCCGTTGGCATTAAAAAATTCTAAATTGTACTAAAGTAATAGGGGTGAGCCGAACACCCCCCGTTTGGTTCGCACCAGAACCTTCGAACAGACCGAACGTTTGTGCGAACATTTAGAACCCCATTGACGTCTATGGGACTCGAAGTTCGAATTCAAAAGTACTAATTTGAAATGCAATATGCAAGTTATTGTCGTAAAACATCTTTGGCATCAGGAGCAGTGATTTTAGTGATGCTTAAATAAAAAAAAAAATGAAAAATTCCTTTAAATATTGTACCTGCTGGGTGTCTATAGTTTGCCTGTGAAAACGTCTTTCAGAACCCGGGTCTTGCACGAGGGAACATGTATCAATGGGAAAAAAGTTTTAAAAACGTCCTGCTCCTGAAAAAAACACCTGCTGGGTGTCTATACCTGTGATGAGGTCTTTAAATAGCACAATCACCTGCCTGCCAGCAAATTAGGAAGAACTGATCTAGCTAAGCTATACAGTGTATAAATATATGTACAACACCTGGGATGTATATATATCCTCTACACACAGTAACATTAACTGACTAGCCTGCCTGCCTTCCTGCCTGTCTCCCTGCTCTATCTACCTGCAAAAAATGACACTCTCTCTGTCTCTCTCTGTTCTCTGTTAACTGCCGCAACACACTACACAAGGCCGCCCTTCAGGTGGCCTTTTAAAGTGTGGGGCGTGTACTAAACCCCCTGAGCCATAATTGGCCAAAGCCACCCTGGCTTTGGCCAATTATGGTTCTCCGTTTTTTGCACGCTGTGATTGGCCAAGAATGCTTGGCCAATCATCAGCACGCAATGCCGCAGTGAATTATGGGCCGTGACGCGCCACACGAATTTGGCGCAAATGGCCCATAACGTTCGAATTTCGGCCAACAGGCGATGTTCGAGTCGAACATACGTTCGAATTGAACGCGGAGCTCATACCTATAAAGTAATAACAATAATAGCAATAATGTTATCAATGATATCAAAACAATATATAACTTCAACGTATATTTTTTTATTTTAATAATCAAGCTACCAATATGTTTCCTTGATTTGTAAATATTGTTTTAATTAATTCAGTTCAGATATCATCATTCGCATAAAGAATTATTAGACGCAAATATTATCTCCATTTCTAGTAGTATAACAAAAAAAATATGAGTTCACTGCTTGCTTATATAAAATGCCCTTATCAACACATCTGATGTGCTTACATTGTTATATCTAAGAAACCTTGAGAACCTTGAGGTATTTATTGATTAGTTTGCAGGAAGATCGCAAGGGGTCTTTGAAAGGTCAGATTTTATTGTAATTGCAAGAATAAATGAAAAATGATTTTAAAACCTATCAACAAAGCCTGGCTAGTACATGCAGGAAAATGTAACTAGGGTCAAATATAAAACAAGCAAAATTAATCTATGTTATGCTTCATTGCAATAGGAAGTGAAATAGCACAATCCGAAATGTTCTATTGCAATAACAAGTGTGCAATTATATAAACTTTTGAAATATTGGAAACAATTATTTTCAAAATCTGTGTCTCTTAGCTTGCTTTTATTATTTTTATTCTAGATAACTTCTAGATGCATTTACCAATGTAATTTACACCAATGCCCCCCCCCCCCCCCACTGCATTTACTGACAATGATACATTTTCTAACTTCTCTTTTTTTAATATTTTAAAGAATACATTATAAAAAGAGAATACGTTCAGTATGGCTTTTTAATTTTCTCCTGATTTATTAGTCACATTGAGATTTTTTTCAAAAGTATAAAGGTATATAGAATATTACATGTTATGTTTTATACCGCTTAAAACTATTTTTTACCAATATGTATGTTTCTTTTAAGCTCATCTTAATGCCGCGTACACACGATCACTTTTTGCAATGAAAAAAAACAACGTTTTCAATCATGAAAAAAAACTACGTTTTTCAAACTTCATTTTCCAAAACGACGTTGCGTACACACCATCGTTTTTCTACAAAGCTCTAGCAAAGCGTGGTGACGTACACCACGTTCGACGGCACTCTTTTCCATTAAAGCTCCGTCTCATAACTTGCTTCTGAGCATGCGCGGGTTTAAAAACGTTGTTTTCATCATCGCTTTGCCCACACACCATCACTTTTTATGACACAAAAAACAACGTTTTGAAAAACGACACAAAAAATTCAAGCATGTTGGAATTTTTTTTTTTGTTGTTTTTTTTTTAAGACAAAAAACAACGTTTTGCCCACACACGATCAATTTAAATGACGTTTTAAAAAACGTTGTTTTTTTTCATTGCAAAAAATGATCGTGTGTACGCGGCATAAGAGTCCTCCCTTTTTGACTTGATAGTCTTGTAATGTACTGCCATATTTAACTGGAAGACCTCTGGAAAAACGCACATCCTCTTCTTCCACTCCAGTGCTTTTTGCTGATATAGCTGATCTCTGTTATCTATTATTGATAGCATCTCAAATCTGGCATAACCATGAAATACTATATAATTGGGTAAATAATAGCATGTTAGAAAACCATGGGGCATGACAATATTTCTCTGAATCTTCAATTTGACTAGACTAGCATTGCACTCATTGGAGAGCAACTAGTCAGGAGAAATCATAAGATACTAGGGTCCTTAAGGTGGCCATACATGGATTGGAAATAGTACAACAGGAACCAGTCAAATGTCAATCCATCTATGGCTGTTCCTACCTCCCTACACCATCTACAACCCCCCCCCCCCCACACACACACACACGCAAACGCCCAAAATGTACTGCTTTCTGAGCATGTTTATGCATCACTTTCATGTCTGATTACTATTTTGTGTGTGACTTAGCCGAAACAGCTGCCTAATATGATCTGTATCATAATAACAGAGGTCAAATTGATAGAGCCATACTAGCAATGTTGACATTACCATCTAGCCAAAACCATTCTTAACAAATCTTCTATGTGTTTGGAAAGTTTAAATAAAATAAATTCCTTATTATAGTATTTGTGATGTGAGGTATCATCTGTTTTAGGAGGACTCTAATGTGCTTTCTTTTGATTAATTGGAGGGCTTCTTGGTTGTTTAAAGAAATTTTTTCCCTCTCTAATCTTTACAGAAATCACCACTGTATCTGAACTAATAAACTTATATAATAATAATTATTTGTGCAAGTTGCACTGAAGAAGAACAGAGTACCAGCCTGTCCCCCTACTTATTCCCCAGTTAGAGGCTTATACGTTGTCTCTTTCTTACCATAGAGAAAGAAACTTCCATTATTCTTAGGAAGAGTAAGGTTTACTCTACCTCACCATAACCTAGATGTATTATTTCATGTATACAAGGATTTATAGTAAACAAGGTACAGTTCTTGGGTATAGTATAGTTAACAAGTATTTACTTTACCCACTTCTGAATACTGACTGCCATTAAGTCTGCAGTACCCCTTTTAGTACTGACCATTTTATTATCACTAGTAAAGAAACATTCTATCATTAATGGGTTTCATTAACTCAAGCGTAGCATTGATTAGCGTTTTTGTTAAGGTCACTTGCTGCACATTCTAATTATGGTTCTATTCACCAACGGCAATAAGAAAAATAATATGGATTGCAATGCTAATAGGCTTGGGTTTAAAAGAATCGTATTAACCGATCAACCTGTAAAAAAGGATAACAATTATTAAGACACAGAAAAAATAGCTTAATGATTTTATTAAATAATTTTAGCTGCAAATTTTGTCCAATGAGCATCTTTTGAATAAATAATTTACATAATAATACATTAAAAAAAATCGCCAGACTAATAATAATGTTAATACAAGCTTATAATTTGGAAGATGATTCTTCTCTTCTTATGGCAAATTTGGGTTGTGTGTTCTTCTTAATGTCATGTCGACCTTGGGCCTTCTTTTTTATACTGGATTTCATAACATAGAAAGAGAGAGAGAGAGAGACCTCCAAATAATTTTAAATTAAGGGTAAAAGGAATATTAGTTGTAGTTAATAGATTTCTGGTGTTATTGTGTAATTTCAAAGCTTCCAAAACATTTGAATGCTAACTAAAATCCAGAGAAAGAAAACACCTTTCCTGTACACCAAACAAAATGCCTACATCTCTGTTTTGTTTAGCCTTCTCCTCCACAAACCTACTTTGATCAGGGAGATCTGATAGGCCTATTCTTAAGGCCCCTTTCACACTGAGGCAGTTTTCAGGCATTTTAGCCCTATAAATAGCACATGTAAAGTGCCTGAAAACTGCCTCACATGCTGCCCGAATGTGAAAGCCCGAGAGCTTTCACACTAGGGTGGTGCACTTGCGGGACATTAGAAAAAGTCATACAAGCAGCATCTTTGGGGCGGTTTGGGGGCACTGTATACAGAGCTCCCAAAACACCCTTGCCCATTGCAATGAATGGGCAGAGCTTCTGAAGCGATGCAACACGGGCGGTTTTAACACCTTCTTCGGCCGCTAGCGGGGGTTAAGCACTGCTAAAACAAGCAGCTATTTAGCGTTAATGCACATGCGCCTCATCGTGAAAGGGTTTTAAAGCAGTGATTGTGACTTTCACTAAACATTTGCCACTGGAGAATTGATCACTGTCATTTAAAATGCATGGACATGACTGTATGCATGAGTCATTCATGCCTCAATAAGTATTACATGAATTCATCAGTAGACATGTGATTTGGTGTTTAATGAATTTGCCATACATGAACTGCATTGTTATTAGCTAGGCTGAAAAAAAAACATACAATATAGGTGTTTAACCTTTCCGAAACACCAACAATTTTGACCAAAAAGATGGAAGGCAAAGCAATGTTGCCAATTTTGCTATTTTCCAGGATCAAGCATATGTTATTACTCTTACTATAGTTACAATTAGTCGCGGGACTACCGGGAACATCGAGTTCCAGGACCCACGGCCGCACTCGCGAGGCACACGGCGTGCGTGCGCCCGCTGGGCGGCAGGTGTAAATGGACGTACCTGTACTCCAATCTGCCTGCCCGTGCCATTCTGTCAACGTAAATAGGCATGCGGCGGTCGGCAAGTGGTTAAAAAAAATGTGAATCTTGATTAAAAGTTGCATTACCTTGGGATGAAACCCCCTAAATGTAAAATAAACTCCTTCTTGTAAAGGTGGTAAAACCACACTTTTTTTGGAGAAGCGAAGAGTGTCATGCTTACTTTGGCTCCTTTGAAGCAAAGTTTATTACCTCACTCCCTCTTCAAAATCAGCAGACTAATCTTAAATTGGTATGAAATGTTGCATACATTTCCTTATCTCACTCATTCTCATTATTTAAAATGTTAAATAATATTATAATGCTTATTTTCATGGCCTAATCTGCCTGTAGCAAGGTGGTGCTTCCAACCTAAATTGGAAATACAGAATACTTGTAATGCCAGACCTATCCTAACACATAAAACCTGGTCAGCCATGTTTCCAATGAGCATGTCCCAAGAACATGCATACCACAAATAATCTGGGCCACAGGATGGACAAGACACTGCAAATAAATGACACAGTGATCAAGACTAGGTAGTGAGAATATTAACTAACCAGTGTGGTTATGAACAGGAAAGGTGTAGTAAAGAGTATTGCCGCGTACACACGACCGTTTTTCGGGTTGTAAAAAATTAAGTTTTTTTAATGTCATTAAAAACGATCATGTGTGGGCTCCAGAGCATTTTTCACAAAATGGGCATTAAAAATTTCGAACATGCTCTAATTTTTCATGTTGTTTTTAACCACTTAACCCCCGGACCATATTGCTGGTCAAAGACCAGAGCACTTTTTGTGATTCGGCACTGCGTCGCTTTAACTGACAATTGCGCGATCGTGCGATGTGGCTCCCTTCTTTTGGTGGTATTTGATCATCTCTGCGATTTCTATTTTTTGCGCTATAAACAAAAATAGAGCGACTATTTAAAAAAAAAATGCAATATTTTTTACATTTTGCTATAATAAATATCCCCAAAAAATATATAAAAAAAAATGTTTTCCTCAGTTTAGGCCGATACATATTCTTCTACATATTTTTCGTAAAAAAAAATCGCAATTAGCGTTCATTGATTGGTTCTCGCAAAATTTATAGCGTTTTTAAAAAAAGGGGGTAGTTTTATGGCATTTTGATTAATATTTTTTTTTTTTACTAGTAATGGCGGCGATCAGCATTTTTTTCAGTACCGAGACATTATGGCGGACACATCGGACAATTTTGACAAATTTTTGGGACCATTGTCATTTTTATAGCGATCAATGCTATAAAAATGCATTGGATTACAATGCATTTTTATACAATGCAGTGAAGGGGTTAACACTAGGGGGCAGGGAAGGGGTTAAGTGTGTTCCTGGGTGTGTTCTAACTGTATGGGGGGGTTGACTCACTAGGGGAAATCACTGATCTCCTGTTCATACATTGTATGAACAAAGCGCCCGGTCCCCGCTCTGTAACGAACGAGCGCGCGTGCCCGGCGGGACTCGGGGGGCGAGCGGGGGAGCATGCACGGGCCACCGGCGGCGCGCACGCGCCCCCTAGCGGCCGCTAAAGGGAGGACGTAGAGCTACGTGCTCTCGCCCAGCAGTGCCGACCTGCCGCCGTAGAATGACGGTGGGCGGTCGGCAACTGGTTAACGTTGTCTTTTTTTTACGTCATAAAAAATCGTCGTGTGTGGGCTTTAACAACGTGAAAAAAAACACGCATGCTCAGAAGCAAGTTATGAGACGGGAGCGCTCGTTCTGGTAAAACTAGCATTTATAATGGAGTAAGCACATTCATCACGCTGTAACAGACTGAAAATCGCAAATTGTCTTTTACTAACACAAAATCAGCAAAAGCAGCCCAAAGGGTGGCACCATCTGCATGTAACTTCCCCTTTATAGTGCCGTTGTACATGTTGTACGTCACCGCGCTTTGCTAGGGCATTTTTTTCACAATCTTTGTAGGCAAGGCCATTTTAATAATTTGTTTTTTCTAGACCCTTAAAACGTAATTTTTTACAACCCGAAAAACGGTCGTATGTACGCGGCATAAGGGATTCCATGAATAACTTTTTTTTTTTTATCATGACAGCAAGCTATTAGATTAGTGTGTAAAATGGCAGTTAGTGGTGGAGATGCAACATTGTACTCTCAGGTCTTGAAAAAACGAGGGAATAAATCCGCTGAAACTGGTCCGATGGACCGTTTCATCCGAAAAATCCGCTCGTCTGTATGGGCAAACAGACAGTTTTGGCCGGATTTCTCCTGCGGAAAAATTCCAAAGCATGCTTTGAAATATTTCCGCCGGACACATGTCCGTCGGATATGTCCGCTCGTTAGTAAACAAAAGCATCAGACCAAAAACCCGCGCATGCTCAGTCAAAACGATGGGACGGGAGCACTCGTTTAGGTAAAACTCGCGTTTGTTTGGGACCTGGCACATTCGTCACCTAAACTCTCTATATAGTGTCCCGTTTCTAGCGTTTTTTTGTTCTTTGTTCTCTTGCTAGAAGAAACCCGTTCTCTTGCTGATGCAATTTTGTCCCGATGTCACATACTTTCATACTTTCAAGCTTGCATTTTCGTTGTTTTTTCTATTTGACACTGTTTGCTAGCCAGATGTCCCCACATTTGTTTCCGTTCTCCACATTTTTATTATGTCTATTTTGACTTAATGTTGAGCGTATCATATTTATTTTTTTGGTGTGCTTTTTTTTTGTTGTATTTTACGGTTTAGGAATATTTCCAAATTATGTTATTTTTGTTGTTTCATCATGTTTTTTTTATTTAAAAAAAAAATCCCTTTTATTTTCCCAACTTATGTCATTTTGTTGTTTCATCCTTTATTTTTTCCCTTTTTTTTGGGGGGGGGGGGGTGTTTTCATTTTTTTAATATTTTAAGCTTCTTTTGGGTTTACCAAGTTCTACCACAAAAGGTCCCCCCCCCCCCCCCCCCCCCAAGGAGTTTGTGTCCTTTGCAAATGCCACATTTTATTTTACAAATGTCTGATGCTTACTCACCACAGTATAAAACACAATAGACAAGGTTTGAAAGTAACTGCAAAAGCCATTTATTTCCGGCCAAAAAAGAAATTATAAATCACCAGAACGGCAGCACTTGATGAGATTGCAACATACATGCAGACTTGGGAATTACAACATGATCAAGGATAAATTTAGTAACCTCGGGAGTCAATAACAAAAATCAGAATCAGCAGCACATGAACAAAGGAACCCAAGCTGTGCTACTCCAACAAGCTCAGTTTTTTGGACAATCAACTGGATGGCAGGGAATCACCTTCTCGACTTCTTTCCAGACTTCCTTCCAGCAAAACTTCCACGGGTCTGTCCACGGACCCTTGCAGGTGGGGGTGATGTGGCAGCAGGAGGAGGATGATGATGATGGGGAGCAGGCCAGGCCGGGTCACACAGCACAGTGTCCCTGCTCAGCTCGTCCCTTTTCATCCTGGCCAGTACCTGATTAATCAGGTCCTTGGCCAGGCTTTTTTGCTCCTCCCCCCTTGGTTGAGTTCATTGGCCACAAACGCACTGTAGAATTCCGTGGGGTTGAGGGGGGCCCTCATGATTTCAGCAGCCTCCCGTATAACCTCCAGGCTCTCGTCGTGCACCACACTCCTGCGCCTCCTTGCAGCTGGTGGCCTCATCTGGAGGGGAGGAACTTGGCTGATGGTGCTCAGCCTGGGCCTGGGGACCTGCTGCACCTCACTTGGCCTGGCCTCCTCCTGGCTGCCACTCCCCCCTTCCACCTGGCTGACATGGGCCTCAGGAGCTGCCACCTCCTGGCTGGTCTCTTCTTCCTGTGTATAAAAAAGGGACATGTTGTAATATTTTGCACAATCAATCACACACATTTTCTTTCTCTAGACTGTTTTAGTTAGTATTAATTTTAATTAAACTGTCCTTCTGACCCCTGCATTTGGCATCCCTGACACCTATTTGTAGGCCCACAACTTTGGTTTTTCTTCCCAAGGTTTGTTTTTTGTTTACCAGATCAACTCACTAATTCAAAATAAATAGCAGCACCAAAATATGTTGGAAAATACTATACCTCATCGAAGATGGCCAGATCTGGCTCCATGTCAGCCAGCCCCGCTTCAGATTCTGCAGGGCTCCTGGGATCCGGGGAAGTTCCGCTGGGAGGAAGGCTGGAAGGTAGTGTTGAATCAGAAGGCCTGCCATCCAGTTCATCGTTCAAAAAACTGAGCTCTTTGTAGTACCAGAGCTTGGGTTCCTTTTTCTTAGCTGCTGCTGATCCTGATTTTTGATATTTGCATTTTTTATAGACATTTCTGTAGCTTCTCCTGAGGTTACTAAATTTATCCTTAACCATGTCGCCTGTGCAACTTGGCACCCAAGTGTGCAGGTATGTAGCAATCTCATCAAGTGCTGCCGCTCTCTTCACGGTATCTAAATATTCCGGGTGCTTGGTGTCCCAAAGAAGGGGCATTTCCCGATATCGGTTGATAAGCTGCATTGTTGCCTCCTTCCCTTTGAGCAAATCAATTTTTAACAGCTTTCAGCTCCTAAAATTACCTTCAATAGTAATGTCTAGTATAAAAAATGACAAACAAACACAAAGCACAACTTAAAAAAGGCTCAGCTTTGAGATTCTAAAAATATGTGCACATTCATTCATTTTAGAGCAACTACAGTATACAAACACAGGGCCAGATTCAGGTAGATGGGAGCATCTTTGCCCCAGAGTAACGCTTCTCATTTACGTTACTCTGCCGAAATTTTAGCAGCAAGTGCTGTCATTCACGAAGCACTTGCTCCTAAAGTTGCGGCAGCGTAACGAAAATGAGCCAGCGGAATTCAAATTGGGCAGGTACGGGGCGTGTAGTATTTAAACTAAGCGCGATCCCGCCGCGAACGTACTGCGCATGCGCCGAGTGTCAAAGCATCCCCGTGCGCATGCTCCAAATTCTGTGAATGAACGTCAATGACGTCACATTCCCATTCATGATCTTTTTACGCAAGCGACGTGATTTTTTTTTTCCCGACGCGATGACGACGCCTATACCTAACATAGGATACTCCAACCCCATGTAGGTATATCTTCGCGCCGCGTATCGCTTCCGGAAACGTCGTACCGTCATTGCGTCGCGCCGGAATTCGCTCGTGAATTGCCGATTTCCGCTCATTAACATATTTTTTGAGCGGAAATCGGCGGGAACGCCCCCGGCGCCATTTTTAAGTTGAAGTAACGATGCGATGGCGAAACTCAGTTACGCTGATCGCATCGGAGATTCAACCCGGCGTTTCTTGTTTTCTGGTTACAGAAAACAAAAACGCCGGCTCAAAGTGACAGTTAGGCTGGCGGATCACTGGATCCGCCAGCCTAACTGTTCCTGAATCTGGCCCACAGTGTCTTCTGCTGCTACATAGCTGGCCAGCTCTGCCGCATTGTTGTAGCCCCCAAAAAAGGTGTCATGCAGAGCCATTTGTTTAAGTTGTAGCATGTAGCATGTAGATAAGAACACATCCACCATGAATATTAATGCTAGCACTCACCAAGGCACTAGTTCATGTGTAGCTATCATGCCCCTCAGCATTGATGGCAGAAAACACTAACTTCTTATCTCTGTACAACCAACACACAACAATACTTGCATGATCTGACTGCATACTCTAAAATCCAAATAAAGAGGATAGAGCATTCTCTACATATATCTTAATGAAGTGATGTGTACAAGCACTTGGCTCTCTAAATTTTATGGTGGGCCCCAAAATACCTAAATAACAGTAGCACAAAAAGGGTGCAAACAACATTGAAAAGCCCCATCCCCCATGGCTGTTCAAATTCTAGGCCTCTGATCCGATGCTTTCATTTACCTTTGTCTCTCTCTCTCCTCGTTTCCGCTCGAGTAATCTCCGCGTAACCTACGTAATCACGTTGTTTCCATTATTTCCCCACGCAATCAAGAAACACCGCCCTCGTCTCCGCCCATGACGTACCAATTCCTGTTTTCCACGCTCCTATGCAATGTTGATTGGAAAATATGGCGATGTCACACGAGCGCACATTAGCCTCTGATCGGGATCTGGAAGGGACAGAGGCCGGAACGTCCAGATCCAGGCCAAAACGATACAAGGCCACAAACATGTCTCTACAAGAGATGGTGGAGATGGTGTCCATCCTGCGACGGAAGGACTATGATGGTGAGCATGGGCCATACAGCACCCCTAACCGGAGGAAGTCCAAAATTATGGATAAGGCGGCGAGGAAACTTTATGAGATGTTTGGGGTCACCAGATCAAAAGAGCAGCTCCGGAAACGCTGGTCTGACTTAAAACTGCGCGAGCCAGAGCAGTATCGCAAAATCAAGAAAATCATAGAAAAAAGTAAGTACTTTAAAATGTCCTTGAAGTGCCTATTGTTTTTTTAAATGTTTTGCCATGTCTAGTTCGCCATCTGCCTCGTTGGCCTGCTTGTATTTTTGAACCCCTGCATTGTAAAATTAGTAATGTTTGTCTAATAAATCCGATAACTTGCCACGATCGTAGGCAACATCGTTCCATCACCTAGTTTCTCCTAAATCCGCGGGTCCAGGAACATCACACCTGGACGTGGCTATTTGGCGAAAAACATTGTTTATAGAAACAATGTGGAAAATTTGATGTGTTTGTGCAAACTAAGTTGATTTTAAAAGACAAACAGGATTCATTCATTCACACAGTGATGAGATAACCTAATAAGCAGCTGTTTTCACATCTGTAATTTAGAGAACCTGTGTCTCCCCCCATAAAATACTAATTTGTACTTTTGGTGAAGGGACTCCAAAAACTACTTATTCAGGAGGCCAGCCATGTGTGTCACTTCACCAAAAAGGCTCATTTTTATCACAGCTTGGGAGAAGTCACCTACCAAAAAAATGAATATGGTTTTTGCTGGAATAAGCCCAAAACTACAATTGTAACGCCACTTCTAAGCAATGTTTGCAAATTAGGACCTCCAAAAATATCTGGTTGCTGATGAGTTTCCTTTTTTTTGTTGGTTTTTAGGGGAAAGAAGAGGACAGCGCTATGAGGAGTCAGGGAGGCCCACACTGTCTCCAAAACGGCAAAAAAAAATTGTGGGGGAGGAGGATGATGAAGAAGGAGAGGAGGAAGAAGGAGAGGAGGAAGGGAGAGAGGAGGAAGGCGGATTGGTGGAGGAAGGCGGATTGGTGGAGGAAGGCAGATTGGTGGAGGAAGGTGGATTGGTGGAATTAGGCGGATTGGTGGAATTAGGCGGATTGGTGGATGATGTCGGATTGGTGGAGGAAGGTGGATTGGTGGAGGAAGGAGAAGTTGAAGAAGAAGGAGAAGTTGTAGAAGATGTTGAACTTCTCAGTACAACAGGTCAGTGACACCCCAGCTTTGCAGGGAAAAAGAGATGTAGATAGGCCTGCACCTTACTTACTTACAATGTTTTTTTTTTATTTTGTCATTTTTAGGGGATGAAGATGGGATTAGCACACGGAGCAGCACGGAGCTGGCCAATATGAGGGAAAGGATGGTGGTGATGGACCAAAACTTCAAAAACATGCTAGATATTTTGGGACGTATATAGAAGACTATCCCCCCCATCTGCCCCCCCCTGCCCCCCCTACCCTCACCCCCAACCACCCCACTCTCAAAGATGTTGTATATTTTTACATTAAAATATGCCAAAATTTGAGGATGCACACACACACACACTTTAGTAAATTTAGTAAAGCTATAACGTGCAAAAGCAGCCTCACTTGGCATATAAACCAATCAGCTTCCATGTTTAGATGCGAAAGCTTAATTGAATAAGCTTAATTTAGAAGCTGATTGGCTTATATGCAGAAATAAGCCTGAGTTTGCACTGTTTAGTAAATAAACCCCAGTGTGTGTTCACATGTGCTATCTGCCATCACAGTTCATAGATTGTCTGTGCTTTGTGGGTGCAACCCCTTCCTCGCTTATCAAGTAGGTGAGAGAAAGGGGTTGCACCCACAAACCACATACATTGATTACCCATGATGGCAGATAGCACATGTGAACATTTGGCATGGGATCTCAGGCGAGAATTCACCATTTGGCCCATCACACACACAGCATGTGTGCATCCTCAAATTTTGGCGGATTCCGGGGTGACATAAGACCATGTCGCCTGGGTTTGGTATGCTAAATAAAAGGTTGAACTTTGTAAGTTCCATTGTTACACATGTTTGTCAAAACCAAAACATTTTTTTGGAAGAAATAAATCCTTTCTAAACACATTTTTCTAAGAAAAGGCAAAGATTTGGGGAAAAACACCAAATTAAAAAAAAAAACGCAAAAAGCAGTGGCTTCTTATTTGTAGGCTCAATACCCAGTTTGTAGAAGAGTGACTAGAATGTGCAATTGTGTGTATTTACTAAAACCTGCTAACTAAATTGGGCACAAGAAGTGCACTAGTTTTAGAACCTGGAAGACAGATCAAAAGAGAAAAAGCAATAATGATAAACAACTGAATAACGTCCAATGGTCAAATTATTTATTAGTTCTTTGTAATATTTCTTTCTTTTGGGGGCCGAATTAGAAAGAAATATTAATCTGGCATAGCTATGGCCCCCCGACCCATAAAGTACTCAACATATTTGTTGCGTACCTCACGAGCAGATTCGGTGATCGAGCCAGCGCGACCAGTGTCCAGCCCAGGAAGAGTATCTGAGGGTAGTCCTGCCTCAGCACCGATGTTGGGTAGGTACGTCTGGGAATGCCTGCGTAAAAAATTATTCAATATGCAGAAGGCCAAAATAACCAAGTTAAATTTATATTCCGCCAGATGTATTGCTGTTTGGAACAGGCGGAACCGGCTGGCGAGTATCACAAAGGCATTCTCGACTACCCTCCGGGCCCTGGCCAGCCGGAAATTGAAGACCCTCCTCTCCGGGGTGAGGGTCCTCTGGGGAAAAGGCCACATGAGGTGAGGTCCAAGCCCGAAAGCCTCGTCCGCTAAAAAAACAAACGGAAGTCCTTCCACATTGTCTTCATCCGGTGGCAGTTCAAGACCACCAGTTTGTAGACGCCTGTAAAATTCGGTCCGCGCGAACACTCCCCCATCAGACAGCCGGCCATTCTTCCCCACGTCCACATACAAAAATTCGTAGTCTGCTGACACCACCGCCATCAACACGATACTATGAAAACCTTTGTAGTTATAATAGTACGACTCGGAAAGAAGTGGCGGCACTATGCGGACGTGCTTCCCATCAATTGCCACTCCGCAGTTTATAAAAAAAATAACAACGCTGGGCAAAGTGGGCAGCCACAGTCTGCCATTTTTGTGGCGTGGAGGGAAACTGTGGGGACAAAAGCAAAAACAAAATTAGCACTTTGGCACATAAAAAAACAAAAGTAAAAAAACATCATTCTGCAACATCACAGTATTAACATTTCTAAATATTAGTGTGTAGTGAGTATTTAGGGCAACAAATCTAGAGCCAATTATTATCAGACTACACATCCCGCTGATGGGGCAATAAACTTTTTTAGGGGGGGGGGTTGAACTACAATGGAGCAGGACAAAAAAAAGAGAGCCAAAACCAAAAAAAGGTGTGTTTGTCCCTAGGAGATGATGCTGGATAGGTTAGTAGTGTTGAAGGTAAAAATATGCAGGTAGGCCAAACAAAATTAACCTGGAAAGCTTAACAACATGCATGGTGAGAAAAGGGAACATTCAGCACACAGCATATTACAATCATGGCAATTAGGAAAACCAACAAAAAAAGTTTCTAAAATTTGCATACATTATTAAAGACACAGATTGTGATGTTAAAGGGGGGAACTTACCTTAATAACTCCTCCTGCATCACTTGTATGATGGCAGAACACGTCTCCGGTATGATGACCCCAAGCGCCTGGGGAGAGATGCCTGTTGAGAACTTGAGGTCCTGCAGGCTCCTCCCAGTCGCCAGGTACCGCAACGTGGCAATAAGCCTCTGCTCAGCCGGGATGGCTTGGCGCATCACAGTGTCCTGCCTCGTGATATAGGGGGACAGGAGATCCAGCAGACGGTGGAAAACGGGGTCCGTCATACAGAGAAAATTCCTGAAGTCATCAGGATTATTCTCCCGGATCTCCTTAAGCAGAGACATATGAGAGAATCGGTTACGCTGCCGCAACCAATTCTTGGTCCAGGAACTCCTCCTCCTACTGTTCCTGTCCAAATCACTGGAATGCACACAGACTCCAGAACAAAACCCATAAACAGCACGAACTCGTGAAAAGTTGTGCTGCTGCTCCATCATGGCTTCAAACCGGCCGGCTGGTCAGTCAAGAACACACTCAAACAGAAAGCACCCCCAAATCCAGCAATACCTGCAAAGATCGCACGTCAAACAGATACGACCGTACAGGACGGCACTGCAAAGCAGAAACGCCGCGCATGGCGACACTGAATGACAAATACGAGCCCACAAGCACACACTGAACCCGAAAATACGACCTGTTAAGCACAGAGACTGAAAAGCACGAATCAGCTCTAACCAAACCTTCACTAACACGGAACTAGCAAAAGTGGAACAGAGGGCGGCGCCGTAGGCTTTGGCATTCCCCTTTATAGTGATGTCGTACGTGGTTTACGTGTCCGCGTTCTGGTCCGCTGGGATTTCTGTCCGATGGTGTGTACGCTCATCAGACCAATGGACAAATTTGCCTTGTCCGCTGGGAAATATCCGTCTAATAAATTACATCGTGTGTACAAGGCCTAACTGTAAAGTCACACACCTGAAGGCCATACACAAAGTTTTAGCAGTACAATGAGTAAACTGATGGACATAGTCTTTTGGAATTTTGACATCCACAGTTTGATGCTGTACTCTTTTACTGAATGGTAAAAATGTATCCAGAAATTCAGCTTCTCAAACTGCAATGAATTGACAGAGCCAAGTTTTTGAACCACATTTCAAGTGAATTCTGGGTGCAGCTAGATTTCTTCTGAGAAAATACAAAGAATATTTGAATATTCAGTGCCAGTAGTTTTTTATGAGGAGGCTAGCTTATGCCAAGCTCTGAAAATCATTAGACAAAGCTACAAGTACATTTTAAATAGTATTATCTGCCAGCAGCATTAATTGAGGTGTACAGTTCGTAAAGGTTTAACTACAGTAATGGTTGCAGATCCTACAATACATCACATGGTAGGATAAAGCAGATTTTGGATAAATATCCCCCTAACTTCAACAGTCTAAAGTCCAGGACTTTTTTTCAGGGGGAACTTGGGGAAACTCAGTTCCACCACCTTTGGCTCAGACCCTTTGGTGCCTGCTCACCACAATCACTTGTGAACACAGAAGTCTGTTTCTGTGTTTACAAGTGACAGCTCTGCATTCTGTGTGTAACCCCCTGAACTCTGCATTCTGTATGTAATGCAATCCTGGTATTTAATGCCCCTTAAAACCCTCCTACTGCTTGTGAAATCTGAACAGGGTCGTGGTTGAGTTCCTGCACCTATTTTCTGAGAAAAAAAGCTCTGCTAAAGTCTATGGGGTACCTAAATTCTTCCAACCCTCATTGCAGAGTACCAAAAAGTTAATCTCTTCATATGATTACTTATTGATGGGATCCCGTTCTTTCAGTTTATCAGTGGCCTGCCACTTCTTGATTACAATACCTGTTAGAGCCAGAGGCCTAAACTGTCTGCCTATGCCTAAATTGTCACTAAGTGCCTCTAAACTGCCATGGTCTTTTGATGCATTTTTTGGCCCACATGATAGACATATTGTCAGAAAAGAAGGAAGTGTTTGTATGTTTTCCTGGAAAATGTGTGTTTTTTTTTTAGGAAAGCTGGATCACAGATCTTTTTAACCAAATTAAATTATTGTACTGATCTAGTTTAACAGTTGTGATTTCTTTTGAATTGTATTTCCTCTCAATTACATCCTGGTATTGCTTAACCGCTTAAGCCCCGGACCATTATGCAGCTTTGCGATTCAGCACTGCGTAGTTTTAACTGACAATTGCGACGTGGATCCCAAACAAAATTGGTGTCCTTTTTTTACCACAAATAGAACTTTCTTTTGGTGGTATTTGATCACCTCTGCAGTTTTTATTTTTTGCAATATAAACAAAAATAGAGCGACAATTTAAATAAAAATTCAATATTTTTTACTTTTTGTTATAATAAATATCCCCCCAAAAAATATATATATATATTTTTTTCCTCAGTTTAGGCTGATACGTATTCTTTTACATATTTTTGGTAAAAAAAAACGCAATAAGCGTTTATTTATTGGTTTACGCAAAAGTTATAGCGTTTACAAAACAGGGGATAGTTTTATGGCATTTTTATAAATATTTTTTTTTTTTTACTAGTAATGGCGGCCATCAGTGTTTTTCTTTTCATGACTGCGACATTATGGCGGACACGTCAGACACTTTTGACACATTTTTTGGACCATTGTCAGTTTCACAGCGAAAAGTGGTTTAAAAATGCACTGATTACTGTGAAAATGACAATAGCAGTAAAGGGGTTAACCACTAGGGGGCGCTAACAGTGTTTCTTACTGTAGCGGGGCGTGGCTTAAGGTGTGACATCACTGATCGTCGTTTCCTATGACGGGGAACAGACGATCAGTGACAAGCCACAGAGAAGAACGGGGAAGGTTTGTTTACACTCACCTCTCCCCGTTCTTCAGCTCCTGTAACCCAATTGCGGGACATCGGAGCTGGGCAGGAATTAACAATGGGGGAATTGCTATTAAGTGCTGGAAATGGGGAGAGGTGAGCTGGATGGTAGTTGGTGACAGGAAGAAAGATAGATATGCCAGGAATGCGGAGCTGTAGTAGGAGAGGAGGGAGGAGGGGGAGCTGTGCGATCAATTGTATGAGCACAAATAGACTGAAGGCAGAACTGAGTGTGAGATTGTGAGGTTGGAGAGAGGGATGTATTTGGTGGTGACGGCTGGGGGTAGGATCTAGGAGCAGACGGCTTGTTGTTAAAATGATGAGAAAGGAGAACAGTGTATGAGCAGTACTATTTGGTAAACATGAATTGTCGAGGAGCACAAGATATTGGCTGGTGTGGGGGAGACGAGAAAATGCCGCGTACACAAGGATGGATTGTTTTCATCGGAGGAACCGATCGTGTGTGGGCTGTAATATTGGGGGTTGTTAGCTCAAGTGGAATATGCGTTTTAAGCGATTCACGCCAGTCAGGAACTGTCTTTAAGGGCTTGTTGGCCCACTTTTATTGAAAAGGCAAAAATAAACAAAAGTCCAAACAAAACCCCACGCAGGGGTTTTTTCACTGGCCACACAAAACGATACCTTCAGCCTCCTGGCTTACACGTGTAAAGAAAATACCGAGCCACCTGGCTCTCCTCAGCAGTATCCCAACTGCTTAGGCTCCAGCAATAATCAGTGTGCTGACCCATCTGAAAATATGGACCCATATTTCATTACAAATTGAGGGAACTGAAATGCCAGTTTCCTCTGAAACCAGTAAATAAATACGCTGGAGCCCCTCAACCTAACCGGTTGAGAACCCTGGGTCACCACACTCCTGGGGTACCACACTACTACAGGGCCCCATTGTTTTTTTCCCCATCTGTGAAAAAACGTAGAACCTGTTTTAAAATTACCTGATGGTTCAAAAACCGATAGAAAAATACAATCGTCTGTGGGCAAGTCCATCGGTTAAAAATCCATGCATGCTCTGACGGAATTAGGAGACGGGAGCGCTTGTTCTGGTAAAACTAGCGTTTGTTATGGAGATGGCACATTCTACATTTTGCAAATTATTGCATAGTTTAATGCAGCGCATTGTATTCTTTGTTCTAATGCTAGAATAAAGAAGTTGCTTTGCAGATGATATTTATACAGAGTTCTCACATACTGACTTCTTTTAATTTTTGCTTGTGATTTCATGAATAATGTTTTTTTTTTTTTAAAGCCAGATCTCCATATTTTACTTTACTCCACATCTCCTTTTTTTTTGCTTTTGCCTTTTTTCATATTTTCAGGTGATATTATTTTTTTATCAAGTTATCACAACAACATTCTCTCCCCCCTCCCCCCCCCAAGGAGGTTGGTGTCCTTTGTTAATTAAAAATTGTATTTCTGAAATGTTTTATGGCTATTCACCAGAAAAAACACATAGACAAGTTTTCAACTTAAATAAAATCTCCATTTAATATGGTCAAAAAAATTAAAGATGAAGGGCAACAATTGACCAATCTGCCAAATATATGCAGACTTTGGACCCCAAAGGAAGACAACATGAATTGGATAAACAGCAAAATAAATAATCTGAGGAGTCCCTCTAATTGTGATCACAATCTGATCCCCAAATCACAGAAATCAGGAGCAGCAACAGATGTCATACATGTCCCCAAGCTGTGGTACTCCAACAACAACCTTCATTTTCTAGCAGATCAGCTTGAAACCAGGGAATCACATTCTGGTCCTCCTTGAAGCCCTCCTTCCATGGCTCCCTGCAGTGTTACTTCCACAGCTCCCTCCACGCCCCCTTGCAGGCTGTGGCGCTGGTGGTGATAATGTGGCAGGAGGAGGAGGAGAAGGATGGGCCAGGTGTGTGGCATCAGTCAGCTGGCCTCTTTTTCTCCTGTTAATCACAGTGGCGAACAGATCTTCAGACAACAATCACAATCATTGCCTGATCTGTCCCTCCTCCATTCTCTGAAGTTGATCTGCCAGGTAACAGCTGTAGCCCTCTTCAGGGTTAAGGGGGGGCCTTCATGATGACAGCTGCGTCCCTGATAACTTGCAGAGACTCCTCCTCCAGTATTTTTACGTTCGTAGTAAACACCGTTCCTCAAAAATCTGATTTTTTCCACAGATCAAGGTAAACCACACGTGGTCATGCCTATTTGGCGCAAAACAACATTTATAAACATTGTTGTCAAGATGATGTGTTTGTTTGAACTTACTAGAATTTGAAATGCAAACCTGATTCATTCAGTGCAAAGGATAGGATACTAAGCAGCTGGTTAGACATCTGTACTCAGGAGCACCTGTGTGGCCCACCAAAACAACCTTTTTAGGGTCTCACACAAAGGATACTTTGAGGTGCCTCCATGTGTGTCACTTTGACAAAAAGCGTCAGTATTCCAACTTTGGGAAAATCCTAAAGAAAAACGTGATGATTTTATGACTGATCCAAAACAGACAATTGTACCCCACTTCCAAACAATGTTTTCTATTTCTGCCCTCCAATATCTGTGTGCTGAGTATACCTTTTGTTTCATTTTGTTAGGGGATAGAAGACTGGGAGGACATCATTCGGAGGAGTCTAGGAAGGACAAACATGCTAAACAACACCAACCTCAGCATGTGGAGGAAGTAGATGTGGAAGAAGGAGGTGTGGAAGAAGGAGGTGTGGAAGAAGGAGAGGTGAAAGAAGGAGAGGTGGATATTATCACCACAACAGGTCAGTGTCTGTCACCACAGCTTCAGGTAAAGAGATGTAGGCCTGCATATTTTTAATACCCCCTTTTTTTTTAGGGGATGAACATGGTGGTGTCACAGCAACTGCTACTACTCCTTTCTCAAGTGCTAGTCCACAAATTGTGATACAAGAAATAATGGAATGTAGTAGTGAAATGGACATTATGAGGAATAGGATAATTGTCATTGAACAAAAACATAATAACATCATTGACATGTTGGGATGAATAGTAGACTGAGCCCCCCCCTGGAGACTGACCCCCCCAAGCCAAAATTTGAAGATGCACACAGTGTGTCAACATGTGCTATCTGCCATCACAGGATATCTATGTCTGTGCTTTGTGGGTGCAACCCCTTCCTCTCTACTCAAGTAGGTGCACCCCAAAAAAAAACATTCATTGATCCCCCATGATGGCAGATAGCACATGGGATCACGATCGAAATCCACATTTTGCCACACAAACTGTGAGCATCTTCAAATTTTGGCTTGTTCAGGGGTGACATCACCCCATCTCATGTGTTTCTAAGGTTGAACTTTGCAAGTTCCATTGTTTGTAGATATTTGCTTGTTTAACCTCCCTGGCGGTGTTCCCGAGTCTGACTCGGGGTTAGATTTCTGTGCTACGATCGGTAACCCCGAGTCAGACTCGGGCTCGCCTCGCAGCATCCACAGAGACTGTTTACTTACCTTCTCCGTGGATCCAGCGATGCATCCGCACTGTGTGAGCGAGCGGGTGCTCGCTCGATTCACACAGCGTCCCCGCGCGCTGCCGATCTCCGTTCCCTGCGACGTTACGACGCACGGGGACGGAAAACGGTGCTAAATTCAAAAATGTAAACAAACACTATACATACAGTATACTGTAATCTTAAAGATTCGTCATAAAAAAAAAAAAAATAATGACAGCAAAAATTCTGCAACTGAGCAAATTTCAGTGATTTTGATTTGATTACATTATTGAATAATTTTTACTATAATTATATTATTATTTGTTATAATTTTTTATATTTATTATATTATAATTTTTAATAAAAAAAAATAAAAATCATACCCGGGATGCCTATTAGACTATTGTTTGGATAGATTTAAGTGAGTTATTCCTAAGAATTACAAGCCTACAGTATAACACGCCAAACTCCCTTGCAAATAATGGTACTGCTTTCAGCACCTAAAATCTGAAAGAATCATACCGCCAGGGAGGTTAAACCATGCCTGTTTTATTTTTCTACATGCAAATTTTAAAAACGCACAAGTTGTTTACAGAATAAAACCCAAAAATATAAACAACAATGTGTGGCTTCTTCTTTCGATGCTCAATACCAGTTTGTACAAAAAGTGAGCGATTACTGTAGCAATTGTGGTTATTTACTAAAACAGAGAAATCCATTTGGCACTACAAGTGCACTAGGAAAACCAGGAAGACAGATAAAAGAAACACAAGCAATAATGAGAAAACAGTTTTTTTGATGATCGCATTTTGTGTTTATATTTTTTGGTAAAAAAATTATATATGGTCTGGCATAGCGATGGCCCCCCTACTTTGGGGGGGCCAAGCCAGTATGGCCAGTGTGCAGGCCAGTCAGGGTTTCTGATATTCCACCCTCAGGCCCAAGGTTGGTTAGATAAGAATAAGAAATGTCTGCGCAGAAAATTGTGCAGTATGCAGCAGCAAAAAACAATGTTGTTAAGCTTATATTACGCCATGTGGATGGCTGTCAGGAACAGGCTGGCCATTATCCCGAAGGCATTCTCTACAACCCTCCGGGCTCTGGCCAGCCAGTAGTTAAAAACCCTCCTCTCTGGGGTGGGGGTCCTTTGGGGGAACGGGCGCATCAGGTGTGGTCCCAGCCCGAAAGCTTCATCCGCAACAAACGGTAGTCCCTCCACGTTATCCTCTTCCGGTGGCAGTGCCAGGCCACCAGTCTGGAGACGTCGGGAAAACTCTCTTTGAGCGAATACTCCGCCATCGGACATCCGGCCATTCTTCCCCACATCCACATTGCTGTGCAAAATGGGATGCCACAGTCTGCCATTCCTGTGGTGTTGAAGGAAACTGTGGAGTCAAACAAAAAAAAATAGTACTTTTGCACATAAACATTGCAATCAGATCACAAAAAGACATTCTTGTCCAACATCAGTATAACATTTATTTTAATGAGTATTTAAAGCCAAAACTAAAAAAAGGCCACTTATCAGATTCCTCACCCCTCTAATGGCCCATTAAACAATTTAAAGGAGCCTCTAGCACTCTGCCTAAATTGAATGAGAAACAATACATTGGGACACATTTTAGGGGGGGGGCAGAACTACAATGGAGCAGACAAAAAAAAAAAAAAACATTTTTCAAACAGACTAGGCTAGGGTTTTGTTTGGGCCAGGGATAGCATACTGAAGAGGTTTGTGAAGGAAAATATGCATGTAGGCCAAAAAAGGAGCATTAAAAGCTTACAGCATGCATGTGGACAAAGGGGACATTCACAGCATATTACAATCATGGTAATTAGGGAAGGATGAAAAAAATACAATACATTAGCATACATTAAAGACATAGAATGTGATGTTAAAGGAGAAAACGTACCTTAATATAGTCCTTCTGCATTATTTGGATGATGGCAGAACACGTCTCGGGGATGAGGATCCCAAGCGCCTGGGGGAGATGCCTGTCGAGAACTTGAGGTCCTGCAAGCTTCTTCCAGTCGCCAGGTACCTCCACGTGGCATTGAGCCTCTACTCGGCAGTGATGGCTTGGCGCATCACAGTATCCTGCCTCGTGATATAGGGGAACAACAAATCCAACAGACAGTGAAAAACGGGGTCGGTCATACGGAGAAAGTTCCTGAAGTCATCAGGGTTATTCTCCTGGATTTCCCACAGCAGAGGCATATGAGAGAATTGGTCCCGCTGGAGAAACCAATTCTTGGCCCATGAACTCCTCCTTGCCCTGTTCATGGCCTCAGATCGGGTAACAGTACAAACTGCAGAAGCAAGCCCATACGCAGCATGAACTCGATAATGAGAATGTACTTCCAACATGGCTTCAAACCGGTTGGCTGGTCAGAAAGAACTTTAAACAGAACGCACCGAGGAACAGCAAGGCCTATAAAGAACAACCTGAAAACCAGAAAAGGAGCAGACAGGAACGCACTGCAAATCAGATACGACCTGACTGCATGCACTGAAAGACACATACGAACCCACAAGCACTGTAGTATGTCCACAGCCTCCGACCATCTCCTATAGTATGTCCGCAGCCTCCTACCATCTCCTGTAGTATGTCTGCAGCCTCTGACCATCCCCTGTATCATTTCCGCAGCCTCTGACCATCTCCTGTATCATGTCCACAGCCTCTGACCTTCTCCTGTAGCAAGTCCACAGTCTCTGACCATCTTCTGTATCATGTCTGCAGCCTCTAACCATCTCCTGTATAGTGTCTGCAGTTTATAAGGGGGAGTCGGGAGAGGAGTCAAGAGTGGGAGCCTTGGGATGGGGGTCACGGGAGGAGTCAGAAATGCGTGGACCAACTTCCGGGATGTGAGGACGCTTCTCCTCAGAGCTACGGCCATGGTATTATCCTACACCATCCTGACGGGCCCCAGGATTAAATTTCTACCTACCTACTGACCAGATTCAATAGGGGAACGTACCGGGAACCCGACGATGGTGATGGTGAAATACGGCCCCAGTGTGGATCCTACACCGGTGGAGAAGCTGGCTAAGTTTGCCCACAGGACGTCCCAAAATGGTGCCCGCTCTGGTGCCCGGGCTTCATCTGTGCCGGGCTTCATCTCCGGATCACAGATGGACCGAGGGGGATAGTGACTGGCTGGATCCGACCGATCCTTTGGCGTCTCCCCTGCCTTCTCCCCAGCCTGCTGCGGAGGAGAGTGGCTCCAGTTCACAGGCTGGACAGAATTAAGAGCTGCCATGCCGCCCTGTCCAAGCAGGTAGATGCTATTAGAGTGGACTTTGCTATTCTCAAGGATGATGTTCAGAAGGTCAGACAGAGGGTCACATAGGCTGAACAGCACATACGCTGGTGGAGAATGAGCTCAATCCCCTCCCGCAGCATGTGAGAGATATGGCCACTTCAGGTGCTTCAGGTGGCGGAGGGACCTATGATTCTGGCAGGGGACCTGAACACAGTATTATCACCTGACAAGGATAGGTTTGGGATGGCAGCTGTGAGTGGGTCCCCTCTAGAAGCCTGTGTGGCACAATATGATTTAGAAGAGGCCTGGAGATGGAAACACCCGGATGTCAGGGCCTATTCTTGCTTCTCCTCCAAATTTAATACCCTATCCAGGTTAGATATGTGTTTTGTGTCCAGGGCACTTCTCCCACGTATGGTGGGAATCCAATATCTGCTGAGGGCCATCTCGGATCATTCCCCATTACTAGTCTCTATTGATATGGAGAAACTCTGTAGGTATACCTTGTGGTGGATGAGCCCCTTGTGGCTCAAGGAGGAATGTTTTGAGAGATCCACTGCAATGTCCATCAATAACTTCTGGATAGAAAATAGGGGGGAGGCCTCAGTGGGAGTCACCTGGCATGCGTTCAGGGCCACACTTTGGGGAGTGATAAAGGGGAGATCAAACAGATCCAATAAGATAGGGAGTGGAAGGTCAGAGAATCTAAACAGTTACCTAAGGAGGCCGAAGTGGAGTACATTAAAAACCCTAGCCCTGACACCCATAGGATTTGGAGAGAGAGTATACGCCAATTAGACTTGGTTCTAGTGGAAAAAAACACAGAAAAAATTGTTTTTGAATTTGAAGATAAGAATAGCAGGTTGTTGGCTTATCTGGCCCACTCGCACCAGACACAAACCTCTATCCCATGTATATATGATGCACAGATGCAGCTTTGCACCTCACAAACGGATATAGCTTTGTGGATTTCTATTCTGATTTATATGCCTCAAAGGTAGACTATGATGAGGAGGCAGTGAAGGCATATTTGGCTCTGATACCTCTCCTGGAGCTTTTGTTAAGGGTGGCAGAGCAGCTTGACCTCCCCCTTACAGTGGAGGAAGTTATATCGGCTATAAGCTCCCTGAACACAATTAAGCCCCCAGGAATGGATGGGTTTCCGGCGGAGTGGTATAGCACAAAACTACTAAAACTACCGTTCGTAATGGAGTAAGCACATTCAGCACGCTGTAACAGACAGAAAAGCGTGAATCGTCTTTTACTAACACGGAACCAAGGGTGGCGTCATCTGCATGGAACTTCCCCTTTATAGTGCCGTTGTATGTGTTGTACGTCACCACGCTTTTCTAGAGCATCTTTGAAAAACGATGGTGTGTGGGCAATGTCGTTTAATGATGAAGTTGGAAAAACTTTTTTTCTACATGCCGAAAAACTTAGTTTTTTTCATGCCGAAAAATGATCGTGGAATGAGAGGTCAATTGCAATAAACCTGCGCTGACTTTCCACTATTCTACAGTCTGAAGGGACCACACCGGACACTCGGGTGGTGGTGTCCCTGGATACGCATAAATCATTTGATTCCATTGAATGGCCATATCTTCTGGCAGTCCTTGGGCGGCTGGGGTTCGGCCCTAGATTTATAAAGTGGGTCCAAATACTGTACGCTGAACCACAGGCTACGCTTAGGGTTAACAAAATCATCAGAGATTTTTTTCACATCACTAGGGGCACGCGGCAGGCGATCGGGTCCACGTGTCCTGCGGTGACGGAGCTTGCGACAGGGTCGTGAGCGCGCCACCAGTGGCGTACACTTGACCTCACACCTCGCATCTTAAAGGGGATGTATATACATGTCCATATGCGCAGCCGTGCAATTCTGTCGACGTAAATAGTCGTGCGCTGGTCAGGAATCGGTCAGGGATCCATCCATGGAAAGAAGACACATGGCATTGAAATCAGACTTGCTGTGTTTTCCCTTTCCTTGTTCTCTCATGCAAGTGATATAAAGGAAGAGAGAGAGAGATAACCACATAGTGAAAAACCATAATATTAATTGACTCCACAAAAGTAAAAATATCCTGGGTTAAAAGGTTCTGCAGATCACAAACTCCCCACCCGGGAGTGCTGCAATCTTTTGTTGTTTTACATGTTTTTACACAAATGTTCTGTTATGTGATTGCCAGCTGCTTGTTTTTTTGATTCATGATTATTTTTAACCTGCACAGTTACTACATTTTCTTTTCTAAATCAGTAAACATATCCTATTTAGTACATTTTCATACACTACTGAAAAAAAAGTGTTTTGTTTTATCTGTTTGGTTAGCACAAAAAATAACTGTTGCTCTTTTCAGAAATCTGCTTTTTTCCTGTGCCTGTACTGCACTCTTATTAATTACATTGGTTTTAGCTATCTCTAAAGAATCGCTCAGAATCTGCAGAATCCCTCCCTTTTATGTTATGGAGAAGAGGAGAGGGAGATAGTACTGTAGTCTTGTCAGTGCTTTTTTTTCCATAGATACAGTATGATGAGAGAGTGTTTACACTCTAAGGCTGGGGTGTAAAACTCAAATTCATCAGGGGCCGCATCAGCAGTTTGGTTGCCCTCAAAAGGCCAGTTGTATCCACACTCCAGTTTTCTTAGGAAGTAGGGAGCGCAGGATTCAGGAGTACGCTGCGTAGGAAGCGCAGGGTTCAGGAGTGCGCTGCGTAGGGTTCAGGAGTGCACTGCGGAGGGAGTGCAGGGTTCAGGAGTGCACTGCGGAGGGAGCGCAGGGTTCAGGAGTGTGCTGCGGAGGGAGCGCAGGGCTCAGAAGTATGCTATACACAGTGTGCAACAACTGATTTCATCCCTCCTAGTGGGTTCTGACCTCACCGCCCCCCTGCTCTCTCCTTCCTACCTGACCCAGCTCTCAGGCTGAAGCCCGCTGGATAAAAGAAAAACATAGCTGCCAGAGCTCTCAGGAACTTCGGACACTGACAGCTATGTGGGAGGAAAGCGCAGAAAACAATTCATCAAATAAAATAATTCTAAGATAGCCCTACTGGGTAGTGAATCCAAATCCCCAGTGCTGTAAGAACACACAATTGTGCAAATACATAAATAAACAAACAAATTCCATCTAAAAATCAATAAAAAGCATTAAAAAAACATGGCTATGAATGAACCTTCTTTTTAATAATTATAGAAAATTAGTTTGGTATTTATATATCTGTACAATTGTGTATTTTTGCACCACTGATTCACTGAGAGTGACATTGGGATCAGAGAGACAGGGGAGCTGAGGGAAAGGGGGAGGAGGGGGAGGCTGAGAGAAAGAAGA
This sequence comes from Rana kukunoris, assembly GCA_029574335.1. Lineage (NCBI taxonomy): Eukaryota > Metazoa > Chordata > Amphibia > Anura > Ranidae > Rana > Rana kukunoris. Next base: position 235,404,611 of record CM056054.1, read on the forward strand.
GAGAGACTGCTAGCCCTACCTTTCATGCCAGTTTCTCCTTTGAGAAACTGGTTTCTCCTTCCAGCCGCTCCCTGGCCTGGGAGCGTGCACGTCCTCTGGGTCTCCAGTCAGTCTGTTCCCCGGGCCTCATTTTACTACGAAGGGGAAGTTGGAGCAATCCCTGCTCTGGACTGGAGGCATGGGAGATCCTCCACCCGCCGCTTCTCACCACTTGGGGGGGGCGGGGTCAGGGGAGCGAGGTCAAGGAGGAGGCCGCCACAGTTTAACTATCTCCCGACTGCCGGGCTCTCAGGCTTATCTGTCCTCAGCTCGGCACCTCGCTGATCACATCCATGAGAGCGATCCCCCTGCTGACAGGGGCCGCTGCGCGGGCCACATGGCAAGGCCTTCCGGGCCGGAATCGGCCCGCGGGCCTTGTGTTTGCCACCCCTGCTCTAAGGCCTCGTACACACGACCATTTTCCTCGACAAAATCCATCAAGAAAAATGCGGGCAGAGCTTTTTTGCAGAGAAAAACGGTCATGTGTATGTTTTTCGTCAGGAAAACTGTCATGGATCTCGACGAGAACAAAAGAGAACATGTTCTCTTTTTTCTCGTTAGGAGTCTCAATTTCCTCATCATGTTTCTCGTCGGGCTGGTTTAAGACAAGAAACACGTTTGTGTGTATGCTTAGAAACGCGCATGCTCGGAATAAAGTATGAGACGGGAGCGCACCTTCAGAAAAAGTAGCGTTAGTAATGGAGATACCACATTCGTCACGCTGTAACAGACTGAAAAGTGCAAATCGCCTGTCACCAAACTTTTACTTGAGATCCGCGCTATAGACAAAAGACGTCCACAGCGCGGCTCTCGAGTGCCAAGTGGACGTCTTTGGATGTCATTTTAAGTGCATTACCCGCGCGTGCCACTGGGGGCGCGCAGCGGATAAACACAGTGTCGGCGCATCGCTGAAGAGCCGATGCGTGTACCTGGTGGGCGCCATGTCCGCCGGGTACACGCGATCGGCGGTGACACAGCAGGTGACAAACACAGAGCTCCACGTGCTGTCAGAGGAGAGGAGACCAATCTGTGTCCCTTGTACATAGGGACACAGCATCAGTTACCTCCCCCAGTCAGCCCCCTCCCCCACACAGTTAGAACACACCCAGGGAATACATTTAACCCCTTCCTCACCCCCTAGTGTTAACCCCTTCCCTGCCAGTCACATTTATACAGTAATTAGTGCATTTGTATAGCACTGATCGCTGTATAAATGTGAATGGTCCCAAATTTGTGTCAAAAGTGTCTGATATGACTGTCGCAATATCGCAGGCCTGACAAAAAAAATCGCAGATCGCCGCCATTACTAGTAAAAAAAATAAAAAAAATCATAAATCTATCCCCTATTTTGTAGGCGCTATAACTTTTGCGCAAACCAATCAATATACGCTTATTGCGATTTTTTTTAATATGTAGAAGAATACGTACCCGCCTTAAACGAGGAAAAAATATATATTTTTTTAAAAAAAATGGATATTATTATAACAAAAAGTAAAAAATATTGTGTTTTTTTTTTCCAAATTTTCTGTCTTTTTTTGTTTATAGCGCAAAAAATAAAAAACGCAGAGATGATCTAAGAAAGCTCTATTTGTGGGAAAAAAATGATAAAAATATAATTTTGGTACAGTGTTGTATGACCGCGCAATTGTCATTCAAAATTTGTCAGCGCTGAAAGCTGAAAATAGGTCTGGGCACGAAAGAGGTTTAAGTGCCCAGTAAAGAAGTGGTTAACTCACAGTAACATGAGATTAGTAAAAGCAGCCCCAAGGGTGGCGCCAGTGGAATCAAACTTTCCCTTTATAGTGCTTTATCACCGTGTTTGAGAACGACAAGATTTTGTCTTGACAGTGTGTATGCAAAGAAAGCTTGACAAGATTCTCCACAAGCCTGACAAGAACCTCGTCGAGGAAAACAACGTTTCATTTACGACGAGATTCTCGTCGTGTGTACGAGGCCTAAGCTAGGAAGTGTGTGCAGCCATCATATCTTAGATTTAACATGCTACAATAAATTTCATTATCTTTCTTGGGTGTAAATACACTTTAAGATTACCTCTTATGGAAAAACTTGGGGTGGAGGGGTGAGTGACATTGGAGCTTTTCTTACTAACATGTATTAAATATTTAGGTATAAACCCATAAATTATAATGCATTTTGGTTTACCTATGTCCATTCATCTTATTTATTAAATACATAGAAACTTTATAAGTTACAAATTAGCACTCACATCAGTTCTTGTCCCAGCAGCGTTCACTGCTTACTGTCCACTCCCAGAGCTTCAATCATCTCTACACAATTTAGTATTTATTTTCAATACTGAGTGGTGCACGTACTAACAGCAGTACTAACAACACTTATAATAACCTTGGCTAAGGCTCTAAATAGTATTTGATATACGACAGTTTGCACTGAGTGTTTTGCCAAAGATACTAGAGAAGATACCATGAACAATCTTTAAATTCATCATATGCTTCACTGAAATAATTGTGAATGTTCTGTTTCCACATTGCAGAAACAGAATACAAGAACGCCCATGATATTTGCTTAATGAGAGGCAGAAATAACAATGCAGTGGTAGTGATGTGTCTAATTATTGGGAAATTTTCAAGATTTTTTTTTCTCCCAGAGTCTCTTTATGTAGAAGCTGCCAAATTACATGTCACCTTGGAGGGCATATTTTCTGTACTTCACAGCGCCTACAATAGCAAACTCATGAATATTTACTGTGCTGATCAGATATGCAGCAGTGAGAACAAATAAAAAATGTTTGTATTTGCATATTCGGCAGCTATTAGGCATTCAATGGACAGAGGAAAAAGAAATTGGAGATACCTTTCCATGGGGATACTGAAAGAAACATTCCCGTACAATATGACTGACTATTAATAATAACATTGACTTTCAAATTGAAAGAATTATTACTTTTGCAGCTCTTCTGCATTTTTTTTAACTATTTATACAAAGAAGAAAACTTCAAAATTACCCTAATGTTTTTCAATAATCCATTTGAATATGTTTGTGTATTATATTTGTCTTCAATAGACATGTTTTGCCAAACATTTCTCGGTGAACTGACTGGACTAATCTGTGGCTACTCTACATGTTGATCACCTACGTTAGCATGTCCTTTGGTTTTAAATGGATTATTGAAAAACATTAGACACATTTAGAGTTTTTTTTTCTTTAAGCTGGAATCCCAGGTAATAATTAATTAACAGTTCAACTATATATCTCTACTGTATTGTACTGCAATAGGCTGCACTCACAGCCAAACACAGATAAGCCGCGTAAGTACAAATATGCGCCGTCGTATCTGTGCGCCGGACCCACAAACTCAGATACGCCTAAAAACTGACTTCATCTAACCGACGTAACGTGCCTACGCTGGCATAGAGTGGGCGCATATAGTCTATGATGTACTAAGATGGATCTGTGCAAAAAAGTCTTTAGATGAGAATGGATGTACCCTCTCCACACTTATGATGTATGTGTAAACAGGGAGAAAAAGTCTCAAGATGGTACAGATGCATCAGTCTCCGGAATGTCGATCACACATGGGCTTTCACAGATTTGAAAATGTAGAGTCTCAGCACCAAAACAGAAACAGAGAGTGTGAAACCTTATGGACAACTATTATATTGTCACCCGTGTGGGACAGTCATGCAAACGGGGGAGGGGATAGTGCAAACCCACCACCACTATACACACTGACCCTTACCAGAAATGGACCCCGCAGGGTAGATGCAAACACTTAATGGAAGGGATCGTGGTTCAGCAGCCGTAGGGACATCAACAGATGACAGTATTATGATGATACCATGTAACGACATAAGAACTCACATAGTATAAAACCCGATGGTGTTTATTAAAAGAAAAAGGTAAAGTTGCACTTACAACAGATGCAAATGAGTAGAGCTTAAAACAAAGTGCCGGCCGGCTTGGTGGTACGCGTGCGTCCTTCCGTATGGATGCGGTGACGTGGGAACGTCTCCTCCCAACGTTGCGTCTTCACAAAGACTTGATCACGGAATGAGCGAGGGGCCGCCAAAAGGCAATATGACGAGTCACCTAAGCGGTCCATGGGTGGAAGGAGAAAGTCCCACTCCTACTGAAGCCCCCACTCCCCCCCCAAAAAAATGTGGCATGTAAGGGGGCGAGGAGTGGTTTAAGCGAAAGTTCCACTTTTGGGTGGAACTCCGCTTTAATCCGTATACCTCTTCCAAGCACATTGCCTTCCAGTATACAATCCCCCATCCCAGTACACATCGTTCCTCTGTACACATCCTGTCCCTCATAAACATGTCTTACAAAGGCTGCATCTGAATACAGTCACTATTTGGGTGAAAATTTTCCACCAGACAATTTCAGTTCATCAAGCCAGGTGGTACCCACTGGGTCAGCCACAGCTGAATTCTGGATGATTTAGCAGGAAGTGGACAAAGCCTTGTATGGTCAGGTTAAGTCACTGACCTGCAACCATAATAGAAATACGGTTTGCATGCTTGTTCTAAGCCAGGAAGACAGATGCAGTCAATTAGATAGCCATCTCCATAATTTTCTCATAGCAGATTTACTTTAGGGTAACCATTAAAGTAACTCTATAATGAATAAATATGCAAAGAAAATAGGCACAAATTAGAAAGACACTGTATTTACCTTTTATTTTATTTATTTTTAAGTATGTACGTATGTATGTAAATATGTAAAAATATGTAATATGTAAAAAAACAAAACATAAGACATTTAGACAAGAAACCATAAAAAAACAAAAGAAAGTTATTACATTGGGTAACAGTCCCAGCAGGAGCTCAACTTGATACATGTAAAGGGGTCTGACTGACCATGCGACATAAGGACGTATAAGCCGCATGCATAGTATTAACACAGATAAATCTACACATTATGAATTGCTATATTCCTTTCAGCAAACCCCAGTGTCAATTATCACCCATCCATATATGTTTGTGCACAAAGGGTGATGTCAGAGATACCTAAAAAGAGAGTGGGTTGGGGGTCAAGGTATTTACCTTTTTTAAATGTCTCCTTATAATTTGGCAGCAATATGGCTCATGTCAATGCTGACGCATTTGATTTGTGTGTAATCGTGCTTCATTTCTTCCTCATACACAGGGCCGGTGCAAGGATTTCTGCCTACACAAGCGAAGCTCCATTTTGGCGCCCCCCCCAACGGCCACCCACCTCCCTTGCAAAAATGTTTCCTTCAATAATTTTTCTATATAAAAAAACACACTAATTTGTGCTTTTGTTAAGTGCATTTTTATTAACGACCTGCCCCATTACATGACCAGACCTGCCCCATTACATGACCAGACCTGCCCCATTACATAACCAGACCTGCCCCATTACATGACCAGACTGTGCCCCATTACATGCCAGACCTGCCCCATTATATGACCAGAGTGTGCCCCATTACATGACCAGACTGTGCCCCATTACATGCCAGACCTGCCCCATTACATGACCAGACTGTGCCCCATTACATGCCAGACCTGCCCCATTACATGCCAGACCTGCCCCATTACATGACCAGACCTGCCCAATTACATGACCAGACCTGCCCCATTACATGACCTGACTGTGCCCCATTACATGCCAGACCTGCCCCATTACATGACCAGACTGTGCCCCATTACATGCCAGACCTGCCCCATTACATGCCAGACCTGCCCCATTACATGACCAGACCTGCCCCATTACATGACCAGACTGTGCCCCATTACATGCCAGACCTGCCCCATTACATGACCAGACTGTGCCCCATTACATGCCAGACCTGCCCCATTACATGCCAGACCTGCCCCATTACATGACCAGACTGTGTCCCATTACATGGCCAGACTGTGCCCCATTACATGCCAGACCTGCCCCATTACATGACCAGACTGTGCCCCATTACATGCCAGACCTGCCCCATTACATGCCAGACCGGCCCCATTACATGACCAGACTGTGCCCCATTACATGACCAGACTGTGCCCCATTACATGCCAGACCTGCCCCATTACATGACCAGACTGTGCCCCATTACATGCCAGATCTGCCCCATTACATGACCAGACCGTGCCCCATTACATGACCAGACCTGCCCCATTACATGACCAGACAGTGCCCTTACCTTATCCCATGCGAATCGCGGCCGTGTAACCTAACAGTAACAGCTTACCTTACCAGAATCGCGGCTGTACGATTTTTCAAAAGCCGCGCCTCCGACGTCTTCTGTTCCGTGATAGGCGGAACATTCAGCTTCCCATGAGGCACTGTGTTCAGCGTTCGCCTATCACGGAGGCCCTCTCGTCCGAGGACGAGAGGGCCTCCGTGATAGGCGGACACCAAACACAGGACGAGAGGGCCTCCGTGATAGGCGTACACTGAACACAGTGCCTCCTGGGAAGCTGATTGTTTCCACCTATCACGGAACAGAAGAAAGACGTCGGAGGCGCGGCTTTTGAAAAATCGTATGGCAGCGATTCTGGTAAGGTAAGCTGTTAGGTTACTGGTGTACCCCCGACTTTTAAGAAGATTTTAAGGGGCTAGAAATTCGTCTTATACGCCGGAAAATACGGTATTAAAAAAAAAAAAAAAGAGATAATTTTTTCGCCCCATCCCAGGCTGCGGACCTGCCCGCCCCAAGCGGCCGCATGGTCCGCCTGGTGGTTGCGCCGGCCCTGCTCATACAATTTAGTGTGAGGCTAAGTTCACACTGAAGAATGCAGCGGCTCACAGCAAGAATCCAGTGTAGCTCTGGTGACCATTTCGGGTCCGATTTCAGGCCAAATGTTTGGCTGAAATCGGACCTGAAACAGACCAAAAGACGCACAGCAAATCGAACCGGAGCCGCTGCAGAGATATATGAACCGGCTCCATAGAGAGTCAGTCACAATCTCCTGCTATGCGAATTGGATGCAGGGAAACCTGCATTCAATTTGTATAGGTGTGAAGCCAGCCTGAAGGTAAAAGCAATTCAAAGCAACACAAAGCAGTTTGAAAAATCTCAGAAGCAGCTCAAAGGAAGTGTAAAGCAGGTTTAATACATTTTTTGATAACAACAAGAACCTGGGGAATGCCCAGGGAATAACCAAGCCTACTTACCGACCAGCTAGCAGAATAATAAATTTAATACATTTTTTGAACAACTCAAAGCAAATCAAAGAAGCAGATCAGATTCAGAAACACTTTTAAAAGCTTATTGTAGTTGACGTGTTTCTGAGTGTAAAACTGTACACAAGTAGGTATGAGCCAAACACCCCCCTGTTCGGTTCGCACCAGAACCTGCAAACACACCAAACGTTTGTGTGAACTTTAGAACCCCGTTAAAGTCTATGGGACTCAAACGTTTGAAATCTAAAGTGCTAATTTTAAAGGCTAATATGCAAGTTATTGTCCTAAAAAGTGTTTGGGGACCTGGGTCCTGCCCCAGGGGACATGGTTCTTGGTGATCAGCCCTAATAAGTGACACAGCGGAGATCCTGATCCATAATGAGGCCTGGTTCTTGGTGATCAGCCCTAATAAGTGACGTGGCAACTAGCCGCCAGAAGACCTTGACTCAGAACGAGGCTTGATACCGTAGTGTTATTATAATATGCGATGCGTCAGCGCATCGCCCGTTCCCCAGACGACGTCATTGTATGACGAAACGTACGTCGGGCAAGGTAGACGATCCATGAGAACGGGCGTTCGTGAGAGCCGGCCGGCTTATACTATATGCTTTTTAAAGAAAGACTATTTTGTAAGTGCATTTCTTTTAATAAATCATTTGTATTTATGGTACATCACTATTGTGAGTTTATCTTTTCCAGGAGCCCACTGACATCCACAGAAACCGGGAGGATCTTGACCCTTGAGGTTGGAGGCAATTCCAGTTTAAAGGCCCTGGCTGGGGTTTCAGCCGCAAGCCCTATATGCTTGCCTTCTGGTAAGCCTGCTTTTTATACAGTGCTTCCTGTTGGTGGTGGTCTCTTCCTTCCTTGGTCTCACTGATTTCAAGTTAACCAAGAAATTTGGATTTTTTTCTGGACTTTTTATTTGTTTCAATTAGCACCTGGGACTTTGTTATTAATATCACTTGTATTAATAATATCATATAATTATCATTTGTTTAGCGCAACTACATTTCCTTTCTCCAGTATTTTTGTGTGTATACCACTTTTTTAGTTGCAGCTCACTTGTATTTTTTGTTTTAGCGCGGTAACTTTTTTTGTTTATCACATGTATCAATGCAAAAAAAAAGTGAAACAATAAAAGTGAAATATTCCTTTAAATTTCGTACCTAGGGGGGTGTAAAGTAACCATGTGAAATAGCGCATGTTTCCCGTACTTAGAACTGTCTCTGCACAAAGTGTAATTTCTGAAAGAAAAAACGTCATTTAAAACTGACTCGCGGCAATAATGAATTGCCAGTTCCCGGCAATTCAGAGAGAATTCATTTATATAAAAAAAAAAAAAAGTGTGGGGTCCCCCCAAATTCAATTATCAGGCCATTCAGGTCTGGTATGGATATTAAGGGGAACCCTGCCGTCAATTTAAAAAAAATTACGTGGGGTTCCCCCCAAATGTCCATTCCAGACCCTTCAGGTCTGGTGTGGATTTTAAGGGGAACTCCACCCCAAATAAAAAAAAAATGGCATGGAGTTCCCCCAAAAATCCACACCAGACCCCTAATCAGAGCACGTAACCTGGCCGGCCCCAGAAAAGAGGGGGGACAGAGAGCGCCCCCCCTCCTGAACAGTACCAGGCCACATACCCTCAACATGGGGAGGATGTCCCCATGTTGATGGGGACAAGGGCCTCATCCCCACAACCCTTGCCCTGTGGTTGTGGGGGTCTGCGGGTAGGGGGCTTATCAGAATCTGGAAGACCCCTTTAACAAAGGGGACCACCAGATCCTGGCCCCCCTATGTGAAATGGTAATGGGGTACATTGTACCCCTACCATTTCACAAAGGAAGTGTAAATAGTTGTAAAAAACACAGACACACTGTGGAAAAAAGTCCTTTTTAAGAAAAAAAAATCCAGCAGTGGTAATCCACTCTCGATCCTGGCTCCCCGCTCCAACATTGTCGGTATCCAGCGACATGTGATCTCCTCTCTGGTCCAGCGATGAAAGGATCATCTGGGATCCAGAGCGCAGCATCGCCGGCCACCTGTCTCCACCGGAGACAGCCCAGCGAATGACACTGCTGGAGCTAGTGACATTTCTAATATTGGTGAGGCGGGGCCACCCGTCATGTGACCCCACCCCCTCTGATGCAAGGGGGAAGCCTAGGATGTGTCAGATGTGTCAGAGGGGGACGTGCCTCACCTATATAAGAAATGTCATTAGCTTCAGCAGCGTCATCCGCTGTGCTCTGGACCTTGGACGATCTTCTCATCGCTGGACTGGAGAAGAGATCACCCGTCGCTGGATACCGACAACATTGGAGCGGGGATCGGGAGTGGATTACCACCGCTGGATTTTTTTTTTAATACAGTGTGTGTTTTTTTACAACTACTGTATTTACACTTCCTTCATGAAATGGTAGGGGTACAATGTACCCCATTACCAATTCACATGAGGGGGCAGGATCTGGGGGACATCCTCCCCATGCTGAGGGCATGTGGCCTGGTATGGTACAGGAGGGGGGGCACTCTCTGTCCCCCCTCTTTTCTGCGGCTGGCCAGGTTACGTGCTCGGATAAGGGAAGGGGTCTGGTGTGGATTTTTGGGGGAACTCCACGCATTTTTTTTTATTTGGGGTGGAGTTCCCCTAAAAATCCACACCAGACTTGAAGGTTTTGGAGTGGATATTTGGGGGGAACCCCGCGTATTTAAAAAAAAAAAAATTGATGGTGGGGTTCCCCTAATATCCATACCAGACCTGAAGGGCCTGGTAATTGAATTTGGGGGGGCCCCACGCTTTTTTTTTTTATGAATGAACTCTCTCTGAGCCGGGAGCCGACGATTCATTATAGCTGTGAGTCGGTTTTAAATTACTTTTTTTTCTTCAGAAATGACACTTTGTGCAGAGACAGTTCTAAGTATGGGAAACATGCACTATTTCACATGCTTACTTTACACCCCCCTTAGGTACGAAATTTATAGGAATATTTCACTTTTATTGTTTCACTTTAAAGGGGAGGTTCACCTAAAAATAAACTTTTAACATTGTCATTAATGTCATAAATGCAATTAGAATCGGCCTTTTTTTTAAAAAAAATATACGTCCGTACATACCGATTCCTATATGCCTTCTCATCGCCGCTTCCGGGTATGATGGTTGGGGATGGGCGTGCCTAATTGATTGACAGCCATCCGACCGACGCATACAGCGCGTCACGGGATGCCGAAAGAAGCCGAACGTCGGTGCGCAGGCGCCGTATATCGGTATATCGGTATGTACGGACATATTTTTTTTTTTAAACGGCTGATTCTAATTGCATTTATGACATTAATGACAATGTTAAAAGTTTAGTTTTAGGCCCCATACACACGATCGAACATATCCGATGAAAACGGTCCGCGGACCATTTCCATCGGATATGTCCGATCGGGAGTTTGATCCGATGGCGTGTACACACCATCGGATCAAATTCCCCGCCGCCGGACGGCGCGGTGACGCGGCGGTGACGTTGACGCCGCCGCGTCACCGCCACGTCACCGCACCAGAAAGTAAAACACGAATCCATTCGGCGGCGGCGCGGCGGCGGTGGGGGACGACATGTCTGCTGGTAAGTGTACTAACCAGCAGACATGTCGGGCGGACAGATTCCACCGGATGGATTTCAAAGCATGCTTTGAAATCTGTCGGGTGGAGAAATCTGTCCGCTTGCCCATACACACGAGCGGAGATGTCTGCTGAAACGGTCCATCGGACCGTTTTCAGCGGACATATCCCCTCGTGTGTACGAGGCCTTAGGTGAACCTCCCCTTTAAGCATTAATTAATTCACTGCTCCTGAAAAAACTGAAGTTTTTAAAACTTTTTGTTGCATTGATACATGTCCCCTGGTGCAGGACCCGGGTCCCCAAAAATTTTTTAGGACAATAACTTGCATATCAGCCTTTAAAATTAGCACTTTAGATTTCTCCCATCGACTTTAACAGGGTGTTCTGCGGCTTTTCGAATTTGCTGTGAACACCCCAAATTGTTTGTTGTTCGCCGAACAGGCGAACAGGCAATGTTCGAGTCGAACATGAGTTCGACTCAAACTCGAAGCTCATCCCTATACACAAGCCCTGTTTATAATTTAGAACATTGCTAAACACATTAGGTCAATCTAAACAGTAACTAAAAACCTGCATTCACTGTATAGGGTCAACTCATTTTAAATGAGATTAAAATTAGCTATGAACTTGCAATTATTTTTGGAATTAACCATCCTGTAAACTGTTATACTTATTTGGAACTCCTTCAGTTCAGGCATCTAAAGTTATAGTTTTTGCCTTGCCTTGAGTATGTCTAAAAGATTTTTATTCTGTGAGAAGTTTCTGCTTTCAAGTTCACCCTTGATTTGTTCCAGTAGCTTCATTTCAAATTAGAAATAAAATGCTTTGTGTTTCTTGGAAAATAAAAATGAATTACTGAAATGTAGCATGTAAATTGATTAATACATAGCTATTAATTTATATTTGGATATTAATATGATAAGGTTTATTACTATCCGCAGCTAAGAGTGTAACATTAGAAAGTCATCTATGAAAATGTTCCAGTGCTGTACATTTAAATAATAAAATTATACTTTATCTGTGGATGTATAATGAAATTGATGATTACAAAGTAAAACAAAATTCAAAGGACAATATATTTCAAATTAATCATACAAATTATGTCTTTGTAAAGGATTCCTTGCCCATTTTGCACTGTCATGAAATAAAAATGTGTTACATAGGAAGGAAGCAATTTCCTGTGAGACAAGTGTACTAATGTTGCTGATTATTGGGATGCCTGAATACCTTTAGTCCTGGTTCACATTGATGCGATTTGGCATGCAATTTGACATGTCAAATCGCATGCCAAATCGGCGGCAATTGCTGGCAATGGCAGCGTCCAAATCTTTGTGACACCGTATTTGCAGCATTCACAGCACCACAGTAGTTCATTTAAACTACAAGCTGACACCCACTAAGACTGCTGGACCATGTAGTTTTCCATTCACAAAGGACTGTGAATGAGTGACATGGCCGGGTGGGTGGTGCTTGGAATAGACTACCAGCAGAGATAGTCAGTCAACAATAAGTGAATGTAAACATGCTTGGGACTAACATAGATACCTGTATATACTCAGACAAAAAAAGTTAAACATAAAATATGCATATAAAGTATTTATTACCTCTTAAAAAGAACACAACACTTTTCCTGACAATTTTATTTGATGCCTGAGCAGTAGATTTTTGTCATTTACAGCTCAGCTACTTTGCTGTTGCCACTTACCTTGTGACCTGCTACAAAGTTACAATGTTGCAGTCAGAATTATCACTGGTGGAGAAGAAAATGTTTCCCCCTATCTGCAATCTACTGATCTTTCTCCCAGACTACACCCCTTTGAAATCTATAGGGGTGGATTTACTAAATGCAAATAGACTGTGCACTTTGCAAGTGCAGTTGCAGTCATTTTCCTCAGAGCTTAGTGGATATGGTGAAGCTTCAATACCCAATCTGGTGCAAGGAAACACCATTGAGGTATCGCAAGATCGTTAGAATGAGAGCAATAATTCTAGCCCTCTGTAATTCAAACAAAATGTCGCCTATGGAGATTTTTAACCTCCCTGGCGGTATGATTCTTTCTGGTTTTAGGTGCTCAAAGCGATACAATTATTTTGCATGGAAATTTGGCTATTTATATTGCAGGTCTGTAATTCTTAGGAATAACTCACTTAAATCTGACCAAACAGGAGTCTAGTAGACATCCTGGGTATGATAAAGTTTGAAACACAAAATCATAAATTATAATGTAGCGCTACCCCATTCAGGAGCCGCTGAGTATAAGCGGGATCAGCGTGTTGTGTTACCTGGCAGATGTCTAGGGGTGATACTTGTGAGTTGAAACAGAGAGCGAATCTCCTGTCTTTAGTTGGGTTTTCTTCAATGCTTTATTCCAAGGCCCAACATGGCCTTCATCAACATGGTACAGGACAGGAAAGGTTGATGAGCAGAGAGAGAGAGAGCTTGAGTATCAGACCTTGGATATGAAGAAGAAAGGGAGCAGTCTTGCTCTCAGCAATGATGAACTCAGTTCGTCGCCACTTCAGTCGGAATGGGTAAAGTGCCCCCGGACAGACCCCTTGTCACAGGCCTGGCAGCCGGAACGTCACTTGCAAATGTTGGGAGGACCAGGCCTCTGCCACAGGCCTGGCTCGGGCCTTTGCCATAGGCCTAGTACTTGAGTGAGCGTGAATTGAAATAAGCAAGTCCTCCCAATAAATTTAGTTAGAGTCACTGGATCCCCAATGGTTCGTTCAAGCCCTATTGGATCACCTGCCTCCGGGTTTGCCTCGAGCCGATCCCCCACCATACAGCTCCCAGCCTGGGATCCTTTCAGAAAAGGTTTGGGACCCAGCAGCTACTGGGACCCCTCTCTATGTCAGAGTAGAGCTCAGCATGGTGCACAACTTCGGCCACGTAGGCCACGGCTGCGGAGTCCATGGATGTGCGTACCCTGAAGGTGGGTGCCGCACCTGGAACTCGTACCCCGCAGAAAGCAAAAACGGCCCTCAGGCCAAGGCGGCTGCCCCAGATATAGCCTCCCTCAGCAAGCCTTAGTGAGGGAACCAACCCCTCTGATTGACTGCTGAGGAAAATGAGTCCGCCAGAGCCCCTCTAGCGCCAGCTGCCACCCAGGGGTGGAAACACACCCCTGGAGCGCAGACCACCCACAGGACAGTTCTGGGAATGACAGCAGCCTAAATTTTACAAATTGTGAATGGGAGCCATGTAACTCTCCCATTCCCCACTAACTTTAGCGTAACGCCCCTACAGAAAGTAGGGGAGCGCTACATATCCCCCCACTTAAATTGACACTGTCCCCAGTGTCTTAAAGCATTTGAATTCAAATGCTGGCCTGATACTACAAATGGACAGAAAAAAAAGAAAGAAAGAAAGAGAGGAGAAAGAAAATACTTATAAACCTTGGATTACAGAAATATATGTATATACATGACACACAAACATACACAACCCCGCTATCTAACTGCCCATTCTCCGCAGTGTCGACAACAGGTGAGTCCAAAAAAAACCTGTACAGAGAAAAAAAATGAGAAGCATAAGACTGTACAATATATATATCTTAAGGTATCAATACAATTTTCTGGATTATATACAACCTCCAAGGTCGGGATTGAGGCTGTACGCTCAGGCCTGAACGCCAAGTCTCCCTTCCTCCCAAAGAGTCCTGAAATACAAGTGCTGAGAAGAAACACTCTATGCAAGAAATATTTAAGCACAAATCCTGACATTGTTATCTTGCAAAGTAACGGTGCAGAGCACTGCCCCTAGCAGGCAGTGCGTTTGTACTGCAGCCGAAAAACCCAAAGGTGATGAAATAGCAGTAAAGGGAATTGAGAAAAAAAATGAGTTCTTTCCCTTGCGGAATCTTCCGATACTGAAATAAGGTTTGACAAAGTCCCACCCTAACTGACTGAATCTACCCTTCCCAAGAGTCCTTCACACAAATGTCTGTGTGGATCTGGAAGAGCAGAAAGAAAAGGGAAACTGGGAAAAAAAATAGAGTGGGTGTGCATGTCAGTCAGTACAATCTCCGATGTCCATAGAGGACGGCATACCTTAGGTTGGGAGAGCGGTGAGTTAAGGAACGAGTCTCACAATACAGACTCACCAGCTCCTTAAAGTAAATCTGCAGCCCCGGGCTCACAGGACGCACTCCGACCATGACGCCTCTTTTTCTTCCTCCTGGTTCCAGGGACCCGGAATCTCCCAAGGCCCTGCTGCTCAGGGAACCGTGGCTCGAAAAGGTGATCGGGCAGATCGCCACCATCCATCTGTGACCGCTTGACCAGAATTCAGGGTGGGATGCATCCTCCGCTCCAGCAGGGACCTGGCTGGGGAAGCTTCCGTATCGGGTTGATAGGACTTCCTTAATTTGTCCCAGTTGATTAATCGGGGAGGCCTTCCCTCGGTAATGACACACCTAATGGGGGCCGCGCTAACCGAGATGGCCCCATGGGTGGTTCTCTTTCATCCTCCGTCCCGTCCAACAGCCTATCTTCAAAAGGGATGAGAATGAGGTAGCCAGCGATGAAGTCCTAGTGAGCGGAATGGCGGTGTTGCCATCACTAGGAAATCTCTTGCTCCACAATCCCCTTGGAGGAGGGAATCTCTGGCCATGGGGCCTTTTCTTCTGCGATGACCAACCCTGAGGATCGATCCAAGTAGTACTCTTTCGGAGGTCCCACCGATGGAGTGGCCTCGAACCAATAGACTCGGCAACCATGCCATCTGGCGAATGGCAGGAGGTGCACAGCCAGCATCCCGCATCCATGGCAGGTCAACCCCAACATCTCAGTTCCCCTCGAGGACAGCAGTGAAAACTGTCCTCTTGCAGACAGTCGAACGCCTGTGTCCATCACGGGCACTCCAGTGATCGTAGAGGGTGGCCCTGGTGCGGCCATGGGATGCCTCAGACTAGCGCGGGCGGAAACCCTCACAGACACGGCAGACATCTCTCAGCAGGTTCGTCCCTCGTAAAGAAATGGTGTTTCTGCTGAATTGGTGCACAGAGGGGCGGTTCCTCACTCTCTTGGCGTGAAATCCCCGGGCACGTCTCACGCAGGGGAGGGTAACTCCTCCCAGTTAGAAACTTGTCCGGACAAGTTGCAGGCACGTACTAGGTCGCACGCCCAAACTCAGCGGTGAAAGGTTAACTCCCTCGTTGCCGGACAGTTCAAGTACACAACACCGGACACTCCTTAATAAATTGCTACTCACTTTTCTTTGTTGCCAACGGCAACAGCCGAATCCCAGACGAGCCCCCACATGTAGCACTACCCCATTCAGGAGCCGCTGAGTATAAGCGGGATCTGCGTGTTGTGTTACCTGGCAGATATCTAGGGGTGATACTTGTGAGTTGAAACAGAGAGCGAATGTCCAGTATTTAGTTGGGTTTTCTTCAATGCTTTATTCCAAGGCCCAACATGGCCTTCATCAACATGGTACAGGACAGGAAAGGTTGATGAGCAGAGAGAGAGAGAGAGAACTTGAGTATCAGTTTTGGGAATGACAGCAGCCTAAATTTGACAAATTGTGAATGGAAGCCACGTAACTCTCCCATTCCCCACTAACTTTAGCGTTACAGAAAGTAAGGGGGCGCTACATAAATATAATAAATAACTATAAATAATTATAACAAATAATAATGTAATTATAATAAAAAAAAATTAATAATGTAATCAAAAACACTGAAATTTGCTCAGTTGCAGAATTGTCGCTATCATTACTTTTATTGTTTGATGACGAATTTCCCCACAAATCACTATCGCTCAATTCTGCAAGTGATCCTAATTTATTATCGCTGTTTTCTAGCTGGTCAAAAAACACTTTTGATGTAAAGGGACACTTTTTGGTTGCTATGGAAAATCTCCAGTTTCTAGGCAGAAAGAACAGTATTTATTATATAAAAGTGCATGCAGGACACTGGGCAGACCACTAGGGACAAAGGGGAGGTGTAATTATTTTATACAGTACTGTAATCTATAAGATTTTGAATTTGGCGTGCATCATAATGTCGCAGGGAATGGGGCTCAGCGGCACACGGGCACTGTGTGAATCGAGCGAGGAGAAAGCTCAATCACACAGCAGGGAGGCATTGCAGGATCTAGGGACATGGTAAGTAAGTAAACTCTGCCTGTGGATACTGCAATGCGATCCCGAGTCAGACTCAGGAATACCTCCAGGGAGGTTAAAGGTAAAAATGTGTTGCCATTCCTCGAGTGGGCACAACTCTGAAGCTTGACATGTTGGGTATCAATTTACTCTGCGTAATATACTCTTTCACAGTATAAAAAAAAATTGGGCTAGCTTTACTGTTGTCTTATTTTTTAATTCAAAAAAGTGTGCTTGCAGGACGGCTACACAAAAAGTATTGCAATGACCGCCATTTTATTCTTTAGGCCAGGGGTTTCCATACTTTTCAAGCAAAGGGCCAGTTTATTGTCTTTCAGAGTTCAGGGGGTCGGATTCTGACAAATGGGGGTAGAAAATGCCCTAAGGGCCGCGCATCAGTGAGAATAAACACGGCCCCAGTGCTGGTGGGCAGTTGGAGGAATTGCTATTAGTGGAAGAAATAGTGCCCCATTGTTGGCGTCATTATGAGGAACAGTGCCTCATATCGTTGGGAGCAATACTGCCCCAAGGGCCGGATGAAGGCTCACAAAGGGCCACATGGGCCACAGTTTGGAGACCCCTGCTCTAGGGTGTTAGAATATATATATATATATATATATATATATATATATATATATATATATATATAATTTTTGAGGGTTCAAAGTAATTTTCTAGCAAAAAAAATAATGTTGTTAACTTGTAAAAACCAAATCTCAGAAAGAGGCTTGGTCGTTAAGCGGTTAATAACTTTCAATAGCCTTTTTTCTCCAACTGAACTGCAATGTGTGTGTATACTGCAGGAACACTAGAATGAAATCTCCTATTAAGCAAAAAAAAAAGACACGAACAGTTAAAGTTACTGTTATATGCTCGCAATGTCTACTGCTGAAGAGAATAAAATAAAATGCTACCTTAAAAATACTGTTTGTAAAATATCATAACCTACCCTTATATATAATATATTCTATATGTATGTTTGCTTATCATCCCTGTTCTTTTCATGTTTGGCATTTAACAAAATGTTTTGTACAGCATCTTATTGACTCCAGCCTTTATATAGTCAAAAAGCAATTGAGTCACATATATATGCGCATCTGGTTTTTCCCACCTTATCTTTAAATCCTATCAAGCTCTTTCAATTCAGTCAAAATGGTTGCAAACATGCGTTAAACAGGAGTCTCTTTTTGACTATTATTTCTTGTGGTGTTTAAATTTTTACTGAGATCAAATACTGGCTTCACGTGAACATAGAGCATTTTTAATAAAAACAGGAACATTTTCTTTTTTTTTTTTTCTTTTTTTTTTTTACCAAACTGTCCGCAGATAGAGAAAGATAAAGGATTAGGTAGGAATGTTACCTTTTCTTTTGTCAAATACCAAGTAGAAACATTGGTTAAAGGCCTTAAAAAAGACCCATTACCACAGGGCAGAAAGTCAAAGAGCTTGGCTGCCCTAATACTCAGTTATCTCGTTTCTGGATAATGGAATGACCCCTCACATGCCCGAGCTGTGCAACAATATAATAGCATAAGCAGTGTGAATAAAGAGGTTATTTTTGGAATCCAATTGAAACAGTGTTGGAGTCTCTTTGACAAGGAAGGAATTGAACAAGATGCAAGGCACACAGTGGAAAAATATTGAATTTAAGGAAGGTGGAACTGCTTTTGAGCTGATAAAACAATCTTAAATAGAGACCTCCTGGTTTAAGACAAATGCAGCTGGTCCAGATAAAAGGCAGCCAATTTATTTACTTAAAATAGAAAGTCAGAATGAATTTAGTCAATATATTTGAATTAACTGCACAAAAGAAATGTATATAATATTATGCCATTCTTACTACTACAGTGACTTTTAAAGTTTTAACGTCCTCTTACTAACCTCTAAAGTGCTTCATAAGAAAACGAATAGAAAAAATATTTTAAGGGAAACTCTGCTATTAAATCTAATTTCTGCAATTTAATGAAATGTGTTTTCCTTTTTTTTTTATTTCACCTGTTATCAAGGCTGGAGTGTGAGATAAAGTAGCAGTACAAGTAGCCAATCAATTCATGTGCTGGCATGGAGCACACTCACAGCAGGAGAAAGCAATGCGACATAGAGATGAGCTCATATCTGTGCTGTTTCCATTCTAGGCGAATACAATTTAAAGTCAGCAGCTATAAATACTGTAGCTGCTGACTATTAATATAAGTACACTTACCTGTCCAGGGAGCCTGTGATGACGGCACCGGAAGCCGACCTGTCTATTGGCTCCAGGTGCAGGCACGGGAATCCTTACTATGGGAAAAGAATGTGAAGCCTTGCGACTTTGCAGCCTGTTTCCTACTGCACATACATGAGTTGCGCAGCACATCCTGAATGGTCTTATTGTCTTCTGGGACACACACAGGACCCAGAAGGCAACGGGGGAAGGAGGATTGCACAAAAAGACCACATAAGTGATGTACCTTGATATAGCAACATGGGACAGAAGTCCAGAAGCCCCCCTTTAACTTACCTGAGCCTGGTACGGGGACGAGCACACCAGCTCCAGCCAGTTTATTGCATCCTGATTGGATAGATTGATAGCAGCGCAGCCATTGGCTCCTGCTGCTATCAATTAAATCCAATGACGCGGGAGTCGGGGGCAGGGCAGAGTCTTGCTGTCTGTGTCAATAGAAGCAGCAGCAGGACACAGGAGCACACCACACGAGTGCCCCAAGGGAGAGTGGCTCTTGAGAAGAGGAGGAGCTAGAAGTGGAGGATTGGAGCCACTCTATGCAAAACCAACTGCATAGAAAAGGTAAGTATGACAATTTTTGTTTTTTAACAAACCTTTACATATGCTTTAAACTTACATGCCAGCAAATCAATGACCATTATAAATATGACAAATGTGCAAAAAGAATCATAGGGTAAAAATCATAAATGGTGATGATAAAAAAAATCATAAAGAACATATTAATTCATTAGAAACAGATTGTAGCTACACTGACAGTTAAAGTGTATTACATCACAGATCAATTCATTAAAAATGCATGACACATAAAAAACGTATGGTACAAGAAAATGATATATGTTATATGTAAAAGTATAGGTAAATTATGTAAAAAAACTGATCATAAATAATGATAAATTGTATTGATTCATTAGAAATGTATACATTTATTAGAAACACGTGCCACATGCCACAAAAAAGATATATGGTATAAAAAAAATACATGGTATATGTGGCGGTATAGACAAATCATGTAAATAATTGATAACGCATAATAAAAATAAAATATTGATGGCACATAAATAAATGCACAACACAAGAAAATTATATTTGGTATATGCAGCGGTATAGACAAATTCTGTAATCAATAATAAATAAGGATATAACATATCAATTTATTAGAAGCATATCAATTCATTAGAAATGCATGGCACATAAAAAAAATGCATGATGGAAAAATAGTTACATTATAAAGTTGTATAACATATGTGATGACATGATCTTGAGTACATCAATCTCCTCATTAACCTGCCTAGCTGTATTCCCGAGTGTGGCTCGGGGTGGAATTTTAGTGCCATTAGCGGTAACCCTGAGCTTGGGATTTCATGGCTGGATCCTGGAAGAGGTTACTTACCTTGTCCCCGCTGATCCCGCAATGTATTCCCGCAGTGTACGGCGACCGGATATTACTCACGATGCACTGTGTTCCCCTGATTTCCTTCCCTGCAAGCGTCGCAATGCATGGGGGCGGAACCAGCTGCAAATTCAAATGTATAAAAGCACAAACACACTGATACAATGCAATCCTATTGGATTACAATACAAAATTAAATATATTGACCTTAGATTGCCCCCCATTGCTTTCTCGAGCGCCCTTGTCCACAGTTTTACTGTACTTTGTGTCTGTAAACTGCACAGTGACCATGGCATCAAAAAAGCATGCCTCCACCTCAAAAGCTGTATATGACCAGCTGGAAGACAGCAACAGTGATGCAGAATCGCTTGCAGAGTTGAGTTATAGCGATTCTTGGGGAAGTTTGGGAAGGGAGTTACCACTCCAGGTAGATGTGTTTGAGTGATCAGTGTCCGCTCAGGAAATCAAGGGTGCCGGCAATGCACAAGGCAATCATAGCTATGACTAAGCACTAGTTGTGAAACTCGTCAGCTGCTCATCCCTGTATTTTTTACTTCGATTTGTAGTGCATTTATCCTTTTTAAAATAAAGACAACCAACAAGGATTTTTGGAGTGCGGCTGTCCATATTTTCTTCTCTACTCGTGGGGAAGTTCGTCATCAGACACATAAAGCGATTTTAGTGACGGTCCTGCGAATGTGCCTAGCGATGTGCAGACTTGATGCTCGATTGACTGTGGTACGGAGCACGTAGTGCCCCCAAGATTTAGAAGCTCCTCTTATCAAAGTGGATGTTGGAGATGACAACCCCTTGGCATACCTCCAACTCTTTTTGACCGAAGAGGTCATTGAAAAAATTGTTATGGAGACAAATCGATACCAGGAGCAACAAGCTGCTACCCATCAGAGGTTTTCCAGGAGCAGAAAGTGTGAACCAGTGACCAGAGAGGACATCTGGAAGTTTCTGGGCCTAATTACTCTTCAGGGAGTGGTGGGGAAACCCCTGCAGAAGTGGTATTGGACCACCAACAAGTTACTAGACACTCATTTTTTTGGCACAGTTATGTCAGAATACAAATTTTCTCTCATAATGAAATATTTGCACTTTGCAAATAATGAAGACTTTGATGAGAGTTCTCATCCAGCTCCAAAACTGAAAAAAAAATGGGAGGTTTATCAAATAATTCTGAAGAATTTCCAGCAGACCTATGTCCCAGACAGAGAC
Source organism: Rana kukunoris (assembly GCA_029574335.1). NCBI lineage: Eukaryota > Metazoa > Chordata > Amphibia > Anura > Ranidae > Rana > Rana kukunoris. The sequence continues at coordinate 235,426,318 of CM056054.1, forward strand.
ATAAGTATTGACGAAAGTCTAATGGCCTATAAAGGAACTGGGTACATATTGAATTCGGTCCTATACACCAGGAAAAAGACCAAATTCAGCGAACGATTTAGCAGTTATGGAATGGAAAGCGCTTCAGTTCTTTCTTTGATTGAGCCATTGCTGAATCAGGGCTACTGTGTCACCACAGACAATTTTTATACTTCTCCAGAACTCTATGAGTTCCTTCTACTAAACAAGATGGATGCATATGGGACAGTTAGGGCTAACCGGCGTGACATGCCGCCGATCTTTGGCAATAAAAAGCCAAGGCAGGAGACATAGTTAGACAAAAAGAAACAAGGATGCGCCCAATCTAAGTGCAGTAACGTATTTAATCGATAAAATAAGGTACAAAAGGAGAACGGCCAAATGGCTACTCACACATTAAAAGTGGATAATAGGCATATATGAGACCGTGGATGTAGTCATCATCCGGTGTATGAGGGGTGTCCGCACATGGTGGTGAGGTGCTGTAGATGGAAGACAGCAAGTGGGACAGCCTGGAGGAGCTTGTTGGGAGCGCCGTGTACGGCGGCGTGCGTCTCACGATGGAACGCAAGCACAGGTCGGTCTCACCGGAAGTGACGTGACGTGACGTGGCGTGGCTAAAACGAGGGAACCAATAGGATGACGCGTTTCACAGCCCAGCTGCTTCTTCAGATCCATGGACGTCCAATCGGGGAGGACGTCTTATATATCGGTGGCTATCTAGTTCAGAGGTTAACCATTGCATACACAGTACATAATAAAATCTAAACATGCCGGAACTAAGAGGGAATTTAACCTAATGTCATGTCATCATGTAAAACTAATTTAGAAGTATGGAACTATATATAATATAAAGAATATATATGAGAAGTAGTAATAATGGATAAATAATAAAAAATATATATAATAAGTGAATGATGATAATAAATATATATATGTATATATATATATACACACATATATATATATATATATATATATAGTTCAAAAGGATAATGAAATAAAAATGAAAATGAATAAAAAATATACAAATAAAAATAAAAATAAATATAAATATAAAAATAAAAATAAAAATAAATGTAAAAATAGATATAAATAAATATCAGTGTACAATCATATATTCGACAGAAAAGGCATAATTATATGTATAAGTAGATATATAATGATTTACAATTTAAATACAAAGAGAATTATAGATTATATTTGTATGTTCAGGGGAATCAATGTTATTATTCTAAAAATAAAAAATAAAAATTCTTAAGTGCCTCAATAAGTGGCTGATAGCATTAAAAATGGTAATGACAGCGGGTCAATAAATATAGGATCAAAAATAATCATAATAAATAGCATACGTATGTATATTAAAAAATATACAAAATATACTTAATATACTTACAGAACAAATAAATAAGCGGAAAGAGGCCAGAGACCATAAGGAGTATCAGAAGTTCATATGCAAGAATGAATGGAATCAATAGTAAAAGTAATTTTAAATAATGTTGTGAGTAATTTTAAATAATGTTATTGGTTTCTATCTCTTCATTTAGGCCAGCAGGCGACATGGAATTTAAAGAATAGATCCAGAAAGTTTCCTGTCTACATAATCGTTGGAATCTTTCAATGGCTGTAGGGGTCTCAGGGATGGCCTCAATGATCCATACCTGCAACAGACTAGGGTCTTTTTGATGGTGAATCTCAAAATGACGCGCAACACTATATTTGGGGTTGCATGCTTTAACCGCACGACCATCTACCACGTCCAGACAAAGTGGGGAAATTGTAAAGATTTACAATCTTTCTTCTCTCACTTTAAATATGCAAGAAACTTCTTTATTAGCTAGAGGCCTTAATTTCGCACCGACCACCCGCCCTAATTCTTTTACTATGTTTAAGGACTTGAATAAATTTGTTCGTAATCTAACATTAAAAAGATTTTTCAACATGAAAATGGCCAATAACACCACGGAATCGATTGCTCCTCCTGAAGATACACCTAATTTGGATACTTCAGTGGACCAACAAGCGATTCAAGATCTTTGCGATTTATGGAATGTTGATGAGGTCGAGGATGATGATCTTATAGTGTGGTCACAGTACTCCCAGACCCCTCTACCTACCATACACACGTCCTTTAGACCTAAATCAGTTTTCTATCCAACCCAGTCAAAAGGCTCCTACCTTTCTACTTTCTATCAAGTAGTCTTTAGAGAACTAACGGATATGTGTAAATCGGATTCTTATAGATCCACTTATTTTAGGAATAACTTGAGTCCTTTAGAATATCAAGCTCTAAAATCACTAAGCACCAACTCTAACATTACCATTAGATCAGCTGATAAAGGGGGAGGTATAGTCATACAAGATACTATTTAGACATGTGCACAGAAAAAATTTTCGTTTTTTTTTGTTCCGTTTCGTATGGTCCCGTCTGTTCGTTTCCGTTCGTTTTTCGTAAGACGCCCGTTTTCCCGTTCGTTTCCGTTCGTTTGTCGTACGACGCGATTTTTTCATATTCCGATCGTTTCGTATTTCCGTTACCGTTTTATTTTCGTACATGCGGGATGATTCGTTATTCTGTTTAATTCATGTTCGTTTCTTGTTAGACAATAATTATCGTTAATTTTCGTCAATTTGCATTCTGTGTATCTTGAATGCTTTTCTTTTGTTAGTGTCAGTTGTATGTTCATTGTTCAATGACATCTATAACAAAAGAATTTCATTATGTATATTGAATGAATTCCTTTTTCTGTTATAGGTGTCATATCAACATACGAAAATAACAAAAGAAACAGGTTCAAATGCAAATCTTTTGTTTATGTTTTTTTTTGAATGGCCAGAGAGTTACAATACTATTGTTAAGCCCCATACACTTGGTCAGACTATTTTAACAACACACATAAAAACGATCGTTTTCCGATCGTTCTCAGAAAATTCGTTTGTTTTTAAACTGCATCAGAAAACCATTTTTGGGTTCAGAAGTCTGGCCAACTGATCTCCCCTCAGATGAAAATCCACAGAAAAGTTTATTAGGCTTTACTATACAAGTGTACTCACTACTCTGCACAAAAGAGAAGCTGCTTTCAGTCACTGAGGCTGGCCATACATGTTCAATTTTCTTGTACAATTTTCTTTTAGATTTACCAAAAACCATATATGAGGTCAAACTAAACACTTTCAATTGTATGCAATCAGGCAGGCCCTTGCACTACATAGTTGAAGGTAAATCTAAAGAAAATTGCACAGAAAATCATGTATGGCCAGCCTAATGCCGCGTACACACGGTCGTTTTTTGCGATGAAAAAAACGACGTTTTTTAAAACGTCATTTAAATTGATCGTGTGTGGGCAAAACGTCGTTTTTTGTCTTAAAAAAACGACCAAAAAAAAAATTCCAACATGCTTGAATTTTTTGTGTCGTTTTTCAAAACGTCGTTTTTTGTGTCATAAAAAATGATCGTGTGTGGGCAAAACGACATAGAAAATGACGTTTTAAACCCGCGCGTGCTCAGAAGCAATTTCTGAGATGGGAGAGCTCGTTCTGGTAAAACTACTGTTTAGAATGGATTAAGCACATTCGTTATTTTAAATCTAATGAAGAAAACAATGCGCTGTATTTGCCACAATGCTTTTTAAACCATTTCCAAGCTACCCTAAACTCCTAGTTTGTTGTGGCTCATCTTGTTTGACATATTTCTGTCAACCTTTTGACTTTATTATTTTTTTGGGCCCTTTTTTTTATTTATTTTTTGTTTTTTGGGACACGTAATTTTTTTGGGGTAATATCTTTTAACAGATGTTTTGAACTAAAATTTTTTTTTAAGGATTTTGGAGGGTGTGAAGTGACCACAGCAGCTTATTTTTTGTGGTTTCATTTACCCACAAGGAGGTTGTTGTTCCTTGTTTAATGTCGTTTTAATTTTTAAAATGTGTCTGCCTACTCACTATAACAATCTCTATATTTGTTTGTAAAAAAATACACATGGTCAAAATTTGCAAACCAACCAAAATATACCTTTATTCAGGTTAAAAAGGTAAATAAATAAAAAGTACAACCATCTGGCAATCCAAAAGCAAAACCAAATAAAAACAAAGAAGCCTGGATAAAAACAAAGGAGACCCTGCTTGAAGTTGTAAACACAAGGGTCCACCAAGAAAACAATGAAGGCTGTGAAGGCCAAAAAAAATTCGCTTCGGGGCATCATCTCCTCACTTCTTCTTCTTCCCTGCAGCCTTCCCTGCAGCCTTCCCTGCAGTCTTCCCTGCAGCCTTCCCTGCAGCCTTCCCTGCAGGCCGAGTCCTCAGGGGCTGTGTTTCTGGAGCCGACGTGCCAGGAGCCAGAGCAGGCTCAGGAAGAGGAGGAGCAGGAGAAGGAGCAGGAGCAGGGGCTGGAGATGGAGCAGGAGCAGGGGCTGGAGATGGAGCAGGACCAGGAAGCGCAGTAAGGACAGGAGTGCGAATCAGCCCAATGCCAATATCGTCATTGAGCTGTCCCAGTGTGGCCATGCTCATGATCTGGAACATAAGGGATTCGCAGCGCACACGCTGGCCCAGCTCTAGATTTTTAAGCTTGGCAGCGATCAGCGCTGCGAATCCCTCTTCCTCACTGGGCTGCTCTCTGATGGCCAAAGTTGCTTCACGGAGCATGGCCTGGGTCTCCTCCTCCATCTGCATGAGCCTTCTGGCCCTTTTTGCTGGGTTCCGGATAGGAGGGATTTGGGAGATACAATCACGCTGGCGTGACTCCTGTCTCCCACTGGGGCCTGCCTCCTCCTGGCTCCCAGTGGGGCCTGCCTCCCCCTGGCTCCCTGCGTGGCCTGCCTCCCCCTGGCTCCCTGCGTGGCCTGCCTCCCCCTGGCTCCCTGCGTGGCCTGCCTCCCCCTGGCTCCCTGTGGGGCCTGCCTCCTCCTGGCTTTGCTCTGCCTGTGTATAATAAAAAAGGGACATATTTTATTTTTTGGCTTCATTCATCACACACATTTCTAACTTAATGACATATCATAATTGAATGCTAAAATATATTTATCACAGGCCCTCCATCCCTAATTCTGTGGCCCCTTACACAGCTTTAGATATGTGCCCCCTGGAGCTGGGGGCGGGGGGGTTGATGTTGACTGAAATTCCAAAGTAGGGGGCCTTTACCCAACCGTTTTTTTTACTTTAGGGTGGACAAAATGTTAATGGCTAAAAAGGGTGTTTAACATCTGCGGCCACTGTATGGTGTACCTAATGGCGTACAAGAAAATGACACACATTCATTATGACCTCTGCATTTATGTATCTTGTCCCCATTCTGTTTTGCCACTATTGCTTAGTGATATGTTCCAAATTTTTTGGCCAAACATTTATATAATTTCAATCACTTGTAACATAAATTACTCATCATTATTATACTTTGCATTACAAAAATGAATCTGAAAATGCAATACCTGGCTCCATGGGTCACAATCTGCCTCCTCCATGAACTCAGGCTCTTCCTCTGAGCTTGCCTGCTCTTGCCTGCAGGGAACACTGGAGGGCTGACTGCAGGGAACACTGGAGGGCTGACTGCAGGGAACACTGGACTGTCTCCTTGGGGGAAGGGTAGACATGGATGGCCTGGACTCTATGTGATCATCCAGGAACTGCATCTGACTATAGTACCACAGGTTAGGCTTGTAGACGCTGTCAGCTGCAGCCCCAGATCTCATCGAGGCCAGGACTTGTGACCGTTGGGTCCTGTAGGTGCCCCAAAGCGAATTGATTTTAGCCTTAACAGTCTCCAATGTAGCGTTGGGGACCCTTGTTTTTACATATTCAAGCAGGGCCTCCTTTGCTTTCTTCCGGGCATCTTTGTTTTTATTAATTTTGCTTTTGGATTGCCAGAGAACTGGATGTTCCTTCCATCTCTGGATAAATTCTGTCAGAAATTCCGGATCCTTAAAGGCCTCCATTAGTTCTGCATGTACAAAACAAAAAACAAAGCCTAGTGTCAGTCAAGCCACTACTACTAATTAGCTTTTAAACACCATGGGGGTTATTTATGAAAGGAAAATACACTCTGCACTTCAATTGCACTGAAAGTGCACTTGGAAGTGCAATCGTTGTATAAATCTGAGAGGGGTAGATCAGAAATGAGGGGAAGCTCTGCTGATTGTATCAGACAATGATGTGCATGCTAAAATGCTATTTCTAAATTTATCCTTGCATGTCCTCCTCAAGATGTCCAGCGACTGCATTTACAAGTGCACTTGTAGTGCAAAGTGTCTTTTCCTTTAAGTAAATCACCCCCCATATCTTCTAGCCCACACAATCATCCACTGTTCCCTAATATTTGTAATGTCCATAATCCAGATACATACCGTCTTATGATCCGATCGTCTCTTCCGCCTTGTTCCGCAGGTTGTGAACGGCGCTTGCAATGAACCCCCCATATCTTCTAGCCCACACAATAATCCACTGTTCCCTAATATTTGTAATGTCCATAATCCAGATACATACCGTCTTATGATCCGATCGTCTCTTCCGCCTTGTTCCGCAGGTTGTGAACGGCGCTTGCAATGGCGTGGATCCCTTTAAACGGCGCGAACGTGTGACGCGATGCACGAGATCCCGCCCCTGACGTTCGGTCTCGTCTTTTCCACGCCCCTTTCTCGATCTTTCTTTGTGGGTGTGTTTTAGGCAAGAACAAGATGGAGAGAAACATGGCAAGCTCAAGCCATCAGGCAGGCCAGGCCCAGCCAACCGGACGATCCCGGCGGAGGTACAAGGCCTCAAACATGGCCTTCCAAGAGATGGTGGAGATGGTCACCATCTTACAAAGGGAGGATTATGACGGGAAGCATGGCCCTTACCTGCATCCAAACAGGGTGAAGGCCGACATCATGGAGAAGGTGATCAGGAGGCTGCATCAAAAATTTGGCCAACGCAGGACTCGAGAACAATTGAGAAAGAGGTGGTCAGACCTCAAAAACAGAGAGCCTGAACAACTCCAGCATATCAAGAGGCTGATTCGGGGAAAAAGTAAGTTTTTTTTATTTTTTGACACATTTGTGGTGTTTGTTAATTGTGCCATGTGATTTTAATTTCAGGTTGTACTGTATCTGTTTGTGGGCACAAAAAGTGGTCGGAGAAGTCGTCGTTTATACGTTGTTTTTCGACCTACTAAACGACAATCTTCGTGCTAAATATCATCATGCGCCTAGTTCGCATGGACAAAAAGGAGTGTATAAACACTATATCATTCCCAAAAAACGTCTTTGTATTTGTTATTATTTGAACAAACGACGACTCCTACGACCAATTCATGTGTCCCCAAACAGGAATCTTGCCATTTTTGTTGTAATGTGACTTCACTTGTGATCTTTTGTAATGTAGATTTGTACCTAAATTAAAGTCGATGTGAAAAGCTTAGTAAATATGACCAATAAACAGAAAAAGGAGAGTCTGCTCAGCAGTGGATTCTGCACATGTTTATATACTCTGTACTTGTATTTTTAGTTCTCACTCATATCTCTTTATAATCTTTTACCTTTCTTTTTTCCCTATCTTCAATCTCGTAGGGCGCAGTGAAGCAGCAAGGCAGGTTGGAACTTCCGAAGCCCCACCCCCGAGGGATGATGACGCTGCCACCACATCCAGTAAATTTCCTACACAACACTCATACCCAGGTAATCTAGATCAGGGATCCTCAAACTACGGCCCTCCAGCTGTTGTGGAACTACACATCCCATGAGGCATTCATTGTAACACACTGACATTCACAGACATGACTAGGCATGATGGGAATTGTAGTTCCTGAACAACTGGAGGGCCGTAGTTTGAAGACCCATGATCTACATGTAGGTTTTCCGAATTTTAATACCTTTTTTGTTCCCACATTTCAGGAGCAAGTCGTGCAGCGACAATGGACAGGGATACTGCCAAATTTGTGCTGTCCGAAATATGGTCCTTCAGGGAACAACTAGAGGACATCCAGGACACTGCACGAGAAGTGGTAGAAAAATCAAAAGGGCTGGAGACACAAATTAAAAATTTAATAGATTATTTGGGTAGGTTTTGATTTATTTAGTGTTTATTTTGTAATAGAAAAAAGGTTTGGTTTATAATAAAAAAAAAAATGTGATTTTATTTTTTGAATAATGTAAAAAAAAAAAAAAAAAAAAAAAAAAGTGATTTTAGTTTTTGAATGTAAAAAAAAAAAGTGATTTTATTTTTTGAATAATGAAAAAAAAAAAAATGTGATTTTAGATTTTGAATAATGTAAAAAAATAAATATATAAAAAAAAGTGATTTTATTTTTTGAATAATGTAAAAAAAAAAAAAAAAAAGTGATTTTATTTTTGGAATGTTATAAAAAAAAAAAAAAAAAAAAAATATATATTTGTTTTGTAACTAAAAAAAATGTTTTTAAAAAATTTTATGTCAAAAAGTTATGTTTTTCAAGATGCAAAAAATAAAAAATTTACAGTAAAATATGTGTCTTGTTATTTAAGCTCAATGATTAATAGAAAATACTAGGGTTGTCCCGATACCGATGCCGAGTATTTGCGGGAGTACTTGTACTCCCGCAAATACCCCCGATACCTAAATAGAATACTTCCCCCCCCATATTGCAGCGATGCGTCCCTCATACCTTTTTAGATATGCTGACGCCGCCGCATACCGCCTTATCCCCCTGCACAATCGCATAGCTTACATTACAAGCATTCATTCTGAATACTTGTAAATGGCCGTGTATTGACACTCCCCCTCTCCGGATTGGACGGATCCCTCCATCCGGAGAAGGGGAGTTTTAAAACACGAAGCGCGGCCATTTACAAGTTTTTAGAATGAAAGCTTGTAATGCGCTACGCCAAGGATCTCCAAACTACGGCCCTCCAGCTGTTTCGGAACTACATTTCCCATGAGGCATTGTAAAACTCTGACATTCACAGACATGACTAAGCATTATGGGAATTGTAGTTCCTGAACAACTGGAGGGCCATAGTTTGGAGACCCCTGCGCTACGCGATTGTGCAGGGGGATACGGCGGTATGCGGCAGAGGCGGCATCAGCATATCTAAAAAGGTATGAGGGACGCATCGCTGCAATATGGGGGACATACATGGCTGCATATGTGGGGGACATGGCTGCATTTGGGGACACATTTAAAAAAAAAGTATCGGTATTCGGGATCGGCGACTACTTGAAAAAAAGTATCCGTACTTGTACTCGGTCCTAAAAAAGTGGTATCGGGACAACCCTAGAAAATACCTAAAAAAAATGTATGCTGAGAACATTAAACAATGAGGGATAGTTATTTCAGTCCATCACAAACACATGGCACTATGATAACCTAGGACCGTGATGGCGAACCTTGGCACTCCAGATGTTTTGAAACTACATTTCCCTTGATGCTCCACTATACTGCAGAATGCATGAGCATCATGGGAAATGTAGTTCCAAAACATCTGGGGTGACAAGGTCGCCATCACTGACCTAGGAGATAAAATAAAAACACAAACCTTATAAATTAATTAAAGAACAAAGAAAAGACTGTTTGAGGCAAAAAATAAATTTAATTATTCAGCCAAGATCTGGCATTGGAATGGCCCCCCTACCCATAAAGTAGTCCACATATGCCTGACGCACAGCACGTGCGTTTCGGGGGGCCAATTGGGGATGGGCAGCGTCACGAGCTGCCTCTGGAATGTCAACAGGGTCATCAGGCAAAAGGGTTAGGTAAGAAGAAGAATGTTTTTTTAAATAGTTGTGTAAAATGCAGCAGCATGTAATTATATAATTCAACTTGTATTCGGCCATGTTTATGGCAGTAAGAAATAGCCGGAAACGGCTGGCCATGATGCCAAAGGCATTTTCCACCACACGTCTGGCTCTGGCCAGCCTGTAATTAAACACCCTCCTCTCAGGGGTGAGGGCGCGTTGGGGAAATGGCCTCATGAGGTGAGGACCCAAGGCGAAAGCCTCATCTGCAACAAAAACGAAGGGCAGACCCTCTTCATTATCCTCCGCAGGCGGCAATCCCAGGTCCTCGGAAAGAAGCCGTTGGGCGAACTCCGTCTCGGCAAAGACACCACCGTCCGACATCCGCCCATTTTTCCCAACATCAAGATACAAGAACTCGTAATTGGCAGACACCACCGCCATCAGAACAACACTGTGGAACCCCTTGTAATTGAAATAATGGGATCCACTATGGGGTGGTGGCACGATGCGGACGTGCTTGCCGTCAATAGCTCCTCCGCAGTTTGGAAAATTCCATCGCCGGGAGAAGTCCGCTGCCACAGTCTGCCATTCCTGTGGCGTGGTGGGGAACTGTAGATACCAAAAAAATAAAAAAATATCAAACAAACATTCCTAAAAGAACATCCCAAAACATTTTTTGATACCAAAAAAACAAACATTAATTTGAAGTATTATTAACCACTTCCTTACTGGGCATGTAAACCCCCTTCCTGACCATGTGAAATTTCAGCTTGCGGCACTGCGTCGCTTTAACTGACAATTGCGCGGTCGTGCGATATGGCTCCCAAACAAAATTGGCGTCCTTTTTTCCCCACAAATAGAGCTTTCTTTTGGCTGGTATTTGGTCACCCCTGCGATTTATATTTTTTGCGCTATAAACAAAAAACGACGACTATTTTGAAAAAAAAAACAATATTTTTTACTTGTTGCTATAAAATAAAAAATTCATTTTAGGGCGATACGTATTCTTCTACATATTTTTGGTTAAAAAAAAAAAAAAAAATCAAAAAAAATCGCAATAAGCGACTGGTTTGTGCAAAAGCTATAGCACCTACAAAATAAGGGACAGAATTATTATTTGTTATTTATTTTTTTACTAGTAATGGTGGCGATCTGCGAATTTTATTGCGACTGCGACAACATGGCGGACACATCGGACACTTTTGACACCTTTTTGGCACCATTCACATTTATACTGCAATCAGTGCTATAAATATGCACTAATTACTGTATAAATGTGACTGGCAGGGAAGGGGTTAACACTAGGGGGTGAGGAAGGGGTTAATGTGTATCCTGCATTGTGTTCTAACTGTGGGGGGAGGGGGGGTGACCGATCTGTGTCCCCATGTATAAGGAACACTGATCGGTCTGCTCTCTCCAGTGACAGGACGCTGTCATTGTGAGAGCCGGCAATGAGAAATGATCTCATATGTTTACATATGAGATCATCTCTCATTGGCTGCACAGATCGCATTGCAAACGGCCACTCTGATTGGCCGTTCGCGGCGAGCTGTGATTGGCTGTGTCCAAGGGACACGGCCAGTACACAAGTTCCCCGCTGCGTGCTCTGGAGCGCACGCTGGGAACACAGAAAGAGGCTGCCGTGAAAAAACGGCAGCCCAGAGATTTAGAACCACCCTGCGGCCGCATATAGTCGTACGGCCGTAGGGAAGTGGTTAAAAATAGGAAAAATAAGAAGAGATCACTAAAGCAGATTAATCACACCCTCTGATGGTCACAATCCTACAAAAAAATAAGGGGAGTGGAGGCCCAAAATGAGTTTGAGACCTCTAAAAAAAATTAAATACTAAAAAAATGTTAATTTATACAATTACAAAAAAAAGAGGGGGGGGGTTGTGCGTGCACTACAATATAGGACAACATATAGGGGGATATAGGGACTTCTATAGACAGCACTACAATATAGGACAAAATATAGGGGGACTAGGCTAGGTGGGTTTGGGACACAAAAAAAAAAAAAAAACCTGGACAGGTTGGCAAAACAAAAGATGCATGTAGGAGCAAATATAAAATGAATACAGCATGCATGGAGATGAAAGGGAACATTACCAGCAGATCACAAACAGGTTAATTAGGGACTGTTTAAAACCAAACAAATTGAAACAAATACAAAAGCCTAAATAAAACATAGTTTGTGCCTTTAAAGGCCACCACTTACCTTAATATAGTCCTCCTGCAGAACATGAATGATGGCAGAACAGGTCTGGGGAATTATGAGGCCCAGAGCCTGGGGGGAGATGCCCGTCGAGAACTTCAAGTCCTGCAGACTTCTCCCTGTTGCCAGGTACCGCAAGGTGGCAACTAGCCGCTGCTCAGCAGTGATGGCTTCCCGCATAACGGTGTCCTGCCTGGTGATATAAGGCGACACCGAAGCCAAAAGCTGCTGAAATACGGGGTCAGACATCCGAAGAAAATTCCTGAAATCATCAGGGTTATTTTCTCGGATCTCCCGCAGCAGAGGCATATGAGAGAACTGGTCCCTGCGAAGAAACCAGTCCTTGGCCCACAAAGTCCTTCTCGCCCTCCTCAAGGACCGGAGCCGGGATGCAGCACACATCCCAACAAGAAGCACAGCACGATCTCGGCGACGAGAACGTACCCGCAACATGGCTAGAAAACGGTCGTCAAATCAGATCGCACTAAAACACCGCTCTGAAGTACAGAAATGCCTTTGAAGAACGGACCTGCAAAACAGGAACGTGTAGACAAGAACGCACTGCCAAAACAGATACGATTGGAAAACAAGCACTGTATCACAAATACGACCCCAAAAGCACAAACTGTACGACAGTAAACGATATTAAAGCACGAAGACTGAAAAGCGCGAATCGTCTCTCACCAAACTTTTACTAACACGCAGCAACACAATATCAGCAAAAGAGGCCGTCTTCCGCATGGAAATGACCCTTTATAGTTCCGTCGTACGTGATGGACGTCACGGCGCTTTGCTAGACTTTTTGGGAAAAACGATGGTGTGTACGCAACGTCGTTTTGGAAAATGAAGTTTGAAAAACGTCGTTTTTTTTTCATCGCAAAAAGTGATCGTGTGTACGCGGCATAACTCTCTGGCCATTAAAAAACCCATAAACAGTAGGTTTGCATTTGAACCTGTTTCTTTTGTTATTTTCGTATGTTGATATGACACCTATAACAAAAAAATTGCATTCAGTATTTTGAATACACAGAAAAAAGAAAAAAGAATTCATTCAATATACATAATGAAATTCTTTTGTTATAGATGTCATTGAACAATGAACATACAACTGAAAACGAACACAAAACAGATTTAAACAAAATACACAATGCAAACCTCTTGATACAGATTTAATTTTCATTATTTTGCCATTTTCGTTTTGTCGTTTTTTCCCGTCGGATCGTTCGTTCGTATTTGCGGTCGTTCGTTATGCGGCTCATCCGTTATCCCGTCGTTTTCGTATTTTGGTGCTTTACCGTTTTCGTATGTACACATTATCCCGCGGGTACGAAAATGAACATTTTCGTACGAAAATAACATTCGTACGAACGGGAATGCACATATCTAATACTATTGACTATATGACAGAGGCTACTCGACTCCTTTCAGATACTAATACCTATGTGAAGCTTAAACAGGACCCTTTACCTAAATTTACTGAAGAATCTTTATCTATTATCCAATCAGCTTTAAGTGATGGCATTTTGAGCAAGCAGGAGGCAGCATTTTTTGTAAAACCATTCTTTCAGGTCCCTTACTTGTATCATTTACCTAAAATCCACAAAAATACCCTTAAACCTCCAGGTCGCCTGATTGTCGCATCTATGGACAGTATCACCACTAGTTTTTCTCTGTATATAGACCATTTTTTACAGCCATTAGCGCAAGCTCTACCATCTTATATACGCGATGGTACCCACCTTATTGATCTATTGCAACCTTACACTTGGGAACCCTCATACCATTGGGTGTCCCTAGATGTATGTTCATTGTATACGTCCATACCCCATTCAGTGGGTCTTGAGGCAGTTTATCATTTTCTTAGAGAGGATGCCAAGCTCAATATTCAACAGATAGAGTTTATTATCACTGCCACCCGTTTTTGTCTAGAACACAATTACTTTCAGTTTGATGGTGAGTTTTATCTCCAAAAACAAGGCACAGCCATGGGTGCAAATTTTGCTCCGAGCTATGCAAACCTCACCATGGGTTTATGGGAAGCAGGTCACCTAAATAGACATAATCCATTTTCAGCCCATTTGGTCTTCTATGGTCGTTATATAGACGACATAATTATCATCTGGGATGGACCTAGTGACCTTATTACAGATTTTGTCACGTATTGCAATAATAATTCTTTTGGCCTATCTTTCACCTCTGTTACAGATCCCATATCCATATGTTATCTGGACCTTGAGTTATCCCATGAAGGTAATGCTATTATAGCAAAAAACTTCACTAAATCTACAGCGGTCAATTCATATTTACACTACTCCAGCTGTCACCATCCTAGATGGATTAATAATGTTCCGGAAAGCCAATTCCATCGGCTCAGACGCAACTGTACTAAAATAGATGACTACAAAAATCAAGGTTCCCCCCTTAAAAAGAAATTTCTTGCTAAGGGATATCCCCTTAAGCTTATTGAAGAAGCCCAGACATTGTATGAACTAGACCCCCTGCCTCCCCCTAAAAAACAAGATTCTACACCCACCACACGGTTTATTACACAATATCATGTGAAACACAAAAAAATGGAGGGTATTTTTAAGAAACATTGGTCCATTCTCACCCAAGACCCACATCTTGCCTCATCCATCTCAGCCGTCCCCAAATTTGCATATCGTAGAGCACCCAATATAAAAAGTAAGATTGCACCAAGTAAGACCAAAAATTCCTCAGGTCACAAACTAGCTAGATTAAAACAGCTTACTCTTATCCCTTTAGTTGGGATGTTCCAGTGCAAAAAGGCCGCTTGCCTCACTTGTGTTAATGTTACTCATGGCAAAAAGAGTTTCACAGCAAACAAAAAAACTTTTCACCTAAACTCCTTCTACAACTGTTCAACCACGTATGTGGTTTACTGTATCTCTTGTCCCTGTGGGCTACTTTATGTAGGCAGAACCATCAGAGCCTTGCGCACTAGATTTGGGGAACATCGTCGTGCGGTTAAAGCATGCAACCCCAAATATAGTGTTGCGCGTCATTTTGAGATTCACCATCAAAAAGACCCTAGTCTGTTGCAGGTATGGATCATTGAGGCCATCCCTGAGACCCCTACAGCCATTGAAAGATTCCAACGATTATGTAGACAGGAAACTTTCTGGATCTATTCTTTAAATTCCATGTCGCCTGCTGGCCTAAATGAAGAGATAGAAACCAATAACATTATTTAAAATTATTCACAACATTATTTAAAATTACTTTTACTATTGATTCCATTCATTCTTGCATATGAACTTCTGATACTCCTTATGGTCTTTGGCCTCTTTCCGCTTATTTATTTGTTCTGTAAGTATATTAAGTATATTTTGTATATTTTTTAATATACATACGTATGCTATTTATTATGATTATTTTTGATCCTATATTTATTGACCCGCTGTCATTACCATTTTTAATGCTATCAGCCACTTATTGAGGCACTTAAGAATTTTTATTTTTTATTTTTAGAATAATAACATTGATTCCCCTGAACATACAAATATAATCTATAATTCTCTTTGTATTTAAATTGTAAATCATTATATATCTACTTATACATATAATTATGCCTTTTCTGTCGAATATATGATTGTACACTGATATTTATTTATATCTATTTTTACATTTATTTTTATTTTTATTTTTATATTTATATTTATTTTTATTTTTATTTGTATATTTTTTATTCATTTTCATTTTTATTTCATTATCCTTTTGAACTATATATATATATATATATATATATGTGTGTATATATATATATACATATATATATTTATTATCATCATTCACTTATTATATATATTTTTTATATTTTTTATTATTTATCCATTATTACTACTTCTCATATATATTCTTTATATTATATATAGTTCCATACTTCTAAATTAGTTTTACATGATGACATGACATTAGGTTAAATTCCCTCTTAGTTCCGGCATGTTTAGATTTTATTATGTACTGTGTATGCAATGGTTAACCTCTGAACTAGATAGCCACCGATATATAAGACGTCCTCCCCGATTGGACGTCCATGGATCTGAAGAAGCAGCTGGGCTGTGAAACGCGTCATCCTATTGGTTCCCTCGTTTTAGCCACGCCACGTCACGTCACTTCCGGTGAGACCGACCTGTGCTTGCGTTCCATCGTGAGACGCACGCCGCCGTACACGGCGCTCCCAACAAGCTCCTCCAGGCTGTCCCACTTGCTGTCTTCCTCTACAGCACCTCACCACCATGTGCAGACACCCCTCATACACCGGATGATGACTACATCCACGGTCTCATATAAGCCATGAATAAGCACTGATCCAGTGCGAAACGCGTCGGCTGTTCCTTGTTTCTACTGCTGTGACCCTATTTTTGTACATGCTGTCTATTGAATAAAAGACCACCCATCAGGTTTTGGAGTGCGGCTATCCATTTTTCTTTGTCTTCATTTTGCTTAGTGCACCGCCAGCACCCTCGGTATCCTGCACCACCTGTAACCATTTAGTGATCCCACCTGGAGCGGTGACTCCTTTCTCTCTATGCCTATTATCCACTTTTAATGTGTGAGTAGCCATTTGGCCGTTCTCCTTTTGTACCTTATTTTATCGATTAAATACGTTACTGCACTTAGGTTGGGCGCATCCTTGTTTCTTTTTGTCTACCTATGTACAGAGTATGCTTCTGCTCTTCAGGGATTGCTGCCGCTAAAGTGCTAACTTGGATTTCCTGTGGACTTATGAACTTATCATATATTTTGTTTTTCATGAATATTCATTCTGATATTTAGATCACTTGCTAAGGTAGTTCTATTATCCACCTCCCCTTGCGCCATCAGACAATATATTTTTGACAGGAGACATAGTTGCCTGGCAGAAAGGAAAAAATATGGCACTGAGATGGCGGGACAAAAAAGATGTGTGCCTAACGAGTACCATTCACAACACCTCTACTGTAATGGTACACACCAAAGGTGGAAAAGACATAACAAAGCCCCAAGTCATGTTGGAAGACAACAATACCATGGGAGGTGTGGGCAGAGCTGACCAGGCCATAACCTTTTATCCTGCGATAAAATTTAAAACAAATCTTCAGGCACCTTCTTGAACATTGGAATGCATTCATTCTCTTGAAAAAAAAAGAGTGACAAGCCTATGGTTCATGCAGACTTATATTTCTGAAGCACCAAATGCCAACGGCTGTAAACAGATCTGGATGTCTTTTCTTTCTAGCGTTGTGAACCCAGAATGCCTGACTGGTCGTCACTTTATGGACCACATTCCACCAACGCAAAAGACGTCTGCACCCACAAGGATGTATGTTGTTTGCTGCTCCAAGTGTGACGACACTGTCAAGAAAATTTCAAAAAGAAACCCAGTTCTATTCTTGATTGTGACATTGGACTTTGTGCTGTACCATGTCTTAAAATGTTCCATACCCGAGATATTTACGGAAGCAATATGACTACTAATATTGCACCCTTGTTTGACCAAAAAATGTCAGTGTTTTTGATTATATTATTTACTAAAATGTATTGAATAAACAGTATTATTATTATTCTATTATTATTTGTTATTATTTATTATATTATAATTTATGATTTTATGAGTTATTCCTAAGAATTACAGGCCTACATTGTAAAGCGCCAAATTTCCATGCACAATAATGGTACCGCTTTCAGCGCCTAAATTCTGAAATAATCATACAGGGAGGTTAAGGCCCCCAGGTTCAAGAATGTCCAGCTTAACCCCCTGCTGACCACTCACAGTAAATATACTGCACGTGGGCATCGGGTGCAGTGTTTTTCAGTTCTGGAGGGCAATGGTTAAAGATCCAAAATGTTTGCCTGGCTCAAAGGGTCTTGAATTGTTTCTTCCTCACACAAAGTCCCAAGTATAGATTCAATAGCTGGAACCCTAAGGCCATGATTTCATGATTCCTTTTCTTTCATTCAACCAGTGGGTTGAACTAAAAAAATAAATGAATTGATTCTCCCATCCACACATTCAAGGTGGGTGGGGGAATCCCTCCCATTAAGCTATTGTATTCTAAAAGCAGAGAGACCTCCCCACCATCCGAATACACTTATCAGCACCGCCAGCTGTAACAGCTATATTACAATATACAGAAGGCTAGTAAGGCACCTTAGTCCTCCTGCGAAAAATGTATACTGTACATACATATAAATAATTAGCATATTATGTTTAATATCTAACAAATCATGATTTATTGAAAATGGAAGGTGCGCAAAAAGCCATAAACAGTGCATGGACATGCACAGAACACAGGGTACAGCTAACGCGTTTTCAGAGTACACCCCTTCCTCAGAGTTAAGCAGGAGGATTTGTACAGGACATTAAACACTCCTGCACACCTACAACACACCACTCATATTTAGAATACATGAGGAAGTTTTGATAGCCCTGCTTAAAGACTTCACAGGCAGCAATGGACTCTATTGTTTACCAACAGAACTACAGAGAGTTGCAAATAGTCACTTTATGATTGCCAGTGACTCTTGCAAACATCATATTGGATTTAGTCTTAAAGTAATCTGAACACTGTACCAAAGACACTTAAATACTTTCACCTAAAAACTTTTTTTTATTATTATTTTCACTGTTCCCTATATCTGTTTGAGAAGCCTTTCCTATAATTACCGTATTTTTCGGACTATAAGACGCACTTTTTCCCCCAAAAAATATGGATGAAAATGTCTCTGCGTCTTATAGTCCGAATGTAAATCAGGCACTATGTAAATCAGGCAGCAAAAAAGCTGCTGCCGCCCCCCCCCCCCCCCACCTGTACTTCCGAGTCCCGGGTTTCCCGCGGCTTCCGCCCGCACGGATTAAGTATTCCATTCGGTGCACCATCGAGGCCAGGGTCTGTGAGCCGGGACGTGTCTTGAGAGGAGGAGGGGGAGATCATACCCACTGCCCCACTATGCAGAGCGACATGAGGTAGGACACCATTGTAAGGGGAGAGTGGGCAGGAGTTTATGGCAGCCAAGGAGTGAGTGTGTGCAGTCTCCTAATGCTGTGTTTGGAGGACAGGTGACCGCCCGCTCTGCTGGGACTTGTAGTGCCTCTGTGGGGGGATATGGCAGCATGCTCTGCTGGGAGTTATAGTACCGCTGTGGGGGCTGAAATATGGCAACCTGCTCTGCTGGGACTTGAAGTGCCTCTGTTCTGCTGGGACTTGTAGTGCCTCTGTTCTGCTGGGACTTGTAGTGCCTCTGTGGGGACTGAAATATGCCAACCTGCTCTGCTGGGAGTTATAGTGCCTCTGTGGGGGGCTGAAATATGCCAACCTGCTCTGCTGGGACTTGTAGTGCCTCTGTAGGAGGGATACGGCAACCTGCTCTGCTGGGACTTGTAGTGCCTCTGTAGGAGGGATACGGCAACCTGCTCTGCTGGGACTTGTAGTGCCTCTGTGGGAGGTTAAAATCTGCCAACCTGCTCTGCTGGGACTTGTAGTGCCTCTGTTCTGCTGGGACATGTAGTGCCTCTGTGGGGACTGAAATATGCCAACCTGCTCTACTGGGACTTGTAGTGCCACAGGTCAGGTCGCAATAATGGCACAGGCTGCATTATTGGCAATGGTTAGGCTGCATTTCATGGGCACTGGTAAATATTTTAGTACACCATTTGGTTCAAAATATATATTTTTTTCTGTTTTTTCTCCTCTAAAACCTAGGTGCGTCTTATGGTCAGGTGCGTCTTATAGAGCGAAAAATACGGTATTTATTGCACTGATTTTATTTTATTTTATCAAGCAATATTACCAAATTATTAAGATGTACCTCTCAATGCTCCAACTAGAAAATAGGGAACACTGACTCCCTAATGATTCAATATACAATCTGTTACATTCTTGTTTAGACATGTCAATGAGTCATACAGACATTTAAAGGTCAAAATTGCAACAGCAGATGGTGTGAACAATGTGTCTTTTTCATTCAAAACAGTCAGTAGTGTCTACCATGCATGTGAAGAGTTACTCCTAAACTGATATACCCTTTGATGGTTAGTCTTAATCTTCAGGTGCTTCAATTGCTACCCAGTGAGCTGAATAATCTGTAGGGTGAAGCTGGGAGTGTGTACATGTCTTTAATAGAAAACAGTCATATCTAGCTAATTGTTCTACTACTAGACTATGTTTACTTTCCACACTCTCCGGAAGCATCAAGGTGACATTTATACGCTGCTGTGTCTGGCAATGACTCTCCTTGATGAGCTATCTGAGATGCTGGACAGCGACTTAGGCCCTGTACACACAATCAGACCGGTCCGATGAGAAGTGCTGAAAAAACAAAGTTCTATGCTTCCAAGCATGCGTCAACTTGATTCTGAGCATGTGCAGGTTTTTGGTCCAATGCTTTTGTGTACTACCCATCGTTTTGTTCCGACGGTCAGGCATCCATCGGACAGATTTTAAAGCAAGTTTTAAAACTTTGGTCCGATGGACAACGGTCCGATGGGCCATACACACGGCCCATCGGGCCTTAAGGCCTTAAGGCCAGTTTCATTGGACCGGTCTGATCGTGTGTACGTGGCCTTATCTGATAAATTGGACAACCCTGCCTTTTGCCTTGACTTCTGCTGAACCTTGAACTCTTTGCTCCTCCCATGAACTTTCTGATTTAAGCCATGTCTCTGCACTTTCTGTTTCCTGCTGCCATCTATATTTTGCTACCACTTGTTATTGACCTTTGGCTTGTTCCTTGACTAAACTTCTGCCTGATCCCAACCTGCAACTATTTCTTACTGACATTTGTCATTTTTTCTGACTATGTTTTTGTTTGATTGTTACCTGCTTATCCACTACTTGACCCTGGCTTGCTCACCTCCTGGTGGGGTGATCCTGAGGTACTAACACACATACAAATCCATCTCCACCATCGGAAGCTCTGGTAAACACTTGTTAGTACTTAGACTATGCACCTCAGGTGAGCTTGCGTCATCTGCCATGGTGACTGCCTGTGTACCTATCCTGCAGGTCAGCAACTGATCTTGGAATCTGACCCCTGTTTGTGACACTACCTCTTTGTACTTCATTCACCAGACTAACTAACTCAGCTTCCTAGAGCTTACTTGATCCATGTCCTTGACTGGCTGTCCGACAACTACCTTACTTCTTCAAGACATCTGCCAGTGCTCCCTTCCCTGCTGACCTACAAGGCGACATGTTCTGTTCAACACCCTGGTGAATGAGAAGTGATCCTGGATGATACTTTTCCCTGGGGTGTACTCTGTCCCTCTGTTGTCTTCTTGACTGAGCGAGCTTCCTTTTTTGCCTCTCAGCATATCTTGCTGAAGATCTGGTTCTTCACACTTATCTCCTAATGGACCTCATCATGAGACCTGCCTGCTTCCTTGACAAGGTACCCACTGTTTCCTTATGCCCATGGAAGTATCTCATGTATGGTATGTGACACTGACCCTTCCTCCAACATCTTTACACTGCCCATCAGAGCGCTTGTTGTGTCCTTCTTTGTTACTCCACCTTATGCTACGGTATTTACTGCGCTTGTTATAAGAGGAGATTGTTATCTTTCCTAATTGGCTCAATCTTACATTACCTGTGGGTGACACAATGGTACTCTCTCCTGCAGTGTTCGGTCTATGGATATGTACCCGGCTGTACATTTGACAAGACATTTGGAGTTATGTCCCCATTGGGTCATTGCTTGTTCCACTGGAGGCAGTTTCCATGGGTGTTTGGATAGGCAGAGGGGGCACGAATTTCCTTACTTCTATTTTGTCTACCCCCACCCTCTTATTTCTCCCCACTGCCCTGTACTCCTTGTGCTTTCAGCTGTACCTACAGTAAACCAATGCTTTTTACATGGTTGGCAGAATATGCATCTATGTAATACTATGAATGCCTTAATCACAAAATCTTCATATGACTTTACATCAAGCAGTCCAATGTTCTCTGGGTGTGAGAGGCAGCAAAGGTGAGAGACAGTTTTTGTCTCTCCCCCACTTTGCGCTCTCCACTGCCTCTCGTTTCCAGGGATCTTGGAACCACTTAGCTTTTAAGAGCACCTTGTTCATAGGCACCTATCTGCTGGTCTACGGGTCTAGGTGGTGCACATCCATAATAATGTTAGTGTTTTTTAAATACCTCTCTATTGGGCCATATTCAGAAAGAATCGCCTATCTTTAGGCGGGCGTAGCGTATCTCATTTACACTACACCGCCATAACTTACAGAGTCAGGTCCCGTATTCAGAAAGAATAAGTTACGGCAACGTAGTGTAAATGGGTTGGTGTAAGCACGCGTAATTCAAAGTAGGCTGGTAGTGGGCGTGTTGTATGTAAATGAATCGTGACCCCATGTAAATGACGTGACGAACGAACGGCGCATGCGCCGGCCGTGGACGTATCCCAGTGCGCATGCTCCAAAATCACATCGGAAATATTCATTGATATTGACGTGAATGTAACTTATGCCCAGCCCCATTCACGAACGACTTACCCAAATGACATAAACTTTACGCCGGTCGAACGCCTACATAAACAACGTATATCAGTACGTCGGGCGCAACTATGTTGCTGAATCGGCGTATCTAGCTCATTTGCATATTTTTAATGGGAAAGTCGAATGCGTCCAGCGTAACTATGCGCCCACGATACGCCGGCCTAGGCAAGTTACGCCATGTTTTTTAGCGTATCTTGCTTTCTGACTAGGCGTAAAGACGCGACGGCGCACATTTGAATTTACGGCGGCGTATCAGGAGATAAGCCGGTGTAGATTCTTTCTGAATCTGGCCCATTGTGTTTAGGAACACTGGACAGATAAGTTGCAAGTCCCCTTTATATATCTTGTTTTCTCTCCTCTATGTGCATCTGCCCACCTCTTGCTCCCTGGGACCTGAGTGACTAATTTGATTTTGTTGTTAAGTAACCTATGATGGGTTCATGGTATTCAGCAATATTGAGTGCCCCCTTTAAAGCAGTTTCAAAACTGTGGCTTGTAAAAAAAAAAAAAAAAAAAAAAACACCTGTAAGGCATTTGCATCGCATACTAGTCCATTAAGGAGTACTTACCTTAGAACAAAGCCCTCCTGAGGCGCCTGGTCACAGCTGAGAGGACTGACATCTTCCCCTAGTCGTGGTACTGTACATGGCTAGACTGCCAAAAAGTCTCACACATGTGGTGTCCCCATATACAGGAGAAGCAGCAAAATGTATTTTTGTCATTTCACTTATACCCATGGCATGTTTAAGCAATATATTATTTAAATGACAACTTTGAGGAAATATTATAGGAACTGAATTTATTCTCTCTTAAGGGTGGGGGATATGATCAACATGTACAAATACATAAGTGGTCCATATAGTGAATTTGGTGTTGAGTTAGCCACTTTAAGGTCACCACAGAGGACAAGGGGGCACTCTGTATGTCTAGAGAAAAAAAAGAGATTTAATCTCCAAATACAGAAGGGTTTCTTTACAGTAAGAGCTGTTAAAATGATAGGTGGCACTGATGGGCACTGATAGGTGGCACTGGTGGAAACTGAGAGGTGACACTAAGAGGTGGCACTGATGGGTGGCACTGAAGGGCATAGATAGGTGGCACTGGTGGCACTGATAGGTGGTAATGATTGGCACTGATGGGTGGCAGTGATGGGCACTGATGGGTGGAAATGATGGGCACTGATCAGCACCACTGGTGGGCATTGATAGGTGGCACTGTTTTGCACTGGTGGGCACTGATTTGTGGCACTGTGGGCACTGGAAGGTGGCACTGGCAGGTGACACTGGAAGGTGGTACTGGTTGGCACAGATGAGGCTGATGTGCCTCTTCCTCTTCGAGACCGATGTTCTTTGCACAAAAGCCAGTGATCTGCTGCTTTTTCTCCTCACACTGTCAGCAGCATTGCCTCTCCTCACCGCAATCGCGGGCTGCTGGTGAACATTAAATTTGCAGGACCCACGGGCATTCTAAAGAGACGTACAGATACACCCTTTTGTCTGCCCGTGCCATCCTGCTAAGGTAAATCGGCGGTTGGCGGTTGATATGTGGTTAAAGGGTCATTTTTTGCTGAAATGACTGTTTACAGGGTATAGAGACATAAAAGTTAACTGATTCCTTTTCAAAATGATTAAAAATCGATAAAAATTAATCATATAATGTGCCTGCAGGTTAGTTTCACTTTTGAACTGGCTTCATGTTTCTGTGAAGTAGAAATAAAAACACAGAACAAAAACAAACAAATCTAGGGCAGTGTTTTGTTTTTAAAATGAATCTGATTGGTTCTGGGAGGTTTTAGACACACATTAATGACAGCTTAGACCACCGTGAGAAAGCTCCCAGCACTGTGGTTATAAGGAAACAGACAAGCAGGAAGTGTGGAGAATAAAACAGGATTACAGCAACGTCAAAGCAAAAACGAACAATAAGGACATGAAACCAGTACTGCAGTAAGGTAAAGGAAGCTATTTAGCTAAAAATAAAATTTCCTTTAGTGATCCTTTAAGGAGCACAATTCAACAATACTTGAACAAAAAAGAGCTGCATGGTTGAGCTGCCAGAAAGAAGCCTTTACTGAGCCAATGCCACAAAAAAATCCAATGAGGCATTTCAATGTGTTGTTGGGTATATTGTAACCAGGATTTTTTGTGGAACTTGTACAGTAAAATCTTCTTTCTGGCAACTTGACCATGCAGCTCTTTGTTGTTCAAATATCATTGTATTGTGCTTCTTAAAAGCAACCACATCTTTTTTCAGAGCAGCCTATATTTCTCCCGAGGTTACCAGTGGGTTTTCACACTTTTTATTAAGTGATTGAACAGTACTG
Source organism: Rana kukunoris (assembly GCA_029574335.1). Lineage (NCBI taxonomy): Eukaryota > Metazoa > Chordata > Amphibia > Anura > Ranidae > Rana > Rana kukunoris. The sequence goes on from CM056054.1 coordinate 235,451,052, forward strand.
ACTGGCATATTCAAGGCTTTGGATATCTTTTTATATCCTTTCCCATCTTTGTAAAGTTTCATTACCTTGTTACACAGGTCTTTTGGCAGTTCTTTTCTACCTCCTCATGGCTCAGTGTCTAGCCTGCTTAGTGAATCCATGGGAGAGCTAACGCATTTAAACACAGAGACTAATTGTGATTGAAAAAGCCACATATATGGCAAGTTAACCTTTAATTGACATTTTAACCCGTGTGAGTCTTTACCGAGGCCAAACATTCCAGGGTATGTAAAATTGTTATCAGGGCCATTTAGATGATTTCTGTTATCATTATGATTTCAAAAGGATCCAAAATGTGATAATAAATGGCTTTGTGTGATTGCTATCCTTAACCACTTCCATACAGGGCACTTACAAACATTCCCGCCCAAGCCAATTTTCAGCAATGTCGCACTTTGAATGACAATTGCGCGGTCATGCTACACTGTACCCAATCAAAATTGGCGCCCTTTTTCCCAACAAATAGAGCTTTCTTTTGGTGGTATTTGATCACCTCTGCAATTTTTTTTTTTTGCGCACCAACTACAAAAAAGAAAATTTTGAAAAAAAGTTTTTATTTTTTTCTGTTATTTTTTTTAAATAAGTACGTTTTCTCTTTCAATTACGGGCACTGATATGGTGGCACTGATGGGCACTGATAAGGTAGTACTGATTGGCACCGATGAGGTGGCACTGATAGGCGGTGCTGATGGGCACTCATAGGCGGTACTGATGGGCACTCATAGGCGGCACTGATGGGCACTGATGGGTGGCACTGATGGGCACTCATAGGCGGCACATATGGGCGACACTGATGGGTACTTATGGGTGGCACTGATGGGTACTTATGGGTGGCACAGATGGGCACTGATAGGTGGGCACTGGGCATGGATTGGCACTGTGTGGTGGCACTGATGGACACTGTGGGATGGCACTGATGGACACTGAGAGGTGGCACTGATGCATCCATGTTGCCAATTAGTGCCCATTTGTGGGCACTGATTGGCATTTTTTCCTGTCTTTTTTTATTTATTTATTTTTACTATTTTTTTTTGCACCTTCTTTTTTTATTTTTTATTCCCTGGTGTGGGCACTCCCTGGTGGTCCAGTGTGGCGATCCAGGGGGGGGGGCTGCGCTGATAAACAATCAGCGCGAACCCCCCCTGTCAGACGTGAGTGAGGAAGAGCCATCAACGGCTCTTCCTGTTTACATCGTGATCAACCGAGATTGAGGATGCAGGGTGTCAGACTGACACCCCACATCACCGATCGCCGCGATGCGCGCCCCGGGGGACGGGCAGCGGCTCAATAGCCTGACGACGTCATATGACGTCAAGTCAGGAACTAGTAACCACTGTGCCGCCGTCAATATGTCATTGGCGGGCGGCAAGTGGTTAAATATTTTTTTTTTTTTTGGCATGATCAGTCATATTTTCAATATTAATGCCAAAATGTCATAATGTCTGCCAGGGTATGCAAACTTTTAAGCACAACTGTGTGTGTGTGTATGTATATATATATATATATATATATATATATATATATATATATATATATTGTGACAGTGGGGAAGGTGAGGTGATTGATAGACGCTTTGGGGGAGATTTACTAAACTTAATGGGTGCAAAATCTGGTGCAGTTCTGCATAGAAACCGATCAACTTCTAACTTCAGCTAGTTCAATTAGGCTAAATCATAAACATGATTGGTTTCTCTGCAGAAGTGCACCTAATTTTACACTTTCCGATTCTAATAAATATTCTAATAAATAACCCCCATCATGTGTCACCTCACATGTGTTCGTATGTGACAAACTAAGGTAGAATCTGCCCGGGTTTTCCTGGCCATCTTGGCAGGGTTTATTCTGAACCGGATCTTGCATTCCACTGGTGACTACCAGCAGGTGGTCTAAATTAAGCAGGACTGGAGCACAAGGTTGCTCTAGCCTGGGACTTTGGCTGGGTTCACACTGATATTACACAACATTCATACAACTTTCATCCTACTTTGCTCTGTGACATAGCTCCTACATCCATCTGACTTTCATGAACAGGATATTACTTTGATTACTTTGCACTATAAACATAAAAAAGCAACAATTCTGAAAAAAAAATGTTTGTAGTTTTTGCTAAAAAAATATCCCATTAAAAAAAAAAAAACGTTTCCCCTCAGTTTAGTCCGATATGTATTCTTCTACATATTTTTGGTAAAACAAATTGCAATAAGATTACAGTATATTGATTGGTTTGGGCAAAAATGATAGCTTCTACAAAATAGGGGATAGATTTATGTCATTTTTATTATTATTTTTATTTACTAGTAATGGCGGCGATCTGATATTTTTAAGGCTCCATTCACATCTGAGCGACAAAACGCCGGTCGCCCGACGCTCTTGTCGCTCGAGATGTGAAATAACATTGCGGTCTATGGAGATGGTTCACATCTCAACGCCTGTCGCCTGAAAAAAAGTCCCGGACCCTTTTTTTAGGCGACATTGGCGTTCGCTCATAGACCGCAATGTTAAAGAAAGAAAAAAAAAAAAGTTTAATCTACAGACGGCAAGATAAGCCGCGTACGCGGCGTATCGTGTCGCCTAGGTGTGAATGCAGCCTAAGGACTACGACATTGCGGCGGACAGATCGGACACCTTTGATACTATTTTGGGGCCATTGACATTTATACAGCAATCAGAGCTAAAAATAGCCATTGATTACTCTATAAATGTCACTGGCAGGGAAGGGGATAACACTAGGGGGCGATCACGGGGTTAACTGTTCCCTAGGTGTGTTCTAACTGTAGGGGGAAGGGACTGACTAGGGGAGGAGAGAGATCTGTGTTCATACTTAGTATGAACACACGCTCTGTCTCCTCTCCCCTGAGAGAACCCGGATTTGTGTGTTTACACACACACAGATCCCGGTTTTCTGCGCTGTCACGAGCGATCGTAGGTGCCCCCACCAGGCATTGCACCCATCAGGCACGCGTATCGACTCCTAGAACATGTGGCGGGCACGTGCGCCTGCTGTGATGTCTTAAACAAGAGACGTACAGCTATAGCGATTTGCGCAGCCGTGCCAGCCTGCGCAGTAGCTGCGGCGGTTTGTTAGCTAACGGTTAAGAAAAGGCCTGCTGTTTGAACTGCCTTTTTCCCAGGGAAGGTGATCCACACTTGTGCTAACCCCCAATATATAGATATATATACAGGCATACCCCACTTTTAAGTACACAATTGTGTGTATTTACTAAAGCTGGAAAGCGCACAATAAGGCTAACTTCTGCACATAAACCAATGAGCTTCCAGGTTTTATTACCAGGCTTACTTGAACAAGCTGGAGTTAAAGACTCATTGGTTTCTATGCAGAAATGAGCCTGATATTGCAACTTCCAGCATTAGTAAATAAACCCTATTGTGTACTTAAAAGCGGGGTATGCCTGTATATCTATATATTGAAGCTGGGTTTCCGCACATCCAATTTGCATGACAGGAGATTGTGACCGGCTCTCTATGGAGCCGGTTAACATATGTCCATTGCGGCTGCATAGTGGTTTGCACAGGAGTGCTGTGCATCTTTGGCTCTGTTTGAGGGCTGAATTCAGGCAAAATGCATCCCTGAAATGGAGAACAGGGACACACAGGACCCCTGCTGTGAGACACATCTGTGGGAGGTGTAAACCTTAGCTTTATAGATCTATGTATATATATATATATATACTGTATAATGGCTTTACATTTTGGGTGGGGGGTGAACACTACAACTGACAGTGTATTTTTGATGGCTTTTATAAATACAGAAAAAAGAAAAAGAAACTGCACTAAAATTAACAAAAAAGAAGAAAGGAGAGAGAGAAAAAGAGACCTATGACCTAGTCAACAGTCTCATTCCCTCCAGGTGCTGTGATTATCGTGTAAACAATAAATACAAGGAACAAGCATAAGGAAAATATAAATTGCGCTACCTCAACCACCCTTCTTGGCAGACGTATGCAAGTGGGTAGTTACAAGTGATAAATATGAAAGGCTAACTGCTATATTAAAGATGTGACCTATGATGGCCACTCAGGTGCAACGTGCAGTCACCTCAAACACCCTCAACTATCATAGTGATAATAGTTAACAAAGAACAAAAAACAAGAAACAAAAAACAAAAAAAAATGACAATTAATCCAAAACCATCAACTGAATATAAATTATGTCTCTGAATAGGTTAATAATCAGTCCAAAATGATGATAGTAGAAAGTCCATGAATGACAGGAAAAAAAATGTCAAACACCTGTGCATCTGTGCCACATTACGGATTGGTTGTAAATGTGTCCAAAAGAAAAAGTGACATGTCCTCCACCATACTTATGGATTGGCCTCTTACCGAAATCCCACGATCCCTTATGACAAGGGATCAGACACAGCATTTAATAGGTCCCAATCTTGCAGTTTCGGACATGCAGTCCTGATGGATCTCGTTTCCCAAAAGATTTCAGCAATGTCAATGCCCACCATGCAAGAAACAGTGATAGCTCCACATAGTGTGTAAATGTGTAGAAAATTGAGTGCCACCAGATGCCACCAATCACATGTTCATACCTCATATATGTTGTCCAATTGATTGATTTTATTATGTATATCTGCCATGTCTCCCTTTTGTATTTTTTTGTATTGCATGCTAAGCGCAGCACAGTTAGTATAAGGCGGCGTACACACGAGGGGATATATCCGCTGAAAACGGTCCGATGGACCGTTTCAGCAGACATCTCCGCTCGTGTGTATGGGCTAGCGGACAGATTTGTCCACCCGACAGATTTCAAAGCATGCTTTGAAATCTATCCGGTGGGGATCTGTCCGCCCGACATGTCTGCTGGTTAGTACACTTACCAGCAGACATGTCGGCCCCCACCGCCGCCGCGCCGCTGCCGAATGGATTCGGCGCAAGCGCGGAAGTGTTTTACTTCCTGGTGCGGTGACGTTGCGGTGACGCGGCGGCGTCAACGTCACCGCCGCGTCACCGCCACGTCACCGCGCCTTCCGGCGGCGGGGAATTTGATCCGATGGTGTGTACACGCCATCGGATCAAACTCCCGATCGGACATATCCGATGGAAATGGTCCACGGACCGTTTTCATCGGATATATCCGATCGTGTGTACGCCGCCTAAGTCTTGTGACTATCTACCTGATATGAAATATCTGACATGTATTTAATAATGTAATAAATATATCATGTGCTGTATATCTGATTTATGGTTTTATTCCCCTTGACATGGCGCTCCCTCATTTAAAGTCCCATTCACCCTTCTTTTCCGTGTAGAAAATGTATTTAAAAAGTTAAAATTGCTCTTACAATTATGCAGTATAAAAACGTCTTGAATCTTAATGTGCCGGCCGGTACACAAAACTCTCATGCCGCGTACACACGGTCGTTTTTTGCGATGAAAAAAAACGACGTTTTTTGTGAAGTAAAAAACGACGTTTTTGAAACGTCACTTTCAAAGACGATGTTGCCTACACACCATCGTTTTTTTCACAAAAAACGAGGTTACGTTCACCACACTTTTCCATTGAAGCTCGCTTCATAACTAGCTTCTGGGCATGCGCGGGTTGAAAAACGTCGTTTTAAACGACGTTTTTGCTACACACGGTGACTTTTTGTGAAACAAAAAACGACGTTTTGAAAAACGACACAAAAAATTCAAGCATGTTGGAATTTTTTTTTGGTCGTTTTTTTTAAGACAAAAAACGACGTTTTGCCCACACACGATCAATTTAAATGACGTTTTAAAAAACAACGTTTTTTTCATCGCAAAAAACGACCGTGTGTACGCGGCATTAGGCACTTGTCCACTGGGGGAACGTCAGGAACTTGGGTGATGACAGCGCGCCACTCACCCTACGTCCGTTTCATAAAAAACGTACTTCTTCCAGAACGAAGTTACGATTATTCCATTGTGTTTATTTTCTTCAGGTTCTTCTGGATTATAAGCAGCTTCTGATCATGCATGGTCTTTTGCATTCCAATTTTAATGTAATAAAACAGTACACATTTATAAAAAATAATTTGTTCTGTTCACAAATGAGGATTGAATTGCACGCCAAAATTCATGTACACACTATAGGAAAATGGAATGATCGTGTCTAGTATGAATTTTTTTTTCGATTTTCTTATAGTGTGTACGCAGCCTAAGAAAGCATGACAATTTCTTCATCTTTCCTCCACTTTTAATAATACCAATTAAATATGCTAAAATCTCATTTACATCGTTTTTATTGTAAACTCAGATCTTTAATATAAAAAAATTGCTTTAATCTTTAGCGATATACAGCATATTAAAAAAAAAAAAGAGTGAAGCCACATGTAGTTTCCTAAGCAACAAAAAAAAAAAAAAAGGAAAAGAAAAAAATGGTGATATTAGCCAAGCAATTTTATAAGAGTGCATTTTTAAGGCTTCTACAAAGATCAATTTAAACCCTCAGCTCTAAATAAGTCATCTTTTTGAGACATTTATAGTGAAGTCTAAAGGACACAATAGATGATTAGTTGCTGTTGGTTCAAAGGATATTTATGAATCAAGCTTAGCTTTTGCCTTTATGTCTACACTAATATTACAATGTTAACATTTCCCACTGAGCTTTTAAGCAAATAACACAAATTCATTAAGTAAAAAAGCAAATACTTGGCCATAAATCACAATGTAGATAAAGAATAAACTTTAGGCAAGTACAATGTATTCAATGTATTTTATCTATTAATTTAGTAATGCAGCATTAAAAGCAAGTCTGCATCCAATATCAGTAAAGTAGGCTTAAGAAATGGCATGCATTATATTAAATCTGGCAATTCACAAACGTCAGTCACCTGAAATTGTAGACATGAGTGAACAGTTGATTCAATTTGCTTACAAATACACACTTATGACACAACCATTAAAACACACAACTAGTATAAAAATGGATTGTTCAACGCTAACTTTTTAGAATATCTATCCACCCTAGAAAATACTGGTAGGATATATTACTTATTGTTTTTTTGTACCTCTTGTAGTTAGTCCAAAACTGTAAAGTTTTGTTATTCCAAATGTAAAAACAGTGGGCCAGATTCAGGTACAATTGCCCTGGCGCAGAGTATCAGAGATACACTACGCCGCCGTATTTTACCTGGCTCTACGACAAATTCAGGTAGATTACGGCCCATAAGGTACGGCGGCGTAGTGTATTTCTCGCGGCGGAATCGAAATAAGCGATTAGGGGGCGTGAAGCATTTAAATTAGGCACGTTCCCGCGGTGATCGAACTGCGCATGCTCCGTTCAGAAATTTCCCACCGTGCATTGCGTGAAATAACGTTGTTATGTGTTTGAGTAGCGTCGTTTACGTACATTCCTATCCCGGACGACTTACGTAAAAAATAAAAATTTGACGCGGGAACGACGGCCATACTTAACATGGGCTGTCTAATACTAGACCAGATAAAAGCTGGAATAACTTTATGTGGCAAAAAGATGACTACAGATGCCGTAAGAGATTGCGAACAACGCTCGTAACTTCGTGGGTCGTCGGAAAATGCTAATTTGCATACCCCGACGCGGAAAACGACGGGAACTCCACCCAGCGGCCGCAAAATTATTACAGCGTAGATCCGAAGGCATACGAACACGTAAGCCAGTCGGATTAAAGCCCGAAGCCGTCGTTTCATGGTTTGAGGATTCAGACTAATGAAACGACGCGTGTAATTTGAAAGTACTCCGGTCTAACGCGAGATAGACCGGAGTAAAGGCTCTGTGAATCTGGCCCAGTATCTCACCCAGCTAAATTTTCCATGTAGTAAATAAAATAAATTTCCTAGACTCAAATCCTACTTTATTGGCTGGGGCTGGTGCCTGCACGTGAGAGCATAGGAGAGCATTTGCCTTTGCAGTCCCAAAATATATTAAAAGATATGGCTTAATTCAACGTATGATTATCTACATAAAGGGGAAACATTACATTTGGGTGGGCTGGTCCTTGAATACACGGGCTAAACATTGCAGAAGGTGGTCATATAAATACAGTGAACAATGAAAGACTTTTTATCCTACACTTACACAAGTGTATCCCAACACTTTTATGTGAATTAAAAAGAAAAATTGCTGGCAAATGACATCTACCTACTGGCTTTTTTTAAAGAAAAAAAAATACATGCAGACCCCAAATGTCCTCAAAAAATACATAGCACACCCCAAAGTCTGTTATGTATTGTGAGGGGGTCTGTGTACTTTTTAAAAAAAAGTTCTGGCAACAAATTATTATTTGAACTGTAATTTGTTTCCCTTTGAAAACCTATTTTCTTTCTGTAGCATATCCTAGGTCCCATACAGACGAGCAGACAGATCTGTTCAAATCGGTCGGACAGACCGATTTGAACAAATCTGTCTGCTGGGGACGTATTGGTTTGATCGTGTACACACGATCAAACCAAAATCCCCGCCGCCAGATGGCGCGGTGACGTGGCAATGACGTTGACTTCGCCACGTCACCGCACCGGGAAGTAAAACACTTCCGCGCATGCGTCAAAACCATTCGACGCGTGTGCGAGAAGACATGTCTGCTGGTTAGCGTACTAACCAGCAGACATGTCGGGCGGACGGGTTCCCAGCCGACAGATTTGAAAGCATGCTTTCAAATCTGTTGGCTGGCCAAATCCGTCGGCTCGCCCGTACACACGATCAAATCTGTCTGCTGGGACGGTCTGGCAGACCGTTTCCAGCAGACAGATTTGATCGTGTGTACGCGGCCCTACAGCGAGTATGAAAAAAAATAGCAAAGAGTCCATTTAAAACTGCATGCCATACCCAAACTCCATGCAAAAAAAAAAAATTGTGTGAGATCGCCCTAAAAATCCATACCAGATCCTTAATCTGAGTATGCAGCCTGGCTGCCCAGGAATGGGTGAATGAGCAAGCAGCCCCTTTTCTGAACAATACAAGGCCACATGCCCTCAACATCAGGGGAGGCAGGCGAAAAATTGAGCTTCGAGGGTCATAGCTCGGTGACCTTAGGTCACAGAGACTCCAAATTTGGGGGGTAGATAGCCTACGTCCTACCCCACCACTTGGGGCTCCTACTACCTATGGTCCTGGAGATATGGGGCTCCTTGCACAGAGTTTCAGAAGCTACATACAGAGCCGCCATTTTAAATACAAGCTGGCACACTCTGTTTGCAGCAGACTGAAAGGATGAGCTCACAGTGCCTCTCACTTCTTGTCAGAAGCACTGAGCTCAATGGACAGCTTGGAGTCTTGGACTAATGGTAAAGAACCATTAGCCCCAGCTGTCCAATACAAATGCTGCAGTGGAGGCATGCCTCTCACTGCAGTGTCATGGAAATGGCATGTCTATAAAAGACAAATGCTCCTTTCCAATTCAGCCCTCTTAACTACAAAGAAATACATGGGTTTATAGGTATAATGCCGCGTACACACGATCACTTTTTGCGATGAAAAAAAACAACGTTTTATTTCATGAAAAAAAACGACGTTTTTCAAACTTCATTTTCCAAAACGACGTTGCGTACACACCATCGTTTTTCCCAAAAAGTCTAGCAAAGCGCCGTGACGTCCATCACGTACGACGGAACTATAAAGGGTCATTTCCATGCGGAAGACGGCCTCTTTTGCTGATATCGTGTTGCTGCGTGTTAGTAAAAGTTTGGTGAGAGACGATTCGCGCTTTTCAGTCTTCGTGCTTTAATATCGTTTACTGTCGTACAGTTTGTGCTTTTGGGGTCGTATTTGTGATACAGTGCTTGTTTTCCGATCGTATCTGTTTTGGCAGTGCGTTCTTGTCTACACGTTCCTGTTTTGCAGGTCCGTTCTTCAAAGGCATTTCTGTACTTCAGAGCGGTGTTTTAGTGCGATCTGATTTGACGACCGTTTTCCTAGCCATGTTGCGGGTACGTTCTCATCGCCGAGATCGTGCTGTGCTTCTTGTTAGGATGTGTGCTGCATCCCGGCTCGGTCCTTGAGGAGGGCGAGAAGGACTTTGTGGGCCAAGGACTGGGTTTCTTCGCAGGGACCAGTTCTCTCATATGCCTCTGCTGCGGGAGATCCGAGAAAATAACCCTGATGAATTTCAGGAATTTTCTTCGATGTCTGACCCCGTATTCCAGCAGCTTTTGGCTTCGGTGTCGCCTATATAAGGCACACATGCAGGACACCGTTATGCGGGAAGCCAACACTGCTGAGCAGCGGCTAGTTGCCACCTTGCGGTACCTGGCAACAGGGAGAAGTCTGCAGGACTTGAAGTTCTCGACGGGCATCTCCCCCCAGGCTCTGGGCCTCATAATTCCCCAGACCTGTTCTGCCATCATTCATGTTCTGCAGGAGGACTATATTAAGGTAAGTGGTGCCCTTTAAATGCACAAACTATGTTTTATTTAGGCTTTTGTATTTGTTTCAATTTGTTTGGTTTTAAACAGTCCCTAATTAACCTGTTTGTGATCTTCTGGTAATGTTCCCTTTCATCTCCATGCATGCTGTATTCATTTTATATTTGCTCCTACATGCATCTTTTGTTTTGCCAACCTGTCCAGGTTTTTTTTTTTTTTTTTGTGTCCCAAACCCACCTAGCCTAGTCCCCCTATATTTTGTCCTATATTGTAGTGCTGTCTATAGAAGTCCCTATATCCCCCTATATTTTGTCCTATATTGTAGTGCACGCACAACCCCCCCCCCCCTCTTTTTTTTGTAATTGTATAAATTAACATTTATTTTGTATTTAATTTTGTTTAGAGGTCTCAAACTCATTTTGGGCCTCCACTCCCCTTATTTTTTGTAGATTGTGACCATCAGAGGGTGTGATTAATCTGCTTTAGTGATCCCTTCTTATTTTTTCCAATTTTTAACCACTTTCCCTGCGGCCGTACGACTATATGCGGCCGCAGGGTGGTTCTAAATCTCTGGTCTGCCGTTTTTTCACGGCAGCCTCATTTCTGTGTTCCCAGCGTGCGCCCTCAATATGGCGCGCAGCGGGGAAACTTGTGTACTGGCCCGTGTCCCTTGGACACAGCCAATCACAGCTCGCCGCGAACGGCCAATCAGAGTGGCCGTTTGCAATGCGATCTGTGCAGCCAATGAGAGATGATCTCATATGTAAACATATAGATTCATTTCTCATTGCCGGCTCTCTCACAATGACAGCGTCCTGTCACTGGAGAGAGCAGACCGATCATGTTCCTTATACATGGGACACAGATCGGTCCACCCCCCCTCCCCCCACAGTTAGAACACAATGCAGGATACACATTAACCCCTTCCTCACCCCCTAGTGTTAACCCCTTCCCTGCCAGTCACATTTATACAGTAATTAGTGCATATTTATAGCACTGATTGCAGTATAAATGTGAATGTTTGCCAAAAGGTGTCAAAAGTGTCCGATGTGTCCGCCATGGTTGTCGCAGTCGCAATAAAAATTGCAGATCGCCACCATTACTAGTAAAAAAATTAATAACAAATAATAATTCTGTCCCTTATTTTTGTAGGTGCAAAGCTTTTGCACAAACCAGGTCCTTATTGCGATTTTTTTTTTTTAAACCAAAAATATGTAGAAGAATATGTATCGCCCTAAAATGAATTTTTTATTTTATAGCAACAAGTAAAAAATAATTGTTTATTTTTTCAAAATAGTCTTCGTTTTTTGTTTATAGCGCAAAAATATAAATCGCAGAGGTGACCAAATACCAGCCAAAAGAAAGCTCTATTTGTGGGGAAAAAAGGACGCCAATTTTGTTTGGGAGCCATATCGCACGACCGCGCAAATGTCAGTTAAAGCGACGCAGTGCCGCAAGCTGAAATTTCACATGGTCAGGAAGGGGTTTACATGCCCAGTAAGGAAGTGGTTTAATAATACTTCAAATTAATGTTTGTTTTTTGGTATCAAAAAATGTTTTGGGATGTTCTTTTAGGAATGTTTGTTGATATTTTTATATTTTTTTGGTATCTACAGTTCCCCACCACGCCACAGGAATGGCAGACTGTGGCAGCGGACTTCTCCCGGCGATGGAATTTTCCAAACTGCGGAGGAGCATTGACGGCAAGCACGTCCGCATCGTGCCACCACCCCATAGTGGATCCCATTATTATAACTACAAGGGGTCCACAGTGTTGTTCTGATGGCGGTGGTGTCTGCCAATTACGAGTTCTTGTATCTTGATGTTGGGAAAATGGGCGGATGTCGACGGTGGTGTCTTTGCCGAGACGGAGTTCGCCCAACGGCTTCTTTCCGAGGACCTGGGATTGCCGCCTGCGGAGGATAATGAAGAGGGTCTGCCCTTCGTTTTTGTTGCAGATGAGGCTTTCGCCTTGGGTCCTCACCTCATGAGGCCATTTCCCCAACCGCGCCCTCTCACCCCTGAGAGGAGGGTGTTTAATTATACAGGCTGGCCAGAGCCAGACGGGTGTGTGGAAAACGCCTTTGGCATCATGGCCAGCCGTTTCCGGCTATTTCTTACTGCCATAAACATGGCCGAATACAAGTTGAATTATCTAATTACATGCTGCTGCATTTTACACAACTATTTAAAAAGACATTCTCTTCTTACCTAACCCTTTTGCTGATGACCCTGTTGACATTCCAGAGGCAGCTCGTGACGCTGCCCATCCCCAATTGGCCCCCCGAAACGCACGTGCTGTGCGTCAGGCATATGTGGACTACTTTATGGGTAGGGGGGGCCATTCCAATGCCAGATCTTGCTGAATAATTAAATTTATTTTTTGCCTGAAACAGTCCTTTTCTTTGTTCTTTAATTAATTTATAAGGTTTGTGTTTTTATTTTATCTCCTAGGTCAGTGATGGCGACCTTTGTCACCCCAGATGTTTTGGAACTACATTTCCCATGATGCTCATGCATTCTGCAGTATAGTGGAGCATCAAGGGAAATGTAGTTTCAAAACATCTGGAGTGCCAGGTTCGCCATCACGGTCCTAGGTTATCATAGTGCCATGTGTTTGTGATGGACTGAAATAACTATCCCCTCATTGTTTAGATGTTCTCAGCATACATTTTTTTTTAGGTAATTTTCTAGGGTTGTCCCGATACCACTTTTTTAGGACCGAGTACAAGTACGGATACTTTTTTTCAAGTAGTCGCCGATCCCGAATACCGATACTTTTTTTTAAATGTGTCCCCAAATGCAGCCATGTCCCCCCAATATGCAGCCATGTATGTCCCCCATATTGCAGCGAATGCGTCCCTCATACCTTTTTTAGATATGCTGATGCCGCCTCTGCCGCATACCGCCGTATCCCCTGCACAATCGCGTAGCCGCTCCAAACTATGGCCCTCCAGTTTGTTTCAGGAACTACAATTCCCATAATGCTTAGTCGTCGTCTGTGAATGTCAGAGTTTTACAATGCCTCCTGGGAAATGTAGTTCCGAACAGCTGGAGGGCCGTAGTTTGGAGATCCTTGGCGTAGCGCATTACAAGCTTTCATTCTAAAAACTTGTAAATGGCCGCGCTTCGTGTTTTAAAACTCCCCTTCTCCGGATGGAGGGATCCGTCCAATCCGGAGAGGGGGAGTGTCAATACACGGCCATTTACAAGTATTCAGAATGAATGCTTGTAATGTAAGCTATGCGATTGTGCAGGGGGATAAGGCGGTATGCGGCGGCGTCAGCATATCTAAAAGGTATGAGGGACGCATCGCTGCAATATTGGGGGGGAAGTATTCTATTTAGGTATCGGGGAATTTGCGGGGAGTTCAAGTACTCCCGCAAATACTCGGCATCGGTATATCGGACAACCCTAGTATTTTATATTAATCATTGAGCTTAAATAACAAGACACATATTTTACTGTAAATTTTTTAATTTTTGCATCTTGAAAAACATAACTTTTTGACATAAAAAATTTTTAAAACATTTTTTTAAGTTACAAAACAAATATTTTTTTATTTTATTTATTTTTTTATAACATTCCAAAACTAAAATCACTTTTTTTTTTTTTTTTACATTCAAAAAAATAAAATCACTTTTTTATATATATTTTTTTTTTTACATTATTCAAAATCTAAAATCACAATTTTTTTTTTTTTTTTTTTTTCATTATTCAAAAATAAAATCACATTTTTGTTTACATTCAAAAACTAAAATCACTTATTTTTTTTTTTTTTTTTTACATTATTCAAAAAATAAAATCACTTATTTTTTTTTTTTTTTTTACATTATTCAAAAATAAAATCACTTATTTTTTTTTTTTTTTTACATTATTCAAAAAATAAAATCACATTTTTTTTTTTTATTATAAACCAACCTTTTTTCTATTACAAAATAAACACTAAATAAATCAAAAACCTACCCAAATAATCTATTAAATTTTTAATTTGTGTCTCCAGCCCTTTTGTTTTTTCTACCACTTCTCGTGCAGTGTCCTGGATGTCCATTGTTCCCTGAAGGACCATATTTCGGACAGCACAAATTTGGCAGTATCCCTGTCCATTGTCGCTGCAACGACTTGCTCCTGAAATGTGGGAACAAAAAAGGTATTAAAATTCGCAAAACCTACATGTAGATCATGGGTCTTCAAACTACGGCCCTCCAGTTGTTCAGGAACTACAATTCCCATCATGCCTAGTCATGTCTGTGAATGTCAGTGTGTTACAATGAATGCCTCATGGGATGTGTAGTTCCACAACAGCTGGAGGGCCGTAGTTTGCGGATCCCTGATCTAGATTACCTGGGTATGAGTGTTGTGTAGGAAATTTACCGGATGTGGTGGCAGCGTCATCATCCCTCGGGGGTGGGGCTTCGGAAGTTCCATCCTGCCTTGCTGCTTCACTGCGCCCTACGAGATTGAAGATAGGGAAAAAAGAAAGGTCAAAGATTATAAAGAGATATGAGTGAGAACTAAAAATACAAGTACAGAGTATATAAACATGTGCAGAATCCACTGCTGAGCAGACTCTCCTTTTTCTGTTTATTGGTCATATTTACTAAGCTTTTCACATCGACTTTAATTTAGGTACAAATCTACATTATAAAAGATCACAAGTGAAGTCACATTACAACAAAAATGGCAAGATTCCTGTTTGGGGACACATGAATTGGTCGTAGGAGTCGTCGTTTGTTCAAATAATAACAAATACAAAGACGTTTTTTGGGAATGATATAGTGTTTATACACTCCTTTTTGTCCATGCGAACTAGGCGCATGATGATATTTAGCACGAAGATTGTCGTTTAGTAGGTCGAAAAACAACGTATAAACGACGACTTCTCCGACCACTTTTTGTGCCCACAAACATACAGTACAACCTGAAATTAAAATCACATGGCACAATTAACAAACACCACAAATGTGTCAAAAATTAAAAAAACTTACTTTTCCCCGAATCAGCCTCTTGATATGCTGGAGTTGTTCAGGCTCCCTGTTTTTGAGGTCTGACCACCTCTTTCTCAATTGTTCCCGAGTCCTGCGTTGGCCAAATTTTTGATGCAGCCTCCTGATCACCTTCTCCATGATGTTGGCCTTCACCCTGTTTGGATGCAGGTAAGGGCCATGCTTCCCATCGTAATCCTCCCTTTGTAAGATGGTGACCATCTCCACCATCTCTTGGAAGGCCATGTTTGAGGCCTTGTACCTCCGCCGGGATCGTCCGGTTGGCTGGGCCTGGCCTGCCTGATGGCTTGAGCTTGCCATGTTTCTCTCCATCTTGTTCTTGCCTAAAACACACCCACAAAGAAAGATCGAGAAAGGGGCGTGGAAAAGACGAGACCGAACGTCAGGGGCGGGATCTCGTGCATCGCGTCACACGCTCGCGCCGTTTAAAGGGATCCACGCCATTGCAAGCGCCGTTCACAACCTGCGGAACAAGGCGGAAGAGACGATCGGATCATAAGACGGTATGTATCTGGATTATGGACATTACAAATATTGGGGAACAGTGGATTATTGTGTGGGCTAGAAGATATGGGGGGTTCATTGCAAGCGCCGTTCACAACCTGAGGAACAAGGCGGAAGAGACGATCGGATCATAAGACGGTATGTATCTGGATTATGGACATTACAAATATTGGGGAACAGTGGATTATTGTGTGGGCTAGAAGATATGGGGGGTTCATTGCAAGCGCCGTTCACAACCTGAGGAACAAGGCGGAAGAGACGATCGGATCATAAGACGGTATGTATCTGGATTATGGACATTACAAATATTAGGGAACAGTGGATTATTGTGTGGGCTAGAAGATATGGGGGGTGATTTACTTAAAGGAAAAGACACTTTGCACTACAAGTGCACTTGTAAATGCAGTCGCTGGAGATCTTGAGGAGGACATGCAAGGATAAATTTAGAAATAGCATTTTAGCATGCACATCATTGTCTGATACAATCAGCAGAGCTTCCCCTCATTTCTGATCTACCCCTCTCAGATTTATACAAGGATTGCACTTCCAAGTGCACTTTCAGTGCAATTGAAGTGCAGAGTGTATTTTCCTTTCATAAATAACCCCCATGGTGTTTAAAAGCTAATTAGTAGTAGTGGCTTGACTGACACTAGGCTTTGTTTTTTGTTTTGTACATGCAGAACTAATGGAGGCCTTTAAGGATCCGGAATTTTTGACCGAATTCATCCAGAGATGGAAGGATCATCCAGTTCTCTGGCAATCCAAAAGCAAAATTAATAAAAACAAAGATGCCCGGAAGAAGGCAAAGGAGGCCCTGCTTGAATATGTAAAAACAAGGGTCCCCAACGCTACATTGGAGACTGTTAAGGCTAAAATCAATTCGCTTCGGGGCACCTACAGGACCCAACGGTCACAAGTCCTGGCCTCAATGAGGTCTGGGGCTGCAGCTGACAGCGTCTACAAGCCTAACCTGTGGTATTATGGTCAGCTGCAGTTCCTGGATGATCACATAGAGTCCAGGCCATCACTGGCGTAGCGGGGGGGGGGGCAGGGGGGGCTGTTGCACCGGGCGAAAAATTGCGGGGGGGCAAAATCCTGGCGTCCCGACTGTGTGTCAATATAGGAGAAAGAATCGCTCGCTATTCTGTAAATGCAGAGGAAGGCTTCCGCCTTAAGTTCACACCCCCCCTCTCTTATTGGCTCCAGAGAAGCTGAATTTGTGGCGCCAAATCTGAGTCCTGAGCAGGAGAGGAGCTGGCTGGAAGGAGGATGGGAAATGTCAGCGCTGACAACTAGCACACATTGGACACTGAGCTGACCGAGGGAGCAGGAGACCCAGGAGCCAGGACATTGTCACTGCTCATATAAGACACCACTCGGGTCAATGGACAAGTGAGGAGCAGGCTGTACAGAAAGAAGAAACTCGATCTCTTCCATGCCTGTGTGTGTGTCAGGCAGCACCTGAGTCTCCCCCTCCCTCCCTGGGGGGAGGACAAAGCAAGCAGGACAGCACAGTGGCGATCATTGCTATCTATAGAGTGGACATCGGAGCTCCCCAAACCAAGATAACAGGACGGATGGCAGACTCCATTCTTCTCCTGTGAGTCACACTTGCTCTGCCTTCCACACTGTATTGATATGTACTTTAAACTTGTCCTGTACCTCAGCAGGGCAGGCATGGTGAAAGTAAAATTCTTGAATATGTTGGAAATATAATGGGATTGTACAGATACTACATACATAGATGCAATAATACAGCCCCTCTCCAGGAAATTAGGATCATTCTTGCAGTGTGTGTGTGGGGGGAGCCTCTTTCACCTACCTGTTTTCATGCTCTCTCCCTCCACTAAAACCCCAGCCTTGTCGCATACCATAAAGTAATGATGATCCTGTATGTTATGATGACCCTGTACAATGTCCGCAGCCTCTGACCCCTGTACCATGTCCGCAGCCTCTGACCCCTGTACCATGTCCGCAGCCTCTGACCCCTGTACCATGTCCGCAGCCTCTGACCCCTGTACCATGTCCGCAGCCTCTGACCCCTGTACCATGTCCGCAGCCTCTGACCCCTGTACCATGTCCGCAGCCTCTGACCCCTGTACCATGTCCGCAGCCTCTGACCCCTGTACCATGTCCGCAGCCTCTGACCCCTGTACCATGTCCGCAGCCTCTGACCCCTGTACCATGTCCGCAGCCTCTGACCCCTGTACCATGTCCGCAGCCTCGGACCCCTGTACCATGTCCGCAGCCTCGGACCCTGTACCATGTCCGCAGCCTCTGACCCCTGTACCATGTCCGCAGCCTTTGCAATGTGTGTGTGCATGTGTATTATATACATGCATATGACTTTCTTTTACTTCGCTGCTATGGGCTCTAGCCCCAGATCTTTTGTAGACCTAGCAACGCCACTGCCTGCAGCACTGCTGCCTCTCTTGCCCCTCCCCGTTCCCTGTGACGTGGCTGAGCTCCTCTTCCTTCCTTCCTCCTGTCAGTCCAGCCAGGTACCGCGCGGTACAGAAGATTCAGTTTCCTGTTTCTGGCCAGACTGACAGGAAGTGCACACTGAGTGCTCGCTTCCTGTCAGTCCAGCCAGGAACAGAAAAATGAATCT
Organism: Rana kukunoris; assembly: GCA_029574335.1. Taxonomy (NCBI): domain Eukaryota; kingdom Metazoa; phylum Chordata; class Amphibia; order Anura; family Ranidae; genus Rana; species Rana kukunoris. The sequence goes on from CM056054.1 coordinate 235,469,540, forward strand.
TCTGCTGTGTGGTACACAGGGGGGTGGAGTAAAAAGAACATAGGGAGAAAGGGAGAACTCAAAAAGCAGTATTTGCACTGAATTTAAACTGTATCGCTGTAGGCTTTGCGCAGGGTGGGGGGGGCCTCCATATCCATTTTGCTTGGGGCCCCCAAATTCCTTCAAACGGCCCTGCTTGGTACACCCGGCGGCAGTGAGCGAAGAGTTTTTTTTTCAGCACTTCCGCCTGGTTGGCTGGTGGAACTGTCTGTCTCCCTTGATGTGGGAGTGGCGGGAAACACCAGCCAACCAGGCGGAAGGGCTGAAAAAAAAAAAACAGATAATGGCACAGGAGCACCGATTGGCGGGCGGTGGAGTGGGGGGCGCTGTACCTCTGTGCTGCGCTGATTGGCCGTGGAACACGTGTTTACAGCGCGGTGGCAAGTTTGATTTTCTCTATCGCCAGCAAGGTAAGCAAAACACTCTCCTGTACCGCAGGGGCGAGAGAGAAACGGGGGGGGGGGGGGGTCGGTGTAAATCTAAAGGGGTGCACTGCCTGATCCCCACCTATCCACCTCAGAGCCTGTCATTTTAGTAAGACTGCTGGGACTTGTAGTTCTCCATCTTCTCCTGGGGCTCATGGAGAAGATGGAGATTGGAGAACTACAAGTCCCAGCAGGTTATACATACAATAATGCTCTGAGGTGGATGGGTGTGGATCGCATGCACTGTAAGCCCAGGAGAAGATGGAGAACTACAAGTCCCAGCAGGTTATAATATAAGGCTCCGAGATGGATGGGTGTCCGGACACCCATCCATCTCAGAGCCTTATATTATAACCTGCTGGGACTTGTAGTTCTCCATCTTCTCCTGGGCTCACAGTGCATGCGATCCACCTCAGAGCATTATTGTATATATAACCTGCTGGGACTTGTAGTTCTCCAATCTCCATCATCTCCTGGGGCTCAGGTGCATGCGATCCACCATCTATGGGACTACAAGTCCCAGCAGTGAGAAAAACTGAACAAAGATGGTGGATCGCATGCACCTGAGCCCCAGCAGACGATGGAGAACTACAAGTCCCAGCAGGTTATAATATAAAGCTCCGAGGTGGATGGATGTCTGGACAGTAACAATTGATGTCATAGTGATGACAATTGATGGGACAGTGGTGACAATTGATGGCACAGTGGCTGCGTCTGATGGCATGGCACAGTGGCTGCGTCTGATGGCATGGCACAGTGGCTGCGTCTGATGGCATGGCACAGTGGCTGCTTTTGATGGCATGGCAAAGTGGCTACGTTTGATGGCACAGTGGCTGCATTTGATGGCATGGCACAGTGGTTGCGTTTGGCATGGCACAGTGGTGACAATTAATGGCACAGTGGCTGCGTTTGATGGCATTGCCACCATTTTGCGGCAGATGGGGGGGGGGGGGGGGGGCGAAAAAAAAGTTCTGCCCCGGGCGCCCATAACTCTGGTTACGCCACTGCAGGCCATCCATGTCTAGCCTTCCCCCAAGGAGACAGTCCAGTGTTCCCTGCAGTCAGCCCTCCAGTGTTCCCTGCAGGCAAGAGCAGGCAAGCTCAGAGGAAGAGCCTGAGTTCATGGAGGAGGCAGATTGTGACCCATGGAGCCAGGTATTGCATTTTCAGATTCATTTTTGTAATGCAAAGTATAATAATGATGAGTAATTTATGTTACAAGTGATTGAAATTATATAAATGTTTGGCCAAAAAATTTGGAAGATATCACTAAGCAATAGTGGCAAAACAGAATGGGGACAAGATGCATAAATGCAGAGGTCATAATGAATGTGTGTCATTTTCTTGTACGCCATTAGGTACACCATACAGTGGCCGCAGATGTTAAACACCCTTTTTGCCCATTAACATTTTGTGCACCCTAAAGTAAAAAAACGGTTGGGTAAAGGCCCCCTACTTTGGAATTTCAGTCAACATCAACCCCCCCCCGCCCCCAGCTCCAGGGGGCACATATCTAAAGCTGTGTAAGAGGCCACAGAATTAGGGATGGAGGGCCTGTGATAAATATATTTTAGCATTCAATTATGATATGTCATTAAGTTAGAAATGTGTGTGATGAATGAAGCCAAAAAATAAAATATGTCCCTTTTTTATTATACACAGGCAGAGCAAAGCCAGGAGGAGGCAGGCCACGCAGGGAGCCAGGGGGAGGCAGGCCACGCAGGGAGCCAGGGGGAGGCAGGCCACGCAGGGAGCCAGGGGGAGGCAGGCCACGCAGGGAGCCAGGGGGAGGCAGGCCACGCAGGGAGCCAGGAGGAGGCAGGCCCCACTGGGAGCCAGGAGGAGGCAGGCCCCAGTGGGAGACAGGAGTCACGCCAGCGTGATTGTATCTCCCAAATCCCTCCTATCCGGAACCCAGCAAAAAGGGCCAGAAGGCTCATGCAGATGGAGGAGGAGACCCAGGCCATGCTCCGTGAAGCAACTTTGGCCATCAGAGAGCAGCCCAGTGAGGAAGAGGGATTCGCTGCGCTGATGGCTGCCAAGCTTAAAAATCTAGAGCTGGGCCAGCGTGTGCGCTGCGAATCCCTTATGTTCCAGGTCATGAGCATGGCCACACTGGGACAGCTCAATGACGATATTGGCATTGGGCTGATTCGCACTCCTGTCCTTACTGCGCTTCCTGGTCCTGCTCCATCTCCAGCCCCTGCTCCTGCTCCATCTCCAGCCCCTGCTCCATCTCCAGCCCCTGCTCCTGCTCCTTCTCCTGCTCCTCCTCTTCCTGAGCCTGCTCTGGCTCCTGGCACGTCGGCTCCAGAAACACAGCCCCTGAGGACTCGGCCTGCAGGGAAGGCTGCAGGGAAGGCTGCAGGGAAGGCTGCAGGGAAGACTGCAGGGAAGACTGCAGGGAAGGCTGCAGGGAAGGCTGCAGGGAAGAAGAAGAAGTGAGGAGATGGTGCCCCGAAGCGAATTTTTTTTGGCCTTCACAGCCTTCATTGTTTTCTTGGTGGACCCTTGTGTTTACAACTTCAAGCAGGGTCTCCTTTGTTTTTATCCAGGCTTCTTTGTTTTTATTTGGTTTTGCTTTTGGATTGCCAGATGGTTGTACTTTTTATTTATTTCCCTTTTTAACCTGAATAAAGGTATATTTTGGTTGGTTTGCAAATTTTGACCATGTGTATTTTTTTACAAACAAATATAGAGATTGTTATAGTGAGTAGGCAGACACATTTTAAAAATTAAAACGACATTAAACAAGGAACAACAACCTCCTTGTGGGTAAATTAAACCACAAAAAATAAGCTGCTGTGGTCCACTTCACACCCTCCAAAATCATTAAAAAAAATTTTTTAGTTCAAAACATCTGTTAAAAGATATTACCCCAAAAAAATTACGTGTCCCAAAAAAATAAAAAAAAAACAAAAAAAGGGCCCAAAAAAATAAAAAAGTCAAAAGGTTGACAGAAATATGTCAAACAAGATGAGCCACAACAAACTAGGAGTTTAGGGTAGCTTGGAAATGGTTTAAAAAGCATTGTGGCAAATACAGCGCATTGTTTTCTTCATTAGATTTAAAATAACGAATGTGCTTAATCCATTCTAAACAGTAGTTTTACCAGAACGAGCTCTCCCATCTCAGAAATTGCTTCTGAGCACGCGCGGGTTTTAAAACGTCATTTTCTATGTTGTTTTGCCCACACACGATCATTTTTTATGACACAAAAAACGACGTTTTGAAAAACGACACAAAAAATTCAAGCATGTTGGAATTTTTTTTTTGGTCGTTTTTTTGAAGACAAAAAACGACGTTTTGCCCACACACGATCAATTTAAATGACGTTTTAAAAAACGTCGTTTTTTTTCATCGCAAAAAACGACCGTGTGTACGCGGCATGAGTTATTGTCATTCAAAATGTGAGAGCACCGAAAGCTGAAAATTGGTCTGGTTATTAAGTGGGTTTAAGTGCCCAGTAGTCAAGTGGTTAAGATTCATGAACAGTAAATCTAGGTAAATCCTGCTGAAATGGGTCTTTAGAACTTGAATCCAACTTATGCCGCGTACACACGATCGGATTTTCCGTCGGGAAAACCTTGGATGGTTTTTCCGACGAAATTCCACTCAAGCTAGGCTTGCATACATACGGTCACACAAAGGACCAAGAACGCGGTGACGTGCAACACTACGACAAGCCGAGGAAATGAAGTTCAATGCTTCCGAGCATGCGTCGATTTGTTTCCAAGCATGCGTCAGAATTTTGCATGTCGGAATTGCTACAGACGATCGAAATTTCCGATTGAAATTTTTTCAGTCGGAAAATTTGAGAACCTGCTCTCAAATTTTTGTTGGCGGAAATTCCAACAGGAAATGTCAGATGGAGCCTACGCACGGGCGGAAATTCGAAGCCAAAAGCTCACATCAGACTTTTCTTGTCGGAAATTCCGACCGTGTGTACGCGCCATTAGTAACGATGAGTTGTTGTCTATTGTATATGTGCAGACACTCGGCTTTATGTACGTGTAAATGTGTGAGAACATATCGGGAATACTTGCAGACACATGATGCCCATTAATGTACATTACCATTTGCCGTCCCATACTTGATATATATGGGTGGATGAGCCAGATGAACCCAGCATACACTTGCTGAACATTTTGATGCAACCCCATGCTAATATGCATAGCAATCAAAAGTAGAAGCATGCAATGCTGGATTGCGGCAAACTGTTTGGAAGTATAAGACCATGTATAGGGCCGCCATCAGGGGGGTACAGGCAGTACACCTGTAAGGGGCCCGGGGGTCCCCAGGGGCTCCAGATGGCAAACACCCTTTTTTTTTTTCATTTCTTTTTTTATAAAAGAAAAAGTTTTATTTTGTTTTTTATATATATATATTTTTTTTTTCTATTAAAGGGCCCAGAGGTCCCCAGGGGCCCGGATGTTCCTAGGGCCCCAGATGACAATCCCCAGTTTTTTTTATAAATTGTTTTATACATATTTTTTTTGTTTTTATTAAAGGGCAATAGGTCCCCAATAGGTCCCCAGGGAACCAGATGGCAACCCCCCATTTTCTTATTTATTTTTTTATAAATACATTTATATATATATATATATATATATATATATATATATATATATAATATATATAGAGTATATATTACAAAATATATACTCTATATATATATATATATATATATATATATATATATATATATATATATATATTAAAAATATATACTCTATATATATTTTTTTACTAAAGGGCCAAGAGGTCCCCAGAGGCCTGGAGGTCCCCCAGGGCCCCCAGATGGCAACCCCCCCCCCTTTTTTTTATAACGTTTTTATTGAAAAAAAATTATATATTTTTTTCTTTCTTTTTTTTCTTTTCTTCTTTTTATTAAAGGGCCCGGAGTTTCCCAGTGGCCCGGATGGCTACCACCTTTTTTTTATAATTTTTATATATATATATATATATATATATATATATATATATATTTTTTTTTTTTTTTTCTTCGTCAGCACCCAAAGCCCCCCAATTTGTGGCACCCCCCGCTTCTCAATTCATGCATTCCCCCCGGTTCTCAATCTCCTATTGCCCGGGGGGGCCCATAATCTCCTATTGCCCGGGGGGGCCCATAATCTCCTATTGCCCAGGGAGCCCATAATTTCCTATTGCCCAGGGAGCCCCATAATCTCCTATTGCCCGGGGGGCCCCATAATCTCCTATTCCTGAGGGGGCCTCATAATCTCCTATTGCCTGGGGGGGGCCCATAATCTCCTATTGCCCGGGGGGCCCATAATCTCCTATTGCCCGGGGGGCCCCATAATCTCCTATTGCCCGGGGGCCGCATAATCTCCTATTGCCCGGGGGGCCGCATAATCTCCTATTGCCCGGGGGCCCCACAATCTCCTATTGCCCGGTGGCCCCATAATCTCCTACTGCCCGGGGGGCCCATAATCTCCTATTGCCTGGGGGGGGGCCCATAATCTCCTATTGCCCAGGGGGCCCATAATATCCTATTGCCCAGGCGCCCCATAATCTCCTATTGCCCGGGGATCCCATAATCTCCTATTGCCCCATAATTTCCTATTCCCCAGGGGGCCCCATAATCTCCTATTGTTTGGGGGCCCCATAATCTCCTATTGCCCGGGGGCCCCATAATCTCCTATTGCCCGGGGGGCCTCATGGGTTGTCAGTCCGCCCCTGGCCACGCAGAGGGTTAATATAAAACTGTATCCAATGCAATCTTCTCCCAGCTCTGGACACAATTAGGGAAATAACATTTTTTAGGTTGATGTGTATTTAATAACACATCCAGCTCGGTATCCAATGTACCGTTCCCTGTTTACCTCTGATTTCAGGCTTGCTCAATTTATATGCTTCCATCCAAGCTTTAATCATTATAGTATAAATTACTTTCTTTTCTTTTTTTTTTATATCAAAGCTAATGAGGACAAATGAAGTAGTAGTTAGCACATCAATAAAACACTTGAGAGGTAATGCTGGTCCACCAAAGAAAAGTGTTGAAATTAAACTTTACATACATAATGGAAATGAGTTCAAAGTGTCCCCAGAGCGGGGGCCCCGGGGCCCCTACCAGCCCAGGAAAAGTGGTGCCAAAAATATGCTTGTGTGTACATACATACGCATTGGATAAATATACACATGTACCTCCGATGTTCAAAGGCCTTAGAATGGATGGGCTGGGGGGCAATGAAAGTTTAAACACAGAGAAATATGGCTGCTTATAAAAGCAATCAGATGTGCGCCGAGCGTCTAAACAAATTGGGAACATTTGATGCTGGTCAGTGACTTTCCAAAGAAATGTTGGCTATACATGCCGTGAGTGCCAAGTATTTTATTTTATTTCTCCTTAAAGCTCAACTCCAGGCTAGTTTATATATATATTTATGAATGTGCTCTGGCTGTTATACTCACCTGTAATCCGGAGGGGTCCTTGGCAGTATCTCTGCTTTGCCACAAGATGCCCTCAGTCTTCTGGGTTGAATAATGTCCAGCATCACTCATCACAGAATGCAGCCTTAGGCCCCTTTCACACTGGGGCGGGAGCCGCGGTGGCGGTACAGCGCCGCTAAAAATAGCGGCGCTATACCGTCGGATTTGCCGCGAGTTGCGGCCGCTAGCGGTGCGGTGTTAACCCCCTCTATAGAGGCGCATTGTGGGCGGTATTGCCGCTGTTTACATTCTTTTCAATGGGAAGGAGCGGTGAGCCTCACTGTACCCATCTGCAGCCTCACTGTGCCCATTTGCAGCCACACTGTGCCCATTTGCAGCCTTGCTGTGCTAATCTGCAGCCTCACTGTGCCCATTTTCAGCCTCACTGTGCCCATTTTCAGCCTCACTGTGTCAATCTGCAGCCTCACTGTGCCCATTTGCAGCCTTACTGTGCCCATCTGTAGCCTCACTGTGCCCATCTTCATCCTCACTGTGCCCATTTGCAGCCTCACGATGCCCACCTGCAGTATCACTGTGCCCATTTTCAGCTTCACTGTGCCCATCTGCAGCCTCACTGTGCCAATCTGCAGCCTTACTGTACCCATCTGCAGCCTCACTGTGCCCATTTGCAGCCACACTGTGCCCATTTGCAGCCTCGCTGTGCTAATCTGCAGCCTCGCTGTGCCCATTTTCAGCCTCACTGTGCCCATTTTCAGCCTCATTGTGCCCATCTGCAGCCTCATTGTGCCTATCTGCAGCCTCATTGTGCCCATCTTTAGCCTCACTGTGCCCATTTGTAGCCTCACTGTGCCAATCTGTAGCCTCACTGTGCCCATTTGCAGCCTCACTGTGCCCAACTGCAGCCTCACTGTGCCCATTAGTCTCATCAGTGCCCATCTGCAGCCTCATGTACCTTGTTGCATGCTGTACTCATGTACCTTGTTGCAGGTGTTCTGTCAAAAGTTCAAAATTCTCCCGCTGTGTTAACTGTAGTCGGCAGCCGTTGCCAGGTGTACTGCGCATGTGCGAGCACGTCCTTCGTTTAACGCACGATAATCCCCCATCACACACCAAGAAATAAGTTCTCGTGGACGTGCTCGCACATGCGCAGTACACCCCCCCCCCCCAACAAAGGGCGAAAACTACAGTTATCACAGTACGAGACTCGAGTATAAGCCGAGGGGGGCTTTTTCATCACACAAAAAAATGTGCTGAAAAACTCGGCTTATACTCGAGTATATAAGGTAAGTGTTTTATTTTATACATCCTATTGTGTGGCCTATGCCTTGTACACGCGATCAGTCCATCCGATGAGAACGGTCTGATGGACCGTTTTCATCGGTAATCCGGTGAAGCTGACTGATGGTCTGTTGCGCCTACACACCATCAGTTAAAAAAAAACATCGTGTCAGAACGCGGTGACGTAAAACACAACGACGTGCTGAAAAAAATGAAGTTCAATGCTTCCGAGCATGCGTCGACTTGATTCTAAGCATGCGTGGATTTTTAACCGATGGACGTGCCTACTAACGATCGGTTTTGATCTATCGGTTAGGAATCCATAGGTTAAATTAAAAGCAAGTTGGCTTTTTTTTTTAACCGATGGTTAAATAACCAAACGCGCCCACACACGATCGGTTTTGACCGATGGAAACGGTCCATCAGACCATTCTCATCTGTTTAACCGATTGTGTGTACGCGGCCCAAGTTCTCTCTGTAGTCCATCTCCTTTAACTGGTTGCCGACCAGCCGCCGCAGTTCTACGGCGGCAGGTCGGCTCCCCTGCGCGAGAGCCCGTAGCTCTATGTCGGCTCTTTAAGGGGCCACTAGGGGCGCGCGCACCCTGCTCGCCCCCGAGTCCCGTGAGCGTGCCCGGCGGGCGCGATCGCCGCTGGGTACACGCGATCGCTCGTTACAGAGCGGGGAATGGGAGCTATGTGTGTAAACACGCAGCTCCCGGTCCTGTCAGGGGAGAAACGCTGATCTTCTGTTCATACAATGTATGAACGGAAGATCAGTCATTTCCCCTAGTGAGGCCACACCCCCATGCAGTTAGAACACACCCAGGGAACACACTTAACCCCTTCCCTGCCCCCTAGTGTTAACCCCTTCACTCCCAGTGGCATTTTTATAGTAATCCAATGCATTTTTATAGCACTGATCGCTATAAAAATTACAATGGTCCCAAAAATGTGTCAAAAGTGTCCGAAGTATCCGCCATAATGTCGCAGTACCGATAAAAATCGCTGATGGCCGCCATTACTAGTAAAAAAAATTTTTTTTATAAAAATGCCATAAAACTACCCCCTATTTTGTAAACGCTATAACTTTTGCACTTAATGCGATTTTTTTTTTTAATGAAAAATAGGTAGTAGAATACGTATCGGCCTAAACTGAGGAAAAAATATGTTTTTTATATATTTTGGGGGGATATTTATTATAGCAAAAAGTAAAAAATATTGAATTTTTTTCAAAATTGTCGCTCTATTTTTGTTTATAGCGCAAAAAATAAAAAACGCAGAGGTGATCAAATACCACCAAAAGAAAACTCTATTTGTGGGGAAAAAAGGACGGCAATTTTGTTTGGGAGCCACGTCGCACGACCGCGCAATTGTCAGTTAGAGCGACGCAGTGGCGAATCGCAAACAGCGCTCTGGTCATTGGGCAGCAATATGGTCCGGGGGTTAAGTAGTTAATTGCCATTCTTCATCCGGAGCCCTAATCAGAACAATATGCTTCTTTGTCAGCCAAAAGAACCCCCGCCCCCCTCCCAGCCCCTCCTATCGTATAGATATTGTTTGAGTTTTTTCGAAGAAAGTTGGCGATTCAGCATGGAAAACTTTCTTCACCGAGTTCATGAATTACAAGTCCAATTTAATACTTGAGAGAACCTCTTTTGTTTTCCCAAACCCCACATTCCGTGTTATGAAGACCTTTCCCCAGCGCTTTGCTGCTCTGCAACCTCCTCCCATGGAACAAGTGACAAAATAAACCACCAAGAAAGGATTTCTGGGGGACTTTGTGTTTTCTTAGCGTAATCGTCTCCTATTAACTTTAATCGCCACATATCAGGAATGTTCTGTGATCTTTATCTGAGCTTGCTGGATAAATCTTCTCAGTTTACAGAACTCGAGGAGTCTAAGTATCTAACGTTGCTAATTCTTTTGCTCAAAGGATAATTTTGTGTGCTGTATAAGCAAACTACCATTATGTGGGGCCCTAATTAAAATTCCAGTTTTGTAAAAAAAAAAAAAAAAAAAAAACATATTTTGCAACAGATATAACGAAACATTTAATTGTATATATAATAAATCAAAGGAGAAAAAAAATGAAGCTTAACCACTTGACAACCGCGCCTATTCTGGCACTTCTCTCCTTCATGTAAAAATCACATTTATTTTGCGGGAAAATTAATCAGAACCCCCAAACATTATATATATATATATATATATATATATATATATATATATATATATATTTTAGCAGACACCCTAGGGAATAAAATGTCGGTCATTGCAACTTTTTCAAACACCTTTTTTGGGGGGAAAAAACGGTTTCATGAATTAAAAAGTAACAAAACAGTAAAGTTAGCCCAATTTTTTTTACATAATGTGAAAGATGATGTTACGCCGAGTAAATAGATACCCAACATGTCACGCTTTAAAATTACGCACACTCATGGAATGGCGCCAAACTTCGGTACTTAAAAATCTCCATAGGCGACGCTTACATTTTTTTTTACAGGTTACTATTTTCGAGTAACAGAGGAGGTCTAGTGCTAGAATTGTTGCATGCGCACTAACGCACGAGTCGATACCTCACATGTGGGGTTTGAACAGCGTTTACATATGTGGGCGTGACTTGCATTTGTGTTCGCTTCTAAGCGCAAGCTACCGGGGACAGGGGCGTTTAAAAAAAAAAAAACATTTTATTTTTATTTTACTTAATTTTTTCATTTTTTTCATTTATTTTTTTTGATCACTTTTATTCCTATTACAAGGAATGTGAACATCCCTTGTAATATGAATCAGTGTGACAGGTCCTCTTTATGGAGAGACGTGGGGTCAATAAGACCTCACATCTCTCCTCCAGGCTTACAAGCATGAAATCTGTGAAAAAACATTCACCGGTCACACACCGACAGCCGCGATTGCGGCTTTGTTTACTTCCGGGTACCGGGTGTGACGTCATCAGGGGCGGACTGACAACTCATGGGGCCCCCGGGCAACAGGAGATCATGGGGCCCCTTGTATCCCTGCCCACACTCAAGCTACATCCACACACATCATGGGGGCACACAGCAGGGCCTAGGGGCATGGGAGCATATAGCTGGACATGGGGCACAGAGCAGGGTGTGGGGCAGACATCAGGACATGGGGGGCACAGAGAAGGGCATGGGGCAGACATCAGGGCATGGGGTCACAGAGCGGGGCATGGGGTAGACAGCAGGGCATGGGGGCACAGAGCAGACAGCAGGGCATGGGGGCTCAGGACACATCACAGGGCCAAAAGGAGGGAATTGGGCACACAGTGGGACATATAGTAGGGCATTGGGCACACAGTAGGACACATCATGGTGCACACCGTAGAGCACATCATGGTGCACACAGTAGGGCATATCACGGGGCACATAGAAGGGCATGAGGGGCACACATCGGGGCATGGGGCACGCATGGGGGCACACATCAGAGCAGGGGGCACATAGTAGAGCAAGGGGGCACACAGAATTTGAGGCAAAGAGCAGGGCATGTGGGCACAGAGCAGGACATGGGCAGACATCAGGGCATGGGGCATATATCAGGGCATGTGGCAGAGAGAAAAGTATTGGCAGATATCAGGGCATGGGGCAGAGAACAGGGTATGGGCAGCTAGCAGGGTATGGGAGAGAGAGAGAGAGCAGGGTATGGGGCAGAGAGAGAGAGAGAGCACAGGGTATGGGGCAGAGAGAGAGAGCGCAGGGTATGGGGCAGAGAGAGAGAGCAGGGTATGGGGCAGAGAGAGAGAGCAGGGTATGGGGCAGAGAGAGAGTGCGCAGGGTATGGGGCAGAGAGAGAGAGCAGGGTATGGGGCAGAGAGAGAGAGCAGGGTATGGGGCAGAGAGAGAGAGAGAAAGAGCAGGGTATGGGGCAGAGAGAGAGAGAGCAGGGTATGGGGCAGAGAGAGAGAGAGCAGGGTATGGGGCAGAAAGAGAGAGAGCAGGGTATGGGGCAGAGAGAGAGAGCAGGGTATGGGGCAGAGAGAGAGAGCAGGGTATGGGGCAGAGAGAGAGAGCAGGGTATGGGGCAGAAAGAGAGAGAGAGAGAGAGCAGGGTATGGGGCAGAAAGAGAGAGAGAGAGAGCAGGGTATGGGGCAGTGTGAGAGCAGGGTATGGGGCAGTGTGAGAGCAGGGTATGGGGTAGTGTGAGAGGAGGGTATGGGGCAGTGTGAGAGCAGGGTATGGGGCAGTGTGAGAGCAGGGTATGGGGCAGTGTGAGAGCAGGGTATGGGGCAGTGTGAGAGCAGGGTATGGGGCAGTGTGAGAGCAGGGTATGGGGCAGTGTGAGAGCAGGGTATGGGGCAGTGTGAGAGCAGGGTATGGGGCAGTGTGAGAGCAGGGTATGGGGCAGTGTGAGAGCAGGGTATGGGGCAGTGTGAGAGCAGGGTATGGGGCAGTGTGAGAGCAGGGTATGGGGCAGTGTGAGAGCAGGGTATGGGGCAGTGTTCAGGATGCTGGGCACATGTACAGGGACACAGCAGGTCAGGACAAGCTTCCTTCAGATGCAGAGTAGCGCGGGAAGTGGCTGTAAACATACCTCTCGTGATGCGCTCCTCTCCGCCGGCCCCTCCTCTCTTCTCGTCCGTCCAAGGTGATGACAATGACAAATAGAAGCACCTGGGGTGGACGGAAGGGGAGGAGGGGCCGGCCGGAGGAGCGAATCACAAGAGGTCTGTTTACACTGTAGTCTTAGCAGGACGCAGTGATTTAGGACCCGATCTACCCGTCAGCTAGTTGTGATTGACGGGTAGATCGAAGGGGAAGCTCAGCTGTCATGGGGCCCCCTACTGGTCACGGGCCCTCGGTCCGTGCCCGAACTGCCCTATGGTCAGTCCGCCCCTGGACGTCATAACGTCGCGCCCGGGCCTCTGACAGTCATAGAGATGACTGGTGACCATCCGGTCACCAGTCATCTCTATGCTTCCCAGTCAGCGCCGGCCAATTCGCTCTCCGGGCCCCCGATGGCACGGGAGAGCCCGGAGAAGCACCGGATGGTGGCAGGAGGGAGGACGTCCCCTCCCGCTGCCTATAAGAACGATCAAGCGGTGGAACTGCCGTTTTGATCGTTCTTATGGTGCACAGAATCGCTGGCTGAAGACGGTGATATCTGAATGATGCCTCTAGCTTCAGGCATCATTCAGATATCACCGCACAAAGTCAAGGACATAATTTGACGTTCGGCGGTTGTAAAGTGATCAATTATATTAACCACTTTCTTGCTAAATGACCGGCGCAACTTTTTGCGATTCAGCACTGCGTCGCTTTAACTGACAATTGCGCCGTCGTGCGACGTGGCTTCCAAACAAATTTGACGTCCTTTTTCCCCAATGTGAAAGCCTGAGTGCTTTCAGAGCCCTTTCACACTGCCAGCGCCTGAAAAACGCTGGTAAAGCGACACTATGACCCCTTTCATACTGGGGCGTTTTTCAGGCACTTTGGCATTAAAAAAGGCTCCCTCAATGGGAAGGGGTGCTTTAGGAGCGAGGTATTCACCGCTCCTAAAGCGCTGCAAAGAAGCTGCTTGCTAGACTTTTTTTTTACGCCCTGCCAGCGCAGCGCCTCAGTGTGAAAGCAGTCGGGCTTTCACATTGGGATTGCAGATGCAGCTTCTTTCAAGCGCTTTACAGGCGCTTTTTTTAATGCTAAGACCCCTTCGACACTGGGGCGTTTTTCAGGCACTTTAGTGTGAAAGCACTCGGGCTTTCACATTGGGATTGCAGATGCAGCTTCTTTCAGGAACTTTTTTTAACACTAAAGCACCTGAAAAATACCCCAGTCTGAAAAGGGTCTAATGGCGGCGATCATCGATTTTTATCATGTCTGCGACATTGTGGCGGACACATCGGAAACTTTTGACACCATTTTGGGACCATTGCCTTTTTTACAGCAAACAGTGCTATAAAAATGCACTGACTAGTGTAAAAAAATAACACTGGTAGTGAAGGGGTTAACCTGTAGGGGGCGCTGAAGAGGTTAAGTGTTCCCTAGGAAGTGATTCTTACTGTAGGGGGGCGTGGCTACATGTGACACATCACTGATCATTGTTCCCAATGACAGGGAACATGATCAGTGATAGTGTCACTAGGCAGAACGGGGAGATGTGTTTACACACACATCTCCCCATTCTTGAGCTCTGAGACTCCGATCGCGGGACACTGGATGCGATCGGGTCCGCTGGGCCCGCGTGCGCGAGCGCAAGGCGGCGGCACGAGCGTGACCACACAGAGCTAATTTAAAGGGGACGTACCTGTACGCCCTTTTGCCTGTCCGTGCCATTTTGCCGACGTATATCAGCGTGCGCTGGTCGGCAAGTGGTTAAATGAGACACCCTAATCAATGTATTTGAAAAGAAGGAAGTTCAGGACTGTAAATGAGGCACATAAGTGGAACAATGGATACGTTTAGAAAGAAGCAAGTTTAATAAAGCTACACAAGTTATGCAAATATCTTGGCCAGCAGGCTCCGTATAAAGATATAAGTTACCAACAAATATTAAAATTATCTGAATCACAACATGTTGTGGTAACATAATGCATCTAGGATAGCCTATAGATACTGAAAGGCTCGTTGGCTTGACGCGTTTCGGCGACTGCCTCATCAGGAGCAGCTGCATTTACTCTGAAAGAACATTAAACATAGGTATGAGGGTCAGTAAAATGGATCTTAGAAACTTAAAATGGAATGAGGGGTTATAGGAAGAAATAGGGGCAGATGGAGATAAAGAGGAAGGAAAAAATGTACCCTCCTATTTACACATTGCAATACATAGTGTGCTGGTGGTGCCATAACGGCGGCAGACGTCAAATAACTCTCCCGGGAGCTGAGGGGACGAGGAGCCCCAAGGAAATCGGACACCGGACCCCCAACGTGATGGTGAACACCCAGACTGCCACTGGTGAAAATGCCGGGGGGTGAACTGGAGAAAAATAAGGGAATAAAAAATAAAAAATGGCGGGGGATGTAAATGATGATATGCTAGTGTGGGGGCTTCATTCTGAGGTTTGCCGAGGTCAGTTCGTCCTCAGGCCTTTCCGGCTGTTTCCGAAGCTCTCCCCCGTCTCTGGCCACATGTGGTATTGCATGCCATTGAATTCATTTTAATTCCATTGACTTCAATGGGGAAACTCGCTTTGATATGCAAGTACTTTGGATTACTAGCTTTCTCCTGGAACAGATTATACTCGTAATCCAAGGTTCCACTTTACAGAAGTCCATCGGACTAAAGTCCAAAGTACAAACACACATGCTCCAAAGCAATGCTAAACATCAGACAATAATAGCAGAAGTTGCCCAAAGGGTGGCGGTAAAGAGCTGAAAAACCGCGTGATTTGGTGAATGTTGGCTGAAAACGTTCACGTCCAACGCCCCTTTGGACAAAAATCCACAGAAATGTCAGATGGAAGTCCGGTCGTGTGTATGAGGCTTAAGAAGGTCTTCCACCTTAGCCAGGTTCTGGAGGATGACCACGAGTCTCCAGATAATGACATGTCACTTGTTGATGAAGCTCAAGAAAATCCATTGGCTTCCTATCATATGTTTTATACAGTTGCCAAGCATTTTGTAAGACCAGTTCGAAAACAGAACAAAAGGGGGGCTTGAATACTATTTCTTTTCACGGAATGATGGCCGATACTTATCAATGCTTTCATCAGCTCTGTCTACACCTCCCATGAAATGGTTATACACTTTGATCATGTTTGGCTGCTAAACTTGGATCTTCTTTTTCAAATTCTGGGAATCAAGATTGACAAGACACAGGGGGATCGATACCAGCACCAGATGAAGCAACAGTGACAACACTGTTATCATTCCATCTGCAGACACTATTGTCTTCGTCATCAATTCGCTAATCCAGTGCGTCCCTTTCTTGCTCCAAAAAAAATGGAACATGCAAAATGCCAAAACCATAAATAATACAACAACAATAATTGTGGAATTTTCTTTTTACAGCGCAAAAGCATAATTAGTGAAGAAGTAATAGAAAAAAAAAATGACTTGTACAGTGGAACCTGGATTGCGAGTAACGCAGTTAACGTGCGTTTCGCAATAGGAGCGCTGTATTTAAAAAAATCCTAACTCGGTTTTCTAGTGTTGTCTCGCAAAACGAGCAGGATTCAGGTCAAAGCGGTGTGCAGTCACACGTCTGGCCTGAGGTGGGAGGGTGCCGGAGCAGAGTGGCGCCGAACGGGGCTGTTCGGTAATGCTTGGAAAGACACTGAAATACTCCATTCCAGGACCTTTGCCAAGGTCAGTTACTGTAAGATGTCCTCGGGCCTTTCCGGCCGTTTCCGAGGCTCCCTGGTGCCCCCCTCCACCTCTGCCCGCATACGGTATTGCATGCCATTGAAATCAATTGAAGTGGTTTTTCTTTAGAGCAGAAATTGTAGGAGTCTGCTATATAGTTTGTTACAGTAAAACCCTTGCAATGTATATTGATTAGACATGTGCATTCATTTTCGTCCGAATGGATTTTCGTCTGAATTTCAGGTATTTTCGTTATCGTTTTAACCAACAATAACAAAAGCACAAAAAAATGAAAAACGAAATATCCAACATAAACAAATGCTTTATTTTCGTTTTCGTTGCCGTCAAATGTGCCTAACCTTAACTCTATTAGTCCAATATTATTCTACAGAAAGAGAAAAGATTTGACATTGAGAGAAAAGATTCGACATAGAGAGAAAAGATTCGACATAGAGAGAAAAGATTCGACATAGAGAGAAAAGATTCGACATTGAAAGAAAAAATTTGACATTATAGAGACATGAAGATTCGACATAGAGAGAAAAGATTTGACACAGAGAGAAAAGATTTGACATAGAGAGAAAAGTGTCGACATAGAGACAAAAGATTCGACATAGAGAGACAGGAAGATTCGGCATAGAGAGAAAAGATTTGACATAAAGAGAAAAGATTTGACATTATAGAGACATGAAGATTCGACATAAAGAGAAAAGATTCGACACAGAGAGAAAAGATTCGACATAGAGAGAAAAGATTCGACATTATAGAAACATGAAGATTCAACATAGAGAGAAAAGATTTGACATAGAGAGGCATGAAGATTTGACATAGAGAAAAAAGATTCGACATAGAGAGAAAAGATTCAACATAGAGAGAAAAGATTCGACATAGAGAGAAAAGATTTGACATTATAGAGACATGAAGATTCGACATAAAGAGAAAAGATTCGACACAGAGAGAAAAGATTCGACATAGAGAGAAAAGATTCGACATTATAGAAACATGAAGATTCAACATAGAGAGAAAAGATTTGACATAGAGAGGCATGAAGATTCGACATAGAGAGAAAAGATTCGACATAGAGAGAAAAGATTCGACATAGAGAGAAAAGATTCGACATAGAGAGAAAAGATTCAACATAGAGAGAAAAGATTCGACATTATAGAGACATGAAGATTCGACATAGAGAGAAAAGATTCGACATAGAGAGAAAAGATTTGACATTATAGAAACATGAAGATTCAACATAGAGAGAAAAGATTTGACATAGAGAGGCATGAAGATTCGACATAGAGAGAAAAGATTCGACATAGAGAGAAAAGATTCGACATAGAGAGAAACGATTCGACATAGAGAGAAAAGATTCAAAATAGAGAGAAAAGATTCGACATAGAGAGAAAAGATTCAACATAGAGAGAAAAGATTCGACATTATAGAGACATGAAGATTCGACATAGAGAGAAAAGATTCAACATAGAGAGAAAAGATTCGACATAGAGAGAAAAGATTCAACATAGAGAGAAAAGATTCGACATTATAGAAACATGAAGATTCATCATAGAGAGAAAGGATTCAACATAGAGAGACATGAAGATGCGACGAAGTAGCTAAAAATATACGATCGCAGCAAGCGGACATTTATGGTGAAATTCTCCACCCATAGGCCATAGAAGAATTCTAATGTTGGTTGACTAGTAATAATAATTTATAAATATAATTATTACTAGTGTAATACAACATTAGAATTCTTCTATAGCTTGTAGGCGGAGCATTCGACTGGAAATGTATGATTGCCGCGTCGTAGAGTTTCATTGCTCCGTCAAATCTTTTTATTTTTTTAAGATTCTACCGAATCTTCTTTTTTTTTTTTTTTTTAAGATTCCGTCAAATCTTCTTAGAACATTCGACAGACACCATAAGCCTTCATTTACAGATTCGACCTTAATTAATTTGGATTTTCGGACGAATGCTTTTTTTTAACAAAAAACTGAATAAATAAAAATAAATTTCGGGATTATTTATTTTTCGGACCAGAACGGAATACCGAAACAAAATATTTCAGTGTGCACATGTCTAAAATTGATCACCCAGAAAAGGTTGCCTTTTTCTCAACAAAAGTGGAGTTAGCCTTTAAGTTACTGAAAAGTCCATTATCATACTGATATCTGCTCAGGAGCCTACCACAATTAAACCTTACACCCACCCCATTAACATCCACTTGTGTTAAAGCAAGGGAGATGGGTGTTAAACAAAAGGGAAAAGTCTAAGAGGTTGACGCGTTTCACGTATAGTGCATCTTCAGGACCTTTTCTCAAACTCATTGAGTTTGCACAGATCATTTCCTTTCGTGACTATGGATAAAGTTTGTAATATAGGTGATTAATATATTATTTTCTTAGGTTGCTTCCTCCTGATTCCAAGAAAAAGTCATGAAGAAGCACTTTACATAAAACGAGTCATCCTCTTGGCCTTTTTAAATGAAGGAATTATGTATAACCAGGTAGATTATTTATCTGTATACAAATGAACATGCGCAATGTGATTACATACTTGGGATTTGTTTCCCTTTTTGATTTTAATTTTTGTATGTTTTAATCATGTAATACAAAAGGATAAAGATGTTATATAACTGCATCCTCCCTGGTACCAGTAATGTCTGTTCTTTTTCTTTGATGTACAATATTAGGAAGTGGTATGTAATATGCCAGCAATTTTTGGAATACTATAAGTAAATAATAAATTAATAAATAAATAAAACCTATCGTAGTGCCCTCTGCCATAAGTAGGTGCTAGAGGTGAGTATTTTTGTGGTAGCTGCCAGGCAGGTAAATTTAGCCAGGCCTATGCTGCATGATAGGCCTGCTTGTTTTTGATCTGGGGCAGGGAGTGGTTAGTGTATCAGTGGGTGTGACCACCTGTGCTTCAGTTCTTGGGCATCTCCCCTGCTTCCAGGGAGAATGTTCAGGAAGAGGGGCAGGACTGGGAATTGGAGTGACAGGGAGCTCATGGGAGGATCCCTGACCAATCCCCAACTGGAGTTGGCAGGGGACAGGCCTCCTTTATAAGCTCAGGTCCAGCCCACTGGAGGGGAGTTGTCGGCTGGGTGAAGTGACGAATGGAGTGTTATGCCCCATACACACAATCTGGCTTTTGCCCCGGCCAAAAGCACATCAGAATCCAGAGTAAAAGAGAACATGTTCTCTATCTAAACTCCGACGGAATTTCTCAGAAAAACTCAGATGGGGCATACACATGGTCAGAATAAGGCAGAAGGAAGCCCATACCCATGTGAGGGGGAGGAGCCCGGGAGCTGGGAGGGAGTCTCATCCTTACACAGTCATGGAAGAGGTGTCCTGGAACAGAGGGACTGGGGAAGTGGTCGGTACGCTTGTCCGCATAAGTTCTTCACCATGGACATGGGCAGGAGAAGGTCGTGAGTAAAGTACAGTGGATATCTGGAGGAAGCATGCCAAGGGAGCTGGGTGCGAGGCCAGAGGAGAGACTTGGGGTTATGTGTCAAATCGATGTGGCCTGTGGGAGCAGGATTTGCAAGTCGGGCTAGCTGGGATCAGTAGTCCACAAACCTTCTAAAGCTGCTAAATTCTAGGCCACCAAGAAGGGGTACTGCAGGCCCCTGGCCTACTAAGGCCTCGTACACACGATCGGACATATCCGATGAAAACGGTCCGCGGACCATTTCCATCGGATATGTCCGATCAGGAGTTTGATCCGATGGCGTGTACACACCATCGGATCAAATTCCCCGCCGGCGGACGGCGCGGTGACGTGTCGGTGACGCGGCGGTGACGTTGACGCCGCCACGTCACCGCCACGTCACCGCACCAGGAAGTAAAACACTTCCGCGCATGCGCCGAATCCATTCGGCGGCGGCGCGGCGGCGGTGCGGGACGACATGTCTGCTGGTAAGTGTACTAACCAGCAGACATGTCGGGCGGACAGATTCCCACCGGATAGATTTCAAAGCATGCTTTGAAATCTGTCGGGTGGACAAATCTGTCCGCTAGCCCATACACACGATCGGAGATGTCTGCTGAAACGGTCCATCGGACCGTTTTCAGAGGACATATCCCCTCGTGTGTACGAGGCCTTACAGTTCAGCAAATACTTGGGTCCATTCGGAGTGATCCCTGGTGTAATGTGAAGATGATTGGACGGAGGAACTAACATTGCACAGTGAAGTTTTGTGCAGGAGGAGAAAAGTCCTGAGAATAATAGCCTGCAGGAGTTGGTGCAGAAGAGGAATAACAGCCTGCAGGAGTTGATGCAGGGGAAGTGACTGTGAATGTTAGAGTCCATCAGTTCTTCAAAGCTCAATTCATTTAATAATTCTTTAACTATGATGGAAAATTGATCTGTTCTATGGGCATCCCATATCTTCTTTCCCTAACCAAGTTAGGGAAAGCACTGCCCAGGAGCCCCAGGTACATTGGGCCCCAAAATAATCTTGCATTACATCATACTTGCCAACTGTCCCGGATTTCCTGGGACAGCCATGCTTTTTACTAAACTGTCCCGTAGTGGTCGTGTCCCGTAACCTATACTGTGCCCTTCTGATCCCAGTATTGTGCCCTCCTGACCCCAGCCCCCCTGCACTGTGGTGTCCTTCTGCATTCCCCCTGTACTGTGCCCTTTGTGTTGACTAGTCTTTGATATATGGAATGTTTTCCTCTTTTTAAATCGATTTTATTGAAAGTACTAATGAATATATGTTTACTTCTATCAACTATTTATACTTTATTACTTGAAAGTAGGTGTGTAAATTGGGGCAAGCTGGTAGGGGCCCAAGAGCAATACTTTGCCCATGGGCCTATGATGCTAATAAGATAAGGTGACCAGATTTTTAAAATGAAATCCAGGACATATTTTTATTTATTTACTAGTAATGGCGGCAATCAGCGACTCTGCCCATCGCCGCCGCCGCCCGCCTCACAGCCTGTCAAGTCTTACGCTTCAGGCCCCAGCTACTACTGGACAGGGATTGGAGGAAGATCACTCCACCAGGGAAGGCAAGGAGATAATCAGGCAGGCGGCTGACCGGGACTTGAGCCACGGCAGAAGAACATGCGAGCGGAGCTGAATGCACCCGAAACTGAAGAAATATTCCCTCCGCTCCGACCAGCACATGATCATCAGAAAGGGGACCAGATAATGGAAAAAAATACACCCCCCCTAAGCTAGCAGGAACGGCGGAGCGGAGGTGTGTAATTCAGATTTTTTTTATTAACCACTTAAAGAGGTGGTTCACCCTAAATATAGTCTCTCCCATGCGATCCAGCGTCAGCGCCAGTATGCTGTTTTTTTTTTTTTTTTAATCCCCCACTTACTGCGTAATCTTTAATTTAAATTTCTTTCCCCCGTGGTGGATGGCGCCTGTATAGCGCGTCACATCTTACGAAAATACCCGATTTAGGACTCGGGTATTCTCAGCGCAATGCGGCGCCTGCGCACAGACCTAGGAGCTGACTGCGCAGGCGCCGTATTTCTCTGAGTCCTATTCCGGCTGTGTTCGGAGGGCGTGACGCGCCATAGCCGTAGGACTCGGAGAAATACGGCGCCTGCGCAGTCAGCTCCTTGGTCTGTGCACAGGCGCCGCATTGCGCCGAGAATACCCGAGTCCTAAATCGGGTATTTTCGTAAGATGTGACGGGCTGTATAGGCGCCATCCACCGCAGGGGAAAGATATAACAATAAGGCCTCGTACACACGATCGGACATATCCGATGAAAACGGTCCGCGGACCATTTCCATCGGATATGTCCGATCGGGAGTTTGATCCGATGGCGTGTACACACCATCGGATCAAATTCCCCGCCGCCGGACGGCGCGGTGACGCGGCGGTGACGTTGACGCCGCCACGTCACCGCCACGTCACCGCACCAGGAAGTTAAACACTTCCACGCATGCGCCGAATCCATTCGGCGGCGGCGGGGGCGGCGGTGGGGGACGACATGTCTGCTGGTAAGTGTACTAACCAGCAGACATGTCGGGCGGACAGATTCCACCGGATGGATTTCAAAGCATGCTTTGAAATCTGTCGGGTGGAGAAATCTGTCCGCTAGCCCATACACACGAGCGGAGATGTCTGCTGAAACGGTCCATCGGACCGTTTTCAGCGGACATATCCCCTCGTGTGTACGAGGCCTTAAAGATTACACAGTAAGTGGGGGTTTTTAGAAAAAAAAAAACAGCATACTGGCTCTGACGCCAGTATGCTGGATCACATGAGAAAGACTATATTTAGGGTGAACCTCCGCTTTATGCCCCCGGACCATAATACATCTAAAGGACCAGGCCCCTTTTTGCAAATTGGCACTGCGTCGCTTTAACTGAAAATTGCGCGGTCGTGCGACGTGGCTCCCAAACAAAATTGGTGTCCTTTTCTTCCCACAAATAGAGCTTTATTTTGGTGGTATTTGATTACCTCTGCGGTTTTATTTTTTGCACTATAAACAAATATAGAGCGACAATTTTGAAAAAAATGCAATGTTTTTTACTTTTTGCTATAATAAATATACCCCAAAAATATATATAAAAAAAAAATTCCTCAGTTTAGGCCGATACGTATTCTTCTACCTATTTTTGGTAAAAAAAAATCGCAATAAGCGTTTATCGGTTGGTTTGCGCAAACTTTATAGCGGTTACAAAATAGGGGATAGTTTTATTGCATTTTTATTATTTTATTTTTTTTTCCTACTAATTGGCGGCAATCAGCGATTTTTTTTCATGACGGCGACATTATGGCGGACACTTCGGACAATTTTGACACATTTTTGGGACAATTGTCATTTTCACAGCAAAAACTGCATTTAAATTGCATTGTTTATTGTGGAAATGACAGTTGCAGTTTGGGAGTTAACCACAAGGGGGCGCTGTAGGGGTTATGTGTTCCCTGTGTGTGTTTACAACTGTAGGGGGGTGTGACTGTAGGTGTGACGTCATCGATCGTGTCCACCCTATAAAAGGGATGACGCGATCGATGCTGCCGCCACAGTGAAGCACAGGAAAGCTGTGTTTACACACGGCTCTCCCCATTCTTCAGCTCCGGGGACAGATCGTCGCACTCCAGCGGCGATCAGCTCCGCGGTCCCGGTCGGACTGGGTCACGGGCACGCGCCGCGGGTGTGCGCCCGTGACCCACGCCTGGGTAGTAGTACTGGACGTACCTGTACGTGGATCTGCCCAGCCGTGCCATTCTGCAGACGTATTTGTGCAGGAGGTGGTCCTTAAGTGGTTAATTCTGCACTAACTGTCTTTGAAATTGACCCAGACCCAGACAGTGTCTCCTTAATCCGGGGACTGTCCCTGCAAACCAGGGATGTCTGGTCACCCTATATTAAGAGGACCCTGACTAGTGTGCATTATAGGGCCAGATTCTCATAGATTTGCCCTGGCGTAGCGTAAGCCATTAACACTACGCCGCCGCAACTTAACAGAGCAAGTGCCGTATTCTCCATGCACTTGCTCCGTAGTTTGCGGAGGCGTAGTGTAAATGGCCCAGCGTAAGGCCGCGTAATTCAAAGGGGGCGGCTTGTATTTAAATTAAGCGTGCCCCCACGTCGATCGAACTGCGCATGCGCCGGCCGGAGAGAAAGAGCAGTGCGCATGCTCCAGCTCACGTCAGAAAGCGTCGTTGAAACCGATGTCAAAACGACGTGATCGTCACTTACGCAATGCCCTATTCGCGAACGACTTAGTAAAACGACGTAACCGACGGAAAAAGCCGACGCTGACCCGACGCCATACTTAACATGGCATCCGACGGCACCCGACGGTACTGCGTAAGGTTACTCCACATATTAGCAGGGGTAACCTTACGCGGACGAAAACGACGTAAGCGACGACAGGGCGGCGTAAAAGCGTTCGGGAATCTGAGTAGTAGCCTCATTTGCATAGGCAAATGAGAAAACAACGTAAAGGCCACCTAGTGGCCAGAGTTGTCATTACATCTACGATCCGCAAGTGTAATTGTATTACACTTGTCGGATCTTCACCCGTATCTATGCCAAAGTGATTCAAGGAATCACTCGCATAGATACCCGGGGAAAAAAAAACGGCGATACGACGGGGTATCTGAGATACCCCGTCGTAGCGCCTCTGAGAATCTGGCCCATAGACTGCAGATGTACTGTATGCCCATAGACACTCTATAGAAGCACAAAGACTACACAGAAAGATGTTGGTGGAACCCGGCCCTTCGGCATATCATCAGATCATGATTACTGTAACTTCCAAGATTCAGCCTCGTTTGCTGAGTTAATTCCCCCCGGCTCCGGGAATTGTTTTAATTTGCTCATCCAAAAGATAATATTTCTCTAAGGATATTTGCGAACTCCCAGAAAGGCTGAGACCTCTGAACTTTGTTTTCTAAACTTGCGTTTTGGAACAGACGCTCCGTGTCGTTAGACAACCCATTAATCATTCCGCTTCAACTAATTCATCTTCCAAAAGAAAATGTGATTACTTAGCATTTCGTCCCGTTTGTCGGACACGGCCCCCAGCAAACAGATTAATGTATGTTCCAAATGCCAAAACGGGTGTTTACATTCAAATAATGGCTTGTGCTCTGCGTGTTGTGCTGTGGCTTTCATTAAACGTTTGGCGCCATGCCTCACTTTATACAGTTTTATTAAGCAAATCGTTTTTTGTTAAGGTTTCTTACCTGGAGATTCCGACAGTAGGAGTTCTTCCTGCTACAGGCAGACAATGCTAAGTCACTGGCTCGTAATTAGCAGCAGGGTTGTTGGCCTGTCCATGGCCATTGATAAGGGGGTACAGCTGGGCATCCTGTACAGGGCCCAGGTCCCATTAGTTCAGCAGGGGGGGGGGCCTGGGCAGCAGAATAGGATTGTTGACAGGAGGGGGTGATCTGTGCTGTGGAGGGCAAGGGGGCAGTATATGGTGCATCCTTCGATGAAGTTTCCAGGCCTACTCCCAAGATACCAGCCTTCCATGGTCCTCTCCAGGACAGGTCCTCCCCTGGCTTCCTTCATCAAGTGGCTTCATCCCGCAGGACGGACAGCACAGGATCACCTCTTCAGAAAGCAGGCCCCAGTCTGACCACTGGGCCTACCATGCGAAGCCACGACCCCGGACCAACGGGGTCCCGGAGACAGGATTCAGGAGACGCACCTCAGGCCCGGCAGGCCACGAGGCGCGAACAACGAACCCCGCACCATTGGCGTCTGTCCCTTAAAGGGGTTGGAAAGGTTTGTCTTTTATTTTTGGTTCCTTTAAGCTTGTGCATTGTTGGTTCACTTACCTTTTCCTTCAATTTCCCTTCTAAATGTTTTTTTTCTTTGTCTGAATTTCTCACTTCCTGTTCCTCCTCAGTAAGCTTTCCACCATCATCCAAGCAGTGGAAAGTCATTTAGAACAGCTTACTGAGGAGGAACAGGAAGTGACAAATTCAGACACAGTCTCGGCTACATGTGAATTGAGTTTGGTGGTCTCAGTCCGGCTCCCGGTGGGTGTGCTATGCAAGGTACGCCTGTGCTTAGTACGCCCACCCCCCCCCACAAAAACCACCACACTTGCACGCACACAAAATTGGTTTTAAAAACACACGCACTTTATCCTAAAATAAAAGAGAGGCGAAGGACCTACGGGGCTGTCTGGGTGGGCTAGGCCCCCTTACTCCCCCAGTTGGGCTCCCAAGAGGAGCAGGTAGGGTGGGGTGAGTGGGAGGCCCCCCCTCACACCCGCCATTGCCACCAGGGGCATGGAGAAGGATGGCGATTGCCTCCGGGGGGAGGGTCTGCCTACTCCCAACTCCTGCAGTCCAGCTCCTCTCTCTCGAGTTCACGCACACAAAAAACACACTTAAAAAAAAAAAAAAAAGCAAAAAAAAAAAAAAAAAAGAAGGGAAATTGAAGGAAAAAGTAAGTGAACCAACAATGCACAAGCTTAACCACTTCAGCCCCGGACCATATTGCTGGTCAAAGACCAGAGCATTTTTGCGATTCGGCACTGCGTCGCTTTAACTGACAACTGTCGTGCGACGTGGCTCCCAAACAAAATTTGCGTCCTTTTTTTTCCCACAAATAGAGGTTTCTTTTGGTGGTATTTGATCACCTCTGCGGTTTTAATTTTTTGCGCTATAAACAAAAATAGAGCGACATTGAACTTTTTACCATAATAAATATCCCCCAAAAATATATAAAAAAAAACTTTTTTTTTCCTCAGTTTAGGCCGATACGTATTCTTCTACATATTTTTCGTAAAAAAAAAAAATCACAATTAGCGTTTATTGATTGGTTTGCGCAAAAGTTATAGCATTTACAAAATAGGGGGTAGTTTTATGGCATTTTTATTAATATATTTTTTTTTTACTAGTAATGACGGCGATCAGCGATTTTTTTTTTCGGTACTGTGACATTATGGCGGACACTTCGGATCCTTTTGACACATTTTTGGGACCATTGACATTTTTATAGCGATCAGTGCTATAAAAATGCATTGATTACTATAAAAATGCCACTGGCAGGAAGGGGTTAAAGGGTCACTAAAGGAAAACATTTTTTTTGCTGAAATGACTGTTTGCAGGGTATAGAGACATAAAAGTTAACTGATTCCTTTTAAAAAATGATTAAAAATAGATAAAAATCAATCATATAATGTGCCTCTAGTTTCACTTTCGTTTTTAAACTGGTTTCATGTTTCTGTGAAGTAGAAAGACACACAGAACAAAAACAAACAAATCCAGGGCAGTGTTTTGTTTTTAAAATGAATCTGATTGGTTCTGAGGAGTTTTAAAACACAGCTTGGACCACAGTGAAAAGCTGCCATGAGATTTTTCATAAGGAGCCAGACAAGCAGGACGTGTGGAGATCAGAGCAGAATTACAGCAACTTCAAAGCAAAAATGAACGATGAGAACATGAAAACAGCACTGCATTAAGGTAAAGGAAGCCATTTAGCTAAAAAAATGTTTTCCTTTAGTGACCCTTTAAGTGTGTTCCCTGGGTGTGTTCTAACTGTAGGGGGGGTAGACTCACTAGGGGAAATGACTGATCGCTGTTCATACATTGTATGAACAGAAGATCAGGCATTTCTCCCCTGACAGGACCTGGGGCTGTGTGTTTACACACATAGCTCCCGGTCCTCGTTCTGATTGAAGTGATCGTGGGTGCCGGAGGCGAGCGGGGGGCACGTGTGCCCCTATTGGCTGCTCGGCGACATGAATTATAACTAAGTGATCTCGCCCAGCAGAGCCGACCTGCCGCCGTATAACTGCGGCGGCTGGTAGGCAATCAGTTAAAGTAACCTATTTGCAAAATAAAAAATGAACCTTTACATTTACAACCTCTTTAAGTACCCCTCCCCAGCATGCACAGCAGGGCGACCACTCCCACTGATTCGCTGCCGAGGGGAACACCCAATACACCCTGACCTTGCTGCTGCCACCCTTGGCCTGGAGTGGTAATGACACCCACAGGCAAACAATAGTGGGAACTCCCAGCACAGCCATGGCTGAAACAAAGGCTAAATTTGCTATTAATCACATTAGTCTGAGCCCAGATAACAGCTCAGACCCCACTAAATTTAAAGGGTCACTAGGAAAATTTTTTTTTAGCTAAATAGCTTCCTTTACCTTAATGCATTGCTATTTTCATGTTCTCATTGTTCGTTTTTGCTTTGAAATTACTGAAATTCTGCACACTTCTTGCTTGTCTGGCTCCTTATGAAAAATCTCATGGCAGCTTTTCACTGTGGTCCAAGTTGTGTGTCTAAAACTCCTCAGAACCAATCAGATTCATTTTAAAAACAAAACACTGCCCTGGGATTCAATTTAAAAACAAAACACTGCCCTGGATTTGTTTGTTTTTGTTCTGTTTGTCTTCTGTACTTCACATAAACACAAAACCAGTTTAAAAACGAAAGTGAAACTAGAGGCACATTATATGAATGAATTTTTATCTATTTTTAATCATTTTTAAAAGGAATCAGTTAACTTTTATGTCTCTATACCCTGTAAACAGTCATTTCAGCAAAACATTTTTTTTCATTTAGTGATCCTTTAAAGCAGCGCCTGTTCAACAGGAACACATGTATTATCTGTGTCCTCTTCATCCTGACTATAGAAAGGTGGATGGACAATGGGCTGGCAATGTTTAGACAGAACACAAGGGCTGTGGCTGAGTTTCTGCATAAAGCAACACAATACAGACTCTCCGCAAAGCTCTGTTTTTTCTTGCGGCTTAGTCTCGATGACTCCACTTCTGTTTGTGTTGATAAAATGATTTTTGGTTCCAAGGTCCTTTTTCAAATAAATAACCAGAAGAAAACAACGAAAGGTCATGTGTAAAAATTGTTTTTGGAGAGCGGTCCATGATCTCATACATGATAGGCTGTGGGTGGAACGTTAGCTCCGATGCCTTTTACTCTTGGTTTTCTGCAGAAATTGGGAACATGAAGGAGAGGCAGCTATTAATCTTTATTATAAATTAAGGATGATGTGCTGTATGGAGCATAGAGGAAAAGAATAGTTTGCCTGACTCATACATTTCTTTTTTCTTTCTAGCTTTCAAACAAAGTTCAAAAAGTTGCCACCCTTCAGAAAAAGATCAATTATTCAATTTGTAGCACCCTCCAAGATAGGTGCTAGGATTAGGTAGAGTGGAGCCGTGTTTTTGCTGCTAGGTACATTTAGGCTCACCCCTATTCAACTGGCTCGAACCCTCCCTTGACACATCAGATGTCTAGTAAATGTATTGTGACCTCTGCTTGGCCGGGGCTGTGCAATTTAACTTTTAATTAATCAATTAATCTTTAATTTTTTTGATCGATCAAAATCTTTTTGATCGATTAAAATTCTTTTGATTTGTACTCACCTCCCTGCCGGCTTCTGGGCCTTCAGGGAGTTCTGTCGGAGATCCGGTAACATAACGGACACCGGCGGGGTTTTCCGTGTTTATTTGAAGGGCTCCTTTGCTGTGCCTTCATATCTGCATGCCGGCGGGACCTTACTATCTGCCACACGCAAGGGCTGTTACACTTCCCTCTATCACTTCCCTCTATCACCCCTCTATCACCCTGGGATTCTACAGCCATCCACTGGGAGTTGTGATAGTTCCCTTCACGGGACATCTACATGCCGACGGACTGATGTTAACCCCTCCTCATCTGGTTATAGAAGATTTCTAGAGCGAACACAAAATATTGAACAAATTGGAAAAATCCATATGCATCTGAATCCTTCAGTGAGTATCAGTTAGAAGGATTTCCCAAAATGGGATGTAATTTAAGGATTCTTACTGATGCATCAGTAAGAATCCTTAAATTACATCCCATTTTGGGAAATCCTTCTAACTCTCCTCATCTGGATTCAGCAGTGGTATCGTTGTACACATTTTTATACCAGTATCATACTTAGCTACATGTTTTTATGACTGCTTTTGGTACCGTTTGGTATTACTCGCACCATTTTTACAGTTTATGTAGCTACATCGATTTTTTTTTTTCCAGTGCAATATTTATTTTGTTACCTACTTGAAGACTATAAAAGTTTTAATGCTATTCCCTTTGAGTGCTGCCTTTGTGTGTTTTTTGTATCCTGCTATCCATTTTTCCAGTTGTTGGTAGCTGCACTGGGAATCAGCCTGCAAGGAGATCAGCTAAAGGTAGTTGGATCTGTATGTGCATTATAATTAATCGAAATTAGTCGATTAATCGATTAAAAAAACAAAACGATTAATCGAACACAAACATTTTGATCAGTAACAGCCCTAATATATATATATAGCATATAATCGCAATGCAACAACAATATTACCTGCTCCTGTGGGCTGTTTTTAAGCGGGAGAAAAAAAAAAAAAAAAACATCACACAGTTAATATATTCAAACCAAAAAGAATGACTTTACTTTAAGTAGAAAGCAAATATGGGTTTCAATTATAAGTCAATAACAATCATACAATGGCACACAATGACTCCGCAAGGGCCCTTGCAGGAGATTAGCAAATGATAACAAGAAAAGATCTAAGACAAGGAATCGTACCATTCAGTTAAACTAGTATAGGCAGTCTATGCTCGCGAGCTCCCTCTAGCGGGCAGTTCTTCGGAACAGCTAAAGAAACGTCTCGAGACCAAAGTCCACGTTGCGGTCATTGGTGCACTTTAGATTTGTAATCCAAAAGGGATAAACGATGAGATAAAGTTAGTCAAAAACAGGGTGTTATGAAGAGCAATGGTGGTGAACTGATCGCTCGTCAGCGCCAGTCACTCCTGTGTAACAACAATCAACTTAGAAGGCCTTTGGCTTGTGGGGTGGCACCAGGCCCGTCGGAACCCGACAGGCAAAGCAAGCATTTGCCTGGGGCCCTGAGCTGGCCATGGGCCCCGAGCTGGCCAGGGGCCCCAGCAGGGAGGGCCCTTGCCGCACCGCTGCGTCCTCCTGCAGTCCGGTCGGCCGTGTACCATAACCGCGCGGTACAGGAGAATCAGGTTCCTGTTCCCGTCCGGACTGACAGGAAGTGCACACACTGAGTGTTCACTTCCTTTCAGTCCAGCCCCGGGAACAGCAAACTGAATCTCCTGTACCGCGCGGTTATGGTACGCGGCCGACCGGACTGCAGGAGGACGCAACAATGCGGCAAGGACCTTCCCTGTTGGGGCCCCTGTGTGGACACCGTCACCAACATATGCCGGCGTGTGCATGTGAGGCGGAGGATAGAGGTAAGCAACCCCCCCCCAAATGTCTTCAAATGGCCCTGGGTGGCACTAGACT
Organism: Rana kukunoris; assembly: GCA_029574335.1. Classification (NCBI taxonomy): domain Eukaryota; kingdom Metazoa; phylum Chordata; class Amphibia; order Anura; family Ranidae; genus Rana; species Rana kukunoris. The sequence goes on from CM056054.1 coordinate 235,500,699, forward strand.
GTTTTTCTAAAGGGGAGAGCTGAAAGTTGAGCAGGTGCTCTCTCACCCGAACAGACTAAGTTCTTCTCCAAAGCGCGTTAGTCAGTCACCGTCCCGTAGCACAAGGTCTCCGGTATGAGGCCCTCCACTGTTTCAGTTGTCAGCTGGATGGCTTCAACGAGCTAGGTACAGTGGTCTTGCTTCCCTCAGGCGGGTTGGCCTCCTGGCGACTCCAGGCCCAGGCTTCAGGCCTAACAGCACGGTTGTGCTGCTCTCCACAGCTTCGCAGAGGAGAAGATGCAGGTCCGGAGAGAGTGAGATCAGCCCCTCCCTTTCCTTAAGTAAGCCCCCCCATAAATCTGTGCGGAGGTGTCACATGTTCTAATAATGCAGGGCATTGTGGGAAGCATAGTCTGTTTCTACGAAGAGTCAATGGAGTCCATATCTCCTGGTACTTGCAGTCCCACAATGCATAACTTCTTAAAGGTATTGTAACATATTTACAGGCGTAGCTAAAGTTCCGGTGGGATTCAGGCCTATCAATAGTCTGATAAGATGACCCCGCTACAGTAACTTGTCCTTTGCCACGTACACACGATCGGAAAATCCGACAAGAAAACCGTGAATTTTCTTGTGATGGAATCTTGTCTCAAACTTGTCTTGCATACACACGGTCACACCAAATTCCGACCGTCAAGAACGTGGTGACGTACAACACTACAACGAGCCGAGAAAAATGAAGTTCAATGCTTGCGAGCATGTGTCGACTTGATTCCGAGCATGCGTGGTTTTGGTGCGTTGGAATTGCATACAGACGATTGGAATTTTCTCCAAGAACTTTTCTTGTCGGAAAATTTGAGAACCAGCTCTCAAATTTTTCTTGGCGGAAATTCCAACAGAAAAATTCTGATGGAGCCTACATACAGTCGGAATTTCTGACCAAAAGCTTGCATCAGACTTTTCTTGGTGGAATTTCCGATCGGGCGTACGCGGCATAACTTTAATCAATGTAGCTGCAATTGCTGGATTATGTAAATGTAGTTGTGCTCACTGTAGTCAGTGCAGCTGCATGCAATTAGTTAGGTCTGCTCAGTATTTCAGCTGCGTCTGGTTTGATTGCTTCCTCTGCTTTCCAGAGAACAGTAGAACTTTCTGGAACATAGGTGTTGAGCAATGCATATAGCAACGTGAATATTTATACAGCTCTGGCCAATCCCAGGGAGCAGGGCCCTGAAGGCAGCTGGAAGTCTGTATAAATATTTTATGACACAGAGCATCTGGATCTGGTCCTGGAGAGGTTAAGTTCAGCCTGGTGGGCTTTATGCCCTCTGGGCAGTGCTGCCATGTGCCTGTTGTCTGTGAGGTCTCAGTTGGGCTAGCTGATGGGCCTGGATGCTGAAGCTACAGAAAGTTGACTGAGGGTCTGTCGTCTAGTCTGGTAGTCTGGTCAGGAGGAAGGTATACTTACAGAACATCTTCAGTCTTCCATGTTGAATAATGTGTAATCTTGTGGCAGAGGATTTCAAAAAGTTATTATGTGTGAATAAATGTCCTTTTAAATCCAAATGCATTTATTCTAGAGTAACCTGTCCCCCAGATAAAGACCGAAACTGACTCGGTCGAAACGCGTCGGAGCCTCTAGCACATGCATCACTGTAATGTAAAGATATTTGTTTACACTGCTGTATTTGGTATATATACATTGCTGTATTTGGTATATATACATTGCTGTATTTGGTATATATACATTGCTGTATTTGGTATATGTATCCTGCCTCATTCATCAGAGCTCATGTTTTATTAAGTGATTTTATAATAAGACTTTTACATATCAAATAAGTTGTAATATTTTTGCTGCCTAAAAACCCTGTGGGGAACCTCTCTATCCAAAATTCTATATAGGGGTGTGCAGCTATCCTCTTACATTTTAGTGCCGTTTTCCATTACAGGAAGAGGAGGTAGTTGCCATTGGAAACTGCAAGAAAGAACAGTAAGAGCAACTTTTTGGTTGGCATGGCACCTAGTTAGGTGGCAGGTCCTCCAGTAGTGAGAGAGGCGGTGCCCTGACTCCCTACCTAGCCGTCCATCACAGTGAGAAGACTAGCAGGCTAGCATTACAGAGACTCAAGACCCGATCTCTGGGTAAAAAAAGGAAAGGGCCTGCCTGACCTACATACATACACTGACCTGACCTACATACACTGACCTGACCTACATACACTGACATGAGCTACACACACTGACCTACATACACTCACAGTCTGACCTACATACACTGAACTGAGGTGACTTACATACACACTCACTGACCTACCTCAGCTCAGCCGTGGTGTGCGGTGTGCGGCGCCGGCGCGCCCAATGCCCATCATCATAGAGATGCAGCCAGAGGAGGAGCCGAGGAGGAGAGGAGAGCCACCGAACTGAGTGCCAAGCGGGGAGCGGAGATGTGCCGTGGCGGCATTGTTATTCCCGCCTTTTGGAGCTTGCAGCACCTATGATGGACATCACACGTCCTGCGGTCCTGGCATTGGATCAGTGGGTCCTGGCACGGATCAGTGGGACGTCATAAGCGCTGCAGGCTCCAGAAGGCAGGACCTGCTATGTCACTCGGCGGCGCTTGGAGGCTCTCAGGATCAGAATGGGGCTAACATAAATACTGCATGCCTGAGACTCTGGGCTTTTCGGGGACCCATTTGGGACACCAGCTCCCCCCTAACGACGCCCCTGGTGATATCGTGTGAAGGCTAGATTGATTGGCATACATATCCAACAAAGGAATGCTTAGTTTAGAGTGAAAAAACTTTTCCAGTTAAAAAAATGGGATTAAAGATCTTTAATAACGGGGAAATTGTGTCTCCAATTCTCTTTTAAAATATAAAAAGTCCATTATGGAACGTTATCTTTCTGCTTCTGCATTGTCATCTGTTTTCCTCTGTGTAAACTTCTAAGCATTCTTAGTCTCATGGTCCAGGTTGCTAACAGTTTAATCTCCATCTGAGAAGACTTTTAATCACTTCCAGTTGTTTATAACTGTGATAAAATTGTTTGGCGCTATGATAATTGTCCAGACTCAGCAGGAAGCCTGCAGTGGCTCACAGAGAGAACAAGTGGATTTTATGGACATCCTGGCCAAGCCTAAGTGCTTGCTCACCAGTATCATTCAAAGCAAAGTATGTTGCTCCCAGCTGACCAGCAGGAATGCAAATGACAATTTCCTCCATGCAGGGTTGAATGAACTCTTAAATATTTTGTCCACTTACTCAGCAGCAGCCTTAATGAGTTTTAATGTCCTAAGATGAACTTGCTTGAGTCTTGCTGGATACAAGGACCTGCTCTCCTGAGAGTTCCTTTTTTTTTTTTTAAAGTAGACCTGAGCTCAAAAAGTTGAGATTTGCTATGTTACAGGCATGGCCGTCCGCAGAACTTTTTTTAGGGAAGGAATTGTAGCTCCCTGCTCTGTGCCTGATGCCATTTTCCCACTGTTGCCTATAGGTGGCGATACCATCACAGACCAGTGTTGGAACACGGGCAAGCCATAGACTATTGAGTGTCTTTCCTTGGGAACAGCCCAGTGGGAATGGTGCCCCACTGTGCATGCCCGGGAGGGATACTGAAGGGGTAGACGCCATATTTTGGGGTCCTTCGCCTCGTGGCTCTCCTGGCACGAGGTATGTGTTGTGTGATTTTCACCCCCGGTACCACGTTGGCCCAAGGCTGCATCTCTAGCAGTAGGCCCAGTTATGCTGACTGTGGCATACGAATCAAGAGGGATCCTAAGCTGTCCATCTAATCGAAAGAAGCTACACTTAAAGAAGGAAACCAAAGGATGACCTGCCCTGGAGGAGACAAAGCGGAAGGCTTATGTCTTGGGATAGGCCTGGTGATCCTATTAAGGAGGGATCCACAACTCAAGTTGTCCTACAGTTCGCCGGGTCAGCGTAAAGGCTGTCATGGATATGCAATAGGTTGGCAGTTTATCTGTCTCCATCTGTCCATTAAGAGGCCTGACCCTGTTCTGGTTACCTTCTTATTTCCTCTCCTTCCTGTATGGCTCCACCCAGGCCTTCCCAGGAAGTCTATTTTAACCGTTGCACTACAGGCCTGCAGTGCTGTTCAACGGTGTTGTTTGCTTAAGTTCCTGTCTGCAGTGTGCTACGATTACCTTCCTGTGTACCGTTTTTGGCTCGTCCCTGACTTTGCCTGTTTGCCTGTGCCCCTAACCTTTTGCCTGTCCCTGGTTACCCCTGTCTGCCTGTTGCCCTGACCTTGGCTTACCCATCACTAACGTTTGTCCTGCTTGCTGCTTTCCATCTCTCCCTGTGGAGCGTGACCTAGGAAATTCCAGGGGTCGCGACCTGGATCCAGCTGCAGCAAAGTCCATCCCCACCACTAGGGGCTCTGGTGAACACAAAGCTGGGTCTTAGAATCCGCGCCCTGGGGAATCTTGGGTTCACCCCTCCTCTCTCATAGCAGCAGTCGGCTATAGGGTTCACTACCCTGTGGTGCATCCCTGACCTCATCGGGGTGCACTTGTCACCTGGCCACAGGTGACCTGACAAAGGCTCTATAACTATACGGCTGGAAGTTCGGGTAATACATCCTGTGGCAGACGATTGGAGTTGTGAATGACTTTGGAGTTTAGGGGTTTTTCCCCAGTAATCTTGTACAGTGTACCTGAACCTTCCCTTTCCCCTCCATCCTTCTACCTTCTTGACAAGTTTTGAACAAAAGAATAAAACCTGACAGTTAGAGGTTTTACATCTTCTGTGGATTTTGGAGTTCTTTCAGACTTTCTTCCCTTAGACAAAAAATGTTGAGGTAACGTGCAAGGCCCAAAACTAACCAGCGGCTTTCACGGGGTTAGTGCAACAGCATCGTTTTTAGGGTTACCCATGCGCCGCCCCTTTTCGACACTGTCATTATCACATTATCATGGTCAGAGACTGCAGACGTAGTACAGTCCCTAGGATAAATAATGGATTATGGCTGACACGCCCTCTTTACTAGACCCAGCGAAACTACAGCAGTGATCCCTCCGGCTGGACGATTGCTCCCTCTGGGTTCCCCCGGGGGCGACTCTGGTCAGTAGTGTAGCATGTCTGTACCCTGGCATTGGATCAGTCTTTCTCTTTCGGGTGGCGATGCACAACGTGGCTCTCTCTCTCTGGCTTCCGCCCAGCACACTCCTCATTCTTTGTCCTGTAGCACTTACTCCCTCAGATTTTTTCCAAGCTGCAGTCTCTTAATCTCTCTCTTGATCGAGCTGTAGCCTCCTCCCTGTAGAAAATGGGGACGCCAATCTTTGGGACTACATGTCCCATGATGCTCTCCTCTCCTAGTCTCCTTTGATTGGCCCTCAGATATGGGCAATGGGGAAGGAACAGAGCGGGCAGGAAGCTGGGCAGGGAACCTAGTGAGAACCACTGTCTCTTCTCCCTGACAGGAGAAAGGAGGGCGAGTGGGGGAAACCTCTGACAGCCCACAGCTCGCCTTTATACTGTCACAGCGCTGCCGAGTATCTCTGCTGGACTGAGCCAGGAAAAGAGCCCACAGTCACACTTCACTGATGGGGGCTTGACAGCACCTTAAGGGTATCACCCCACAGGTGGCTTACTTCCAGGTGCGGGCTGCCTGCACCCCCATAGCAACACCACTGTGCTGAATTTAACAGTGCTGATCCCATCCCTGATTTAAAGGGGGGGGGGGGCAATTGACCCCCCTTGCCCCTACCTGTGGAAGCCCATGGTTACAGGTGTAGTGCAGACCCCTAACCCAGGCTGGCTGTTTTTTCCCCAGGTTTCAATCCCTATGAGGCACATGGCCGACAGGCACACAGCAGTTTCACAGCCTCACAGCTCAAGAAACAGGCAGTGCATGTCTTTTTGAAGTTTAACCACTTGCTTACTGGGCACATAAACCCCCTTCGTGCCCAGGCGAAATTTCAGCTTCTGGCACTGCGTGGCTTTAACTGACAATTGCGCGGTCGTGCAATGTGGCACCCAAACAAAATTGGCGTCCTTTTTTCCCCCACAAATAGAGCTTTCTTTTGGTGGTATTTGATCGCCCGTGCGTTTTTTATTTTTTGCGTTATAAACAAAAAAAGAGCGACAATTTAAAAATATATATATATTTTTTACTTGTTGCTATAATAAATATCCCAATTTTTTTTAAAAAAATATATATTTTTTTTCTCAGTTAAGGCCGATACGTATTCTTCTACGTATTTGTGTAAAAAAAAAAAAAATCACAATAAGTGACTGCTTTGCGCAAAAGTTATAGCACCTACAAAATAGGGGACAGAATTATGATTTTTTTTTTTATATTTTTTTTTTACTAGTAATGGCGGCGATCTGCGATTTTTATTGGGACTGCGATATTGTGGCAGACACATCGGACACTTTTGACACATTTTTGGCGCCATTCACATTTATACAGCGACCAGTGCTATAAATATGCACTAATTACTGTATAAATGTGACTGGCATTAAAGGGGTTAACACTAGGGGGTGAGGAAGGGGTTAAATGTATTGCCTGGGTGTGTTCTAACTGTGTGGGGGGAGGGGGGTGACTGGGGGAGGTGATCGATGCTGTCTCCCTATGTACAAGGGAAACAGCATCTGTCGCCTCTCCCTGACAGGACGCGGAGCTCTGTGTTTACACACACAGCTCCACGTCCCTGCTCTGTCACCGACGATCGCGTGTACCTGACGGACATCGCGGCCGCCGGGTACACGCATCGAATCCTCGGTGATGCGTCGGAACTGTTTTTCCCCGCCGCGCGCCACCTTGTGGCGTGCGCGGGGAATTACAAGTAAATCACGTCCAAAGACGTGATCCCGGTGCCTCAGGTCCGCGTTGTTGACGTATTCTGTCAATGGCGCGAACCCGAAGTGGTTAATGCTGGTTGAACTTACCTAGGACACACTTAACCCCTTCCTCGCCCCCTAGTGGTTAACCCCTTCCCTGCCAGTGTCATTTACACAGTGATTGCTGTATAAATGACAATGGTCCCAAAATAGCCCCAAAAGTGTCTGATGTGTCTGCCATAACGTCATAATAAAAATCTCAGATCGCCGCTATTACTAATAAAAAACAAATTAATAAAAAATGCCATAAATCTATCCCCTATTTTGTAGAAGCTATTGGCTAGATTCATGTAGAATCGCCTATATTTGTGCGGGTGTAGCGTATGCTTTTTACACTACGCCCTAGCTTAAATGGCCCATCTTAATTCAAATTGGGCGGGTAGAGGGCGTCTATTATTTAAATGAAGCGCGATCCCGAAATGAACATACTGCGCATGTGCCGGCCGTGAAAGTTTTCAAGTGCGCATGCTCCAAATCACTTCGCAAATTATCAATGAAAGCGACGTGAACGTAACGTACGGCCAGCCCCATTCTGAATCGACTTACGCAAACGATGTAAACGACATCTGTCCCGACGTCCATACTTAACATTGCCTGCGCTTCATATAGCAGGGATAACTTTAGGCCAGGCATAAGCCTAACGTAAACGACGTAAACAGATACGCCGGCCGGGCGCACGTTCGGGAATCGGCGTATACGCTCATTTGCATATTTTAGACGGGAACTCCACCTAGCGTCCAGCCTAAAATATGAAAATAAGATTCAACTGTGTAAGAGACTTATAAAAGTTGGATCTAATGGAAATCTATGCGTTACTGATTCTATGAATCGGTCGCATAGATAGGCGGGCTCAGACGCAGAAATAAGACGGCTTATCTGGAGATAAGCCAACTTATTTCTTTCCTGAATCTGGCCCAATAACGTTTGCGCAAACCAATCAATATAGGCTTCTTGCGGTTTTTTTTTACCAAATATATGTAGAAGAATATGTATCGGCCTAAACTGAGAAAGAAATTCGTTTTTTTATATATATATATTTTTTGGGGGATATTTATTATAGCAAAAAGTCAAAAATATTGCTTTTTTTTCAAAATGTACGCTCTTTTTTTGTTTATAGCGCAAAAAAAAAAAAAAAACACAGAAGGGATCAAATACCATCAAAAGAAAGCTCCATTTGTGGGGAAAAAAGGACGTACATTTTGTTTGGGTGCAACGTCGCACGACCGCGCAATTGTCAGTTAAAGCAGCGCAGTGCCGAATCGCTAAAAAATGGCCCAGTCATTGGGCAGCCAAATCCTCCAGGGCTGAAATGGTTAACCGGCAAAGTTTCTACAAATTACTCATTAGATACTGCTGTGTAGGTAGATTGCTAGCATCCGGTCAGTCTGTTTTCCACTTGTGTCACGTTGAAATTCATGGCAAGCTTTATCAGGCCTGGAAGACTGCTGCGATCTCGGATACGGTCCACCACTGCCTGCCAATACATTAGATTCCATTGTGATTGAGATACAGCCCAGATGACATATCTCACTTCCTGTCAGATTTTCCTAGAAAAGTGAAGACTAGCAGATTCTTTTCTGAGTACTGGATATTAAATGTGGTTATTGTTGACTAATAAACAATGTTTGCTGTCCCAGTTGGAACACTTAGAAAAGGCTGTTCATTCTCAGAGAGACCATCATCGAAGTGGAGCTGGATTTTACAACTATAATCCTAATGATAAACATGTATACAATGATTGCTTATAAAAAAATCTCACCAGATTCCAGGATTTATGTTTCTAGTGCATGTCAGAAGCAAAAATCTTATTAGCTGCTGTTTTTTTATTTTTATGGTAAAGACTATACTAACTGCAATGAAACCCTTCCTATACTAGCTGTAAAAATGGCTTTCCTTTGTTCACAAAGGATGTTCTCATTTAATTTTGTAAAGTCCTTGGAATAGACAAAAATGTTGACAAGAAAACATTTTCATTGTATTGGACTGAGAAAAGTGGTTGAGATGGGTCAAGGAATGCCGTTGGCAGAGAGAGGAGATCCCGGGACTGAGAAAAATAGTTGAGATGGGTCAAGGAAGGCCTTTGGAAGAGAGAGAAGATCCCGGGATTGAGAAAAGTGGTTGAGATGGGTCAAGGAAGGTCAATGGAAGAGAAAGAAGATCCCGGGACAGAGAAAAGTGGTTGAGATGGGTGTAGGAATGCCGTTGGAAGAGAGATGAGATCCCGGGATTGAGAAAAGTGGTTGAGAAGGGTCAAGGAATATTTTTGGAAGAGAGAGGAGATCCCGGAACAGAGAAAAGTGGTTGAGATGGGTCAAGGAATGCTGTTGGAAGAGAGATGAGATCCCGGGATTGAGAAAAGTGATTGAGAAGGGTCAAGGAATATTTTTGGAAGAGGGAGGAGATCCCGGGACTGAAAAAAGTGGTTGAGTTGGGTCAAGGAATGCCGTTGGAAGAGAGAGGAGATACCGGAACTGAGAAAAGTGGTTGAGAAGGGTCAAGGAAGGCCTTTTCAACATAGAGGAGGCCCTTGGCTGTGTAGAGATAAGAACACAAAACATTGAGTAGAGATGTCCCGCCATTGTATGTTTGACAACTGACAATCCACACCAAGTTGAGCCAAGCCAAATCAATTCTATATTGGCCACAATGGTCAAACAAGTCCAGACCTTAGGTTATGAAGGCGGATCATGATTTAGGAACATCATCTCTCACCGCCCGGCGCCTGCCCTGCATCCCTGCAGTGTAGTTCTGCGCTCACTGTGCAGGCAGCCGGAAAACAGAGAGATGACATCATCTCTTTGCTGCCTGGCTAGTTATCTGCTGCCTGACTTGCAAGAGACCAGTTTAGCAGGAAAGTGACACAGCAAGTGACAACTCGGAACAAGTGGCAAGTGACAATCCGCAAGGTGTGGCAGGCGACGTGGCAAGTGACAATCCATGACGTGGCAAGTGACAATCCGCAACGTGTGGCAAGTGACAATCCGCAACGTGTGGGAGATGACGTGGCAAGTGACAATCTGCATCTGGTGACAGAAGAAGTGGCAAGTGACAATCCATGACGTGGCAGGTGACAATCCGCAACGTGTGGCAAGTGACAATCCGTAACGTGTGGCAGGTGACTTGGCAAGTGACAATCTGCATCTGGTAACAGAAGAAGTGGCAAGTGACAATCCGTGAAGTGGCAAGTGACAATCCGTGAAGTGGCAAGTGACAATCCGCAACATGTGGCAAGTGACAATCCGCAACATGTGGCAAGTGACAGTCCGCAACATGTGGCAAGTGACTATCCGCAACATGTGGCAAGTGACTATCCGCAACATGTGGCAGGTGATGTGGCAAGTATCAATCCGTGACGTGGCAAGTGACAATCCACAACATGGGGCAAGTGACAATCCACAACACGTGGCAAGTGACAAACCGTAATGTTTGGCAGGTGACAACCTGCATCTGGTGACAAGCGACGTGGCAAGTGACAATTTGCATCTGGTGACAGGCGACGTGGCAAGTGACACGCTGAATCTGATGATGGGATGGATGGTAAGTGACACGCTGAATCTGGTGACAGGGGACGAGTGGCAAGTGACATGCTGAATTCGATGACAGGTGACGATGGCAAGTGACACTCTGAATCTGGTGGCAGGGGACTATAGCAAGTGACACGCTGTAAAGTAGAAATATTGTACTTTCATTCTTGGGGCAACCTTGTAGGGGCGCCAGAGCATTATCTTGCCCAGGGGCTCGTGATGCTATTAAGATGGCCCAGAGTAGAGGCAATGATTTCTGCATGGAATAGCGCCAGAGATAGAGTGGGTATTGCAGTGACAGTTGCTGTTTCATTTCAACTTTTTCCAGGGATATTTTTTTCCTTTGTATTTTTTTATTAAGCTGGGTTTTAATTAAGTTTAAAAAAAAAGAACATGTACATTTAGTTCAACCAAGTTTTGAAGAATAAAAAGAAATGAAATCACGATATGAAAAAAGCCTTTTAAACCATTTTTTACTTCTTCTTCTCACGCAGGTCTCCAGTCCTTTCGCCTTATTTCTGTTCTCGGAAAACCAGATGCTTGTTTTAACGAAATGTAAAAAAAGATCGTGAAGGCATTGACACTTGACACGTATTCCTAGATTGAGAACAACTTATAGAACTGAAACACAACACAACGCTCTTGCCATATTATGAGAACGGAAAATGTAAAGAAGTAAAAAAGGCACTTGAAGAATGTTAGCCTGCTAGAAATCTCCGCAAAGCATTCCCAAAAGCAGAACCAGGCAGCATTAAGTTATCAGAAAAATATTTCCAGCATGTACCTCCTAATTCATATATGGCTTGAAGTTAAATATGAGATGGACTTCTGTTGACATTTCTTGAGTTTCAGTTTTCCCAAGCGGATTCCTGAAGCTCTCCACTATCCAACATACAAAGCTTGTCAAGCAGAAAAAGGGAACGAACAGGGGTGTTATTATTCCACATTAACAGGTGGGTTCCAAGGATTCAGAAATTTCGTGAACCGGGATTTGGCCAAGAGGACACAGGCGGAGCGTAAGTGGCTAAGGCTGGGATCAAGACCAACCTTATTTATGCAAGTTCAACGCTTCGACCACAATGCCACACCTTACTGTGCTTCTCTACATACCTTTACCAGGCCGCATTAAACCCTGGCCACATGCCCAGTCTCCGATATACGGAAATACAGTGAATTTTTTTTTTTTTTTAACCAATCTGTTTTTCCTTATTTTGGTCCACCAACAGCTGAGGTAACACACAGAGTATTCATGGTTATCCATATGTATGTCTCTGTCAAGGTTAATTCATTAATATTTATGGCCATACTGTACTTTAAGCTTCCAGCATGTCAAAAAATGTCCAAGATGGATTTAAAGAGAATCAACGTTAAAAAATATATATGCTAATGTAAGAAAGAAAGGAATTAAATAGTGGATAAAACATGCAATTGTTACTCTTGTCTAGACCAAGGGTCTCCAAACTGCAGCCCGAGGGCCAGATGTGGCCCTTTGCTAGCCCTTATGCGGCCCTTGGGGCACTATTCCTCCAACTGATATGAGGCACTATTCCTTCCACTGACACCAACAAGGGGACACTATTTCTTCTACTGATAACAATGATGGGCTACTATTCCTCCTACTGATAGGAGCCCTACTCCTCCTCCTACTGACCACCAACCCTGAGGCCCCTTTTATTTCTCACCGGTGCTGGACCTGGGGCATTTTCTGCCCCCACTGGCCACAATCCGGCTCTCCTAAAGTCTGAAGGACAATCAAGTGGCCCTTTGTTTAAAAAGTTTGGAGACCCCTGGTCTAGACTATTAGGTTAAATAGTCTAGACAAGTTTTTTCACCTTAATGCATCCTATGCATTAAAGTGAAAGAACACCTTGCAGTCACGGCCTCCCTGACCCCCTGAATCTCCTTGGGTGCGATCCCGCATTGCTTTCACCGAGCTTTAGTCGGCTCTTCATTGGATGATTGATAGCAGTGCAGCCATTGTCTCCGGCGGCTGTCCATCAAATCAAAGACGCGGTGCCGAGTCACGTACTTGGCGGCTATGGCCACCGAGTGTACAGTGTTGCCAACCGACAGTATTTTTACTGGCAGCCAGTAAAAAATTGCCACTTTTCTCCTGCCAGTAAATGCCAGTAAGAGGAAAAGGTTGGCAGTAAAAAATATGGCTGTAACGCTCGGCTCGGATCTGCGCTTGTGCAGCTTGGGGCCTGGAGCCGGCCAAGACCATCCAAGTGCCTGCCACAGTGTGTTCGGGCGGTGTGGTGGGCGGTTCTGGTGGAGGCGGTGTCTGAGTGTCGTGTGATGTCATGGTGCAAGAGAGCCAAGCGGAGCAGCCGGAGACTCGTGTGCGGGTCTGCAGGATGGGATTAAGGCAAGCCAGGAGTGGGACTATCAGTGTTTTGACTGGAGGGGACTGAAGTGACCACCTGGCATGGAGAGAGACTGTCACTGTGATTCAGGAGGGGACGTGTCAGTATCACTGTGAGAGTCAATTTCATGTGTGCATCACCCATTCTAATGTATTGCCCTCCTGAGTCCTGTCCCTGAGCTACTTACTTACTAAATTAAAAATAGTATAAGAAATATGTTTTTTTTCCTTAAAGAGGGGGTTCACCCTTAAAACCACTTTCTCCCATCCCATCCAGCATACTGGCGTCAGCGCCAGTATGCTGTCTTTTTTTTTTTTATCGGTGTACTTACCTCTTAATAGATAATTTAATTTTCGTCCTACCGCGGGGTATGGCGCCACTATATAGCGTCACACCTTCCGAAAACTATACGGCGCCTGAACACAGACCTAGGAGCTGACTGCGCAGGCACCGTATATAGCCGCGTCACGCCCTCCGAAAAAAGCCGAAATAGGACTCGGCTGTATACGGCGCCTGCGCAGTCAGCTCCTGGGTCTGTGCGCAGGCGCCGAGAACAGCCGAGTGCTAGTCGGCTGTTTTCGGAAGGCGTGATGCGATATAGCGGCGCCATACCCCGCAGTAGGACGAAAATTAAATTATCTATTAAGAGGTAAGTACAGTACACCGATAAAAAAAAAAAAGACAGCATACTGGCGCTGACGCCAGTATGCTGGATGGGATGGGAGAAAGTGGTTTTAAGGGTGAACCCCCTCTTTAACCACTTGAGGACCGCCTCCTGCACATATACATCGGCAGAATGGCACGGCTGGGCACAAGCACATACAGGTACATCCCCTTTAAGTGCCCAGCTGTGGGTAGCGGGCGCATGCGATCGCTGCTGGAGAACCGCGATCGGTCCCCGGAGCTGAAGAACTGAGAGAGCCGTGTGTAAACACAGCTTTCCCGTTCTTCTCTGTGGCGCCGTCATCGATCGTGTGTTCCCTAATATAGGGAATAACAATCAATGACATCACACCTACAGCCACACCCCCCTACAGTTAGAAACACAGATGAGGTCACACTTAACGCCTTCAGCGCCCCCTTGTGGTTAACTCCCAAACTGCAATTGTCATTTTTACAGTAAACAATGCAATTTTAATGCATTTTTTGCTGTGAAAATGACAATGGTCCCAAAAATGTGTCAAAATTGTCCGAAGTGTCCGCCATAATGTTGCAGTCACGGAAAAAAACGCTGATCGCCGCCATTAGTAGTAAAAAAAAAAAAAAAAATGCAATAAAACTATCCCCTATTTTGTAAACGCTATAAATTTAGCGCAAACCAATCGATAAACGCTTATTGCGATTTTTTTTACCAAAAATATGTAGAAGAATACGTATCGGCCTAAACTGAGGAAAAACATTTTTTTTATAGGTATTATAGCAAAAAGTAAAAAAATATTGCATTTTTTTCAAAATTGTCGCTCTATTTTTGTTTATAGCGCAAAAAATCAAAAACCGCAGTGGTGATCAAATACCACCAAAATAAAGCGCTATTTGTGGGGGAAAAAAGGACGCCAATTTTGTTTGGGAGCCACATCGCACGACCGCGCAATTGTCAGTTAAAGCGACGCCGTGCCAAATCGCAAAAACTGGCCAGGTCCTTTACCTGTCTAAAGGTCCGGGTCTTAAGTGGTTAATATCTACCGTAAATCGTAAATCACATTGCTAATAATGACATATTGTACTTATTTGTATCCTAAATACTGCAATTTGCACTTAAAACCGTAATTTTGGAACTGCCAGTAAAAACTTGGCTGTGCCAGTAAATTTTGGGTGTCGTGTCAGTAAATTTCTATCTGGTAGGTTGGCAACACTGCGGGCCAGATTCTCAAAAGAGATACGACGGTGTATCACAGGAAACACCGTTGTATCTCTGTTTTTTTTCCCCGGGTATCTATGCGTCTGATTCATAGAATCACTTACGCATAGATACAGTGAAGATCCGACATGTGTAAAACACTTACACCGTCGGATCATAGATGTAATGACTTCGCTGGCCGCTAGGTGGCCTTTACGTTGATTTCTCATTTGCCTATGCAAATGAGCCTAATACGCCGATTCCCGAACGTTTTTACGCCGCCCCGTCGACGTTTACGTCGCTTCCGTAAGCGTAAACCTACACCTGCTATATGAGGGGTAGGTTTACAAAGTTCCGTCGTTGCCATGTTAAGTATGGCGTCGGGTCAGCGTCGTCTTTTTCCGTCGGTTACGTTGTTTTACTAAGTCGTTCGCGAATAGGGATTTACATAAACGACGCTCACGTCGGTTTCATTCACATTTTCCAACGAAAGCTGGAGCATGCGCACTGGCCTATTTTTGCGGCCGGCCCATGCCCAGTTCGATCGACGCGGGGGCGCGCTTAAATTAAATACAAGCCGCCCCCTTTGAATTACGCGGCCTTACGCCGGGCCATTTATACTACGCCGCCGCAAGTTACCGAGCAAGTGCTTTGGGAATACGGCACTTGCTCTGTTAAGTTGCGGCGGCGTAGTGTAAATGGCTTACGCTACGCCGGCGGACAATCTATGAGAATCTGGCCCTGCAAGTGTATCACAACGCAGCGTGCCTGTAAGGTAACCCCCTCTGGAGAGAGCGTCTCAGAGGAGGTTAGCTCTTGCGGGGAGGAGCTGCTAGAGCCACCGTGGGACCCCAGAAGAGGGCGTTCGGGGCCACTCTGTGCAAAATGAACTGCACAGTGGAGGTAAGTATGACAAAAAATTATTCCAAAGTATCTCTTTAACTGTGTTGTTCTACAGCTGGATATAGGGTTTTAGTAAAAATAGAAGAGGGGATAGGGATTATAGCGGTGCCTAACAAAGATAACAATTATGTTTAAATTTCAAAATGTAATAATATTTTATTACATGAATATTGTAAACATACAGTACAGTTACAGATCATAAAAACAAAAAAGGAAGAACAAATGATGTTTAATAATAGCCAATAGAGTATTAACGGCCTACTGGAGTTACAGGTCAAAAATTCCTACATGTTTCGCCAAAAATTAGACTGGGAAAGTCTCACATCTGGATGGGAGACTTTATTTGAAATGTCGCTTTCCCAGTCTAATTACATTTTGCTGTGTCATTGTCATCATTACATAAATATGATTGTTATAACTGGCTAATATTAGGGATGAGCCAAACACACCAGAAAATGCGAACAGGCAAAACACCGTTGGGACACGAACATGAAAATTCAAAAGTGCTAATTTTAAAGGTTAATATGCAAGTTATTGTCATAAAAAGTGTTTGGGGACCTGGGTCCTGCCCCAGGAAACATGTATCAATGCAAACAAAAAGTTTTAAAAACTGCAGGTTTTTTTGGGAGCAGTGATTTTAATAATGCTTAAAGTGAAACAAAAAAAGTGAAATATTCCTTTAAATTTCATACCTGGGGGGTGTCTAAAGTATGCATGTAAAGTAGCGTATATTTCCCATGTTTAGAATTGTCCCTGAACAAAGTGTATTTTCTGAAGGAAAAAAAGTAATTTAAAACTATTCATATTCATATTCATATGCACTATTCATGAATTGTCGGTCCCGGCAATACAGAGAAAAGTTATTGAAAAAAAAAAAAATTTCAATGACTTTTATCTGTATTGACCGGACCCGACAATTAATAAATAGCACGAGTAGTTTTAAATGACTTTTTTTCCTTCAAAAATTACATTTAGTGCAGTGAACCAAAATGGGTGGGGGTCCCCCAAATTCCATATCAGGCTCTTCAGGTCTGGTATGGATATTAAGGGGAACCCCGCGTAATTGAAAAAAAATTACGTGGGGTTCCCCCCAATAATCAATACCAGACCCTTCAGGTCTGGTATATATTTTAAGGGAAACTCCGTGCCAAAATAAAAAAAATGGCATGGGGTCCCCCCAAAAATTCATACCAGACCCTTTATCCGAGCACGCAACCTGGCAGGCTGCAGGAAAAGAGGGGGGGATGAGAGAGCGCCCCCCCCTCTCCTGAACCGTACCAGGCCACATGCCCTCAACATAGGGACAAGGGCCTCATCCGCACAACCCTTGCCCGGTGGTTGTCGGGGTCTGCGAGCGGGGGGCTTATCGTAATCTGGAAGCCCCCGTTAACAAATGGGACCCCCAGATTCCGCCCCCCCATGTGAATTGGTAATGGGGTACATTGTACCTCTACCATTTCACAGAAAAAAGTGTCAGAAAGGGTAAAAAAAAAACGCACAGACAGCTTGGGAAAAGTCCTTTGATACAAAAAAAAATTAAAAATTCCAGGGATGTAAATCCTTCCATGATCCAGACCAGCGCTACCCGGCGCTACTCACCGCTACCCGCCGCTATGAACGATACAGCCTCCTCCATAGACAGCTCCCAGCCAAATGACGTGTGAGCCATGCGACGTTTCTTTTAAAGACGAGGGGAAGAAAGGGGAGTTGAACGGAAAAGGGAGGGGGGCAAAGAAGGGGAGGGGAAGAAGGAAGGAAGGGAAAGAACATTAACAGAAGATGGGGAGGGGAATGGGGGGAAAAAGAAGAAAGGAAAAGGGGGGAAACGGAGGGAGAAAGATATAGAAGAGGAAAGGAAGAGGGTAGGGGAAGGAGTTGGAAAGGAAAAAAGAAGGGGGGGCAAGAAAGTAAAGGAAAAGGGGAGGGGGAAAAGGAGGGAGGGGTGGGGTGAAAATTGGAGGGGGAGAAAGGGGAGGGGAAAGGAAAAGGGAGGGGGGAAGAAACATGGACAATGACAGAAGAGTGGGGGGAAGGAAATGGAAAAAAAAGAATAAAAGAAAAGGGGGGAAAAGGAGGGAGAAAGATAAAAGATGAAAGGAAAGAAAGGGGAAAGGGGTTGGGACGGAAAAAAGAAGCGGAGGGAGAGAAAAGGGGACAAGGAAGGAATAGAAAAGGAAGAGAGGGGGGAAAAGGGGGAGGGTGAAAAAAAAGGGAGGGGGGAAACAAAGGGGAAGGGGAAAGGAAAAGGGATGGGGCAAAGAAGGGGAGGGGGAAGAGGAAGGAAGGGAAAGAACATGGACAATAACAGAAGAGGGGGGAGAGAAAGGAAGAAAGAGGGGGGGGGAGAAGGGGACGGGGCATGTTTGGGGCAGCCCCAGTTCTCCTCTTTCCAATATTTAACTTCTGTGGACGATAGTACCCGCCCCGATCTTCAGATTAATTAGATTGAGGCATCCTCTTAAACTACTCCTAGTTTACAGTAACAACCAAGAGCCCCATAATTGTGACTCATTTATAGTAAAGAGGAGGCCCGTTTAATTGCAGCTCAAAGAGGCACATTATTGGTGTGTCTGCTTGCCGTGAATCAGACGCTGAGCCGTTCTTGCTGAGTCATCGCCCTGGCTTCTCGCTGCTAAAGAATTCAATTATAACCTTTTTAAATTCTTCCATCCCACCCTGAGAAAGAACTCTGCAATCCGCAGGAAAAAAAAAAAAACGACTGCGGATAATCATCTAAACATAGGTTCTTTTTTTGTGTGTGTTGTTATAAAGCCAGTTTATTGTCATTTGAGAGAATTTCATGACAAGCAGTGTGTAAAATGGAAGGAATTCAGCCGATCCTACCGCTTCCAAATGGACAAAAAAGAAGCTCTTTGCTCGCTCGTTTCTGTCCGTCCCAATGGAGCCAAATCCGTTATTGTTTATTTTTTTCCACTAAACTGACATGAAAGGTTTAAGAGATTTGTTTTGTTATTTTTATCCGCCCCCCTCCCCTTCCCTCCCCCCACCCCCGCCTCTCTCCCGCCCCATCATGGGGATTAGGAACGAGCCATTGTGCATGTCAACGGCCCTCTCAAAATAACTGATGTATAGCCCTTAATTATATTTATCTTAATGTGTTGGAACTTTCCCCTGTGAGAGCCGTGACCTACCCAAATTGTCTCAACATTTTTTTTTATTTTTTTTTATGGGCTTAGCAGTTAACCAATGAAAATAAAATTTAGGAACAATTTTTGGTGCTAGATGTTTGAAAGCACACAGCCTTTCACTTTCAAAAAGTTTGCAAACTTTCGTGAAATGTATTCTTTTGATAGGACTGGGCTACCAGAGTTCTAGGTTTCCCTTCAAGTTTCCCATTGAGTTATTGGCTTGCATTGAGTTTGGATGTTCAGTTTTCTATGTTTGTTGGAATGAATTGATACCCATGATTAAGCTCCAAGGCCCTCTGCCTGATGCACAAATGTGTACAAGTCATCGCCCCCCCCCCCCCCAATATTTATGTGAGAAAATAAAAAACCACAACCCCAATCGCGTTCTCCGATCAACTAACCAAAATCTACTTCAATAACCCCAAGACAAAAGGAGAAGGAAGATTTGCAGTCCAAGGACCTCGACTGTGGAACGCACTACCAACTAATATATGAACGGAAAAAACTCAAGACCCACCTATTCTGAAGGCCAAATTAGAAGAAAACGGATACCAAGAGCCTTGAGGCGATTCAGTTCGCATTTGTAGCGCTATAAAAGTTATTCACTCACTCACAAACATTTCGCATCACCAACAAAAAATTCCAATACTACGCACTGGAAAACTGCATCTCATTGATCGACTGTAACTCAAACTTAATGGATCCAAAACAGAACTCCTCTTCCTCCACGCAAACCAAAAAACAAAAACTCTACCACAACGTTCACACCACCCACCATCCTTGGACAAAGAATCACCCCCAGCACTAAAGTCAAAAGCCTCAGGCGGCGTACACACGACCGAGGTTCTCGCTGGAAACCAGCGAGAACCTCGCTGGAAGCTGCATTCCAGCGAGGACCTCGGCCGTGTGTACACAGAGCGCTCGCCCCGCCCGTCGGGAATCCCGTCGAGCGAAAAGAGAGCACGCTCTCTTTTTGCTCGACGGCCCGCCTGGATGAATGGCTGGTTGCCATTCCCGACGGGCGGGTCGCCGATTTCGACGGCCGGCAGAGAACCTCGACGGGCGGAACGATGTGTTCTGCCCGTCGAGGTTCTCTGCCGTGTGTACGCGGCTTTAGAGTCATCTTTGACTCAGACATGACTATGGATGCACAAATAGGATCAGTAGACAGCGGATCTCACCACCTTCTTCGCCTGTTGCGTAGACTCATCCCCTTCATCCGGAAAGGAGACACAGCAGTAGGGATGAGCTTCGCGTTCGATGCGAACACATGTTCGCATCAAACATCGGCCATTCGATCGTTCGCCGAAAACGAACAAATCGGGTCGTTCGCGCCAAATTCGAATGACCCATAATTCACTGCGGCGTTGCGCGCTGATGATTGGCCAAGCATGCACCATAACCCCCGCATGCTTGGCCAATCACAGCGCCCAAAAAACGAAGAGACCTAATTGGCCAAAGCCTGGGTGCTTTGGCCAATTAGGGCTCAGTGCTGTAGCACATGCCCCACACTATAAAAGGCCGCCTCCCGGGCGGCCTCGTGTAGTGTGTTCCGGCTTGCTTGCTTTGCAGTCAGACAGACAGAGAGAAAGAGATAGATAGATAGATAGATAGATAGATAGATAGATAGATAGATAGATAGATAGATAGATAGACATTGAGAGACACCGGGGTAGATTCACATAGAGATACGACGGTGTATCTATTGATACACCGTCGTATCTGTGAGATCCGATGCTCGGATCTATGCGGCTGATTCCTCGAATCAGGTTCCGCATAGATCTCCCTTAGAGCCGACTGGTGTAAGTGAGTTACACTGTCGGATCTTAGGCTGCAATCTCCCGCCGTCCGCTAGGTGGCGCTTCTGTTATAATGCGCTTTTTTTTTAAGTCGTTTGCGTTCGGCTTTTTCCGGCGGATCGTTACCCCTGCTATATGCGGGGTAAGTGCGGCGTATCCTATGTTAAGTATGGCCGTCGTTCCCGCGTCGAGTTTTGAATTTTTTACGTCGTTTACATAAGTCGTTCGGGAATAGGGCCATACGTTAATTGCGTTAACGTCGAAAACAATGACGTCCTTGCGACATCATTTGAAGCAATGCACGCTGGGAAATTTAGCCGGCTGCGCATGCGCAGTACGATCGGCACGGGGACGCGCGTGATTTAAATAGTAAACTCCCCCTAGCCGCGGAATTTGCATTTCGCCGGGGGATTTACGATCCGCCAGGGTAACTTACGAGGCAAGTGCTTTCTGAATACAGCACTTGCCTCAAAAACTGGTGCAGGCGGATCGTAAAAAAGATAGATCACGCGGATCAAAAGATCTATGTGAATCTACACCACAGTGTCTTTATAGATAGATAGATAGATAGATAGATAGATAGATATATAGATAGATAGATAGATAGATAGATAGATCAGGGAGGCTACTAGTTAGTATAGTTAAATGTACCGTTTGTAGAGAATATATTGACATCCCTAGGAGTTGTCAATATATTTATAAACTGTATAGCTTAGCTAGTTCTGCTATTAGTATCTGTCAGGCAGGAGATTGTGCTTTAGGGTTTACCTTAAACATAGTACTCCGTGTTAGTCAACGAGTGCTAGTTAATTGCACATAGACGCATTAACTGTTACTGCAAGTGTGCTATTTATTTGCACAGAAAGGCAGTTGCTGTTAATGCAAGTGGGCTATTGAATTGCACAGAAACGCAGTCGCTCTGACTGTATGTGTGCTGTTCAATACCACCTTAGCGCATTTGGTGTGACCGCACGTGTGCTCCTATATACCACCTGAGCGCAGTTAGTGCCACTGTACGTGTGCTGGTATATACCACCCGAGCGCAGATAGTGCCACTGTACGTGTGCTGCTATATACCACCTGAGCGCAGTTAGTGCCACTGTACGTGTGCTCCTATATACCACCTGAGCGCAGATAGTGCCACTGTACGTGTGCTGCTATATACCACCTGAGCGCAGTTAGTGCCACTGTACGTGTGCTCCTATATACCACCTGAGCGCAGTTAGTGTCACTGTACGTGTGCTGCTATATACCACCTGAGCACAATTAGTGCCACTGTACGTGTGCTCCTATATACCACCTGAGCGCAGATAGTGTCACTGTACGTGTGATGGTATATACCACCTGAGCGCAGTTAGTGCCACTGTACGTGTGCTGCTATATACCACCTGAGCGAAGTTAGTGCCACTGTACGTGTGCTGGTATATACCACCTGAGCGCAGTTAGTGGCACTGTATGTGTGCTGGTACATACCACCTGAGCGCAGATAGTGCCACTGTACGTGTGCTGCTATATACCACCTGAGCGCAGTTAGTGCCACTGTACGTGTGCTCCTATATACCACCTGAGCGCAGTTAGTGCCACTGTACGTGTGCTGCTATATACCACCTGAGCACAGTTAGTGCCACTGTACGTGTGCTCCTATATACCACCTGAGCGCAGATAGTGCCACTGTACGTGTGCTGGTATATACCACCTGAGCGCAGTTAGTGCCACTGTACATGTGCTGCTATATACCACCTGAGCGAAGTTAGTGCCACTGTACGTGTGCTGGTATATACCACCTGAGCGCAGTTAGTGCCACTGTACGTGTGCTGGTATATACCACCTGAGCGCAGTTAGTGGCACTGTACGTGTGCTGCTATATACCACCTGAGCACAGTTAGTGCCACTGTACGTGTGCTCCTATATACCACCTGAGCACAGATAGTGCCACTGTACGTTTGCTGGTATATACCACCTGAGCACAGATAGTGCCACTGTACGTGTGCTCCTATATACCACCTGAGCACAGATAGTGCCACTGTACGTGTGCTGGTATATACCACCTGAGCACAGTTAGTGCCACTGTACGTGTGCTCCTATATACCACCTGAGCGCAGTTAGTGCCACTGTAAGTGTGCTGGTATATACCACCTGAGCACAGTTAGTGCCACTGTACGTGTGCTCCTATATACCACCTGAGCGCAGATAGTGCCACTGCACGTGTGCTCCTATATACCACCTGAGCGCAGTTAGTGCCACTGTACGTGTGCTGCTATATACCACCTGAGCGCAGTTAGTGCCACTGTACGTGTGCTGCTATATACCACCTGAGCGCAGTTAGTGCCACTGTACGTGTGCTCCTATATACCACCTGAGCGCAGTTAGTGCCACTGTACGTGTGCTCCTATATACCACCTGGGCGCAGATAGTGTCACTGTACGTGTGCTGGTATATACCACCTGAGCGCAGTTAGTGCCACTGTATGTGTGCTCCTATATACCACCTGAGCGCAGTTAGTGCCACTGTACGTGTGCTGCTATATACCACCTGAGCACAGATAGCTCCACTGTACGTGTGCTCCTATATACCACCTGAGCGCAGTTAGTGCCACTGTACGTGTGCTGCTATATACCACCTGAGCGCAGTTAGTGCCACTGTACGTGTGCTCCTATATACCACCTGAGCGCAGTTTGTGCCACTGTACGTGTGCTGCTATATACCACCTGAGCACAGTTAGTGCCACTGTACGTGTGCTCCTATATACCACCTGAGCGCAGATAGTGCCACTGTACGTGTGCTCCTATATACCACCTGAGCGCAGATAGTGCCACTGTACGTGTGCTCCTATATACCACCTGAGCGCAGTTAGTGCCACTGTACGTGTGCTCCTATATACCACCTGAGCGCAGTTAGTGCCACTGTACGTGTGCTCCTATATACCACCTGAGCGCAGATAGTGTCACTGTACGTGTGCTGGTATATACCACCTGAGCGCAGTTAGTGCCACTGTACGTGTGCTCCTATATACCACCTGTGCGCAGTTAGTGCCACTGTACGTGTGCTGCTGACTACCACCTGAGTGCAGTTAGTGCCACTGTACGTGTGCTCCTATATACCACCTGAGCGCAGATAGTGCCACTGTATGTGTGCTCCTATATACCACCTGAGCGCAGATAGTGCCACTGTACGTGTGCTCCTATATACCACCTGAGCGCAGTTAGTGCCACTGTACGTGTGCTCCTATATACCACCTGAGCGCAGTTAGTGCCACTGTACGTGTGCTCCTATATACCACCTGAGCGCAGTTAGTGCCACTGTACGTGTGCTGGTATATACCACCTGAGCGCAGTTAGTGCCACTGTACATGTGCTGGTATATACCACCTGAGCGCAGTTAGTGCCACTGTACGTGTGCTCCTATATACCACCTGAGCGCAGTTAGTGCCACTGTACGTGTGCTCCTATATACCACCTGAGCGCAGTTAGTGCCACTGTACGTGTGCTGCTATATACCACCTGAGCACAGTTAGTGCCACTGTACGTGTGCTCCTGTATACCACCTGAGCACAGATAGTGCCACTGTACGTGTGCTCCTATATACCACCTGAGCGCAGATAGTGCCACTGTACGTGTGCTGCTATATACCACCTGAGCGCAGATAGTGCCACTGTACGTGTACTCCTATATACCACCTGAGTGCAGTTAGTGCCACTGTACGTGTGCTCCTATATACCACCTGAGCGCAGTTGGTGCCACTGTACGTGTGCTGCTATATACCACCTGAGCGCAGTTACTGCCACTGTACGTGTGCTCCTATATACCACCTGAGCGCAGTTTGTGCCACTGTACGTGTGCTGCTATATACCACCTGAGCACAGTTAGTGCCACTGTACGTGTGCTCCTATATACCACCTGAGCGCAGATAGTGCCACTGTACGTGTGCTCCTATATACCACCTGAGCGCAGTTAGTGCCACTGTACGTGTGCTGCTATATACCACCTGAGTGCAGTTAGTGCCACTGTACGTGTGCTCCTATATACCACCTGAACGCAGTTAGTGCCACTGTACGTGTGCTGGTATATACCACCTGAGCGCAGTTAGTGCCACTGTACATGTGCTCCTATATACCACCTGAGCGCAGATAGTGCCACTGTACGTGTGCTGGTATATTCCACCTGAGCGCAGTTAGTGCCACTGTACGTGTGCTGCTATATACCACCTGAGCGCAGTTAGTGCCACTGTACGTGTGCTCCTATATACCACCTGAGCGCAGTTAGTGCCACTGTACGTGTGCTCCTATATACCACCTGAGCGCAGTTAGTGCCAATGTACGTGTGCTGCTATATACCACCTGAGCGCAGATAGTGCCACTGTACGTGTGCTGGTATATTCCACCTGAGCGCAGTTAGTGCCACTGTACGTGTGCTGCTATATACCACCTGAGCGCAGTTAGTGCCACTGTACGTGTGCTGCTATATACCACCTGAGCGCAGTTAGTGCCACTGTACGTGTGCTCCTATATACCACCTGAGCGCAGTTAGTGCCACTGTACGTGTGCTGCTATATACCACCTGAGCGCAGTTAGTGCCACTGTACGTGTGCTCCTATATACCACCTGAGCGCAAATAGTGCCACTGTATGTGTGCTCCTATATACGACCTGAGTGCAGTTAGTGCCACTGTACATGTGCTCTTATATATCACCTGAGCGCAGATAGTGCCACTGTACGTGTGCTCCTATATACCACCTGAGCTCAGTTAGTGCCACTGTACGTGTGCTGCTATATACCACCTGAGCACAGTTAGTGCCACTGTACGTGTGCTCCTATATACCACCTGAGCGCAGATAGTGCCACTGTACGTGTGCTCCTATATACCACCTGAGCGCAGTTAGTGCCACTGTACGTGTGCTGTTATATACCACCTGAGCGCAGTTAGTGCCACTGTATGTGTGCTGCTATATACCACCTGAGCGCAGATAGTGCCACTGTACGTGTGCTGCTATATACCACCTGAGCGCAGTTAGTGCCACTGTACATGTGCTGCTATATACCACCTGAGCACAGATAGTGCCACTGTACGTGTGCTGCTATATACCACCTGAGCGCAGATAGTGTCACTGTACGTGTGCTGCTATATACCACCTGAGCGCAGATAGTGCCACTGTACGTGTGCTCCTATATACCACCTGAGCGCAGTTAGTGCCACTGTACGTGTGCTGCTATATACCACCTGAGCGCAGTTAGTGCCACTGTACGTGTGCTGTTGTATATCACCTGAGCGCATTTGGTGTCACTCCGCTTGTGCTGTTACATACCACCTGAGCGCTTCAATATGTCTGGAAGGAGAACAAAGAGAGCCAGAGAGTCACGAGGGCAAGCTGGCTCTGCATGTAGAGATAACGCTGGTAGTGTATGTGGTGCATCCTCTTCAGCACGTGGCTGTGGCCGTGGCCGCTCGTCCTTTTCGGGAGCTGGCCGTGTTGAGCCTCAACATGCTGAGAAATTAGTAGAGTGGATGACCAAGCCGTCCTCATCCTCCTCATCCTCTCTCACACAGACTGATCAAAGTTCATCTGGCAAAGCAGCTGCCAAGGCGTCCTCTTCCCTCTGCACAATGGCTTCACACAATACTTCCCTAGTACCACCATGTCCTCCTGAGGAGTCCCCCGAACTGTTTCAACACAGTGTTGGGTACATGCTGCAGGAAGATGCGCAGCGTTTTGAAGACTCCGATGAAGGAACACTGATAGAGGAAGGCATTGATGTGAGCCCAGGGAGAGGGGGTGGCTGAGAGGGACAGCAATTTGTCAGTGATGATGTTCCCCCAGCTGGAGCATACTGCCAGGTTGTTGACAGTGATGAGGAGGGAGGGGATGATGAGTTCACTGACTCTACCTGGGTGCCTGATAGGAGAGAGGAGGAGGAGGACGAGGCACAGGCACATCTCCAAAGAGGCAGGATGCCCTCCAGGGGCACACCCACTGCATTACAGCGCACATCTACGGCGCTTGTGCATGGCGCTGCTGTGTCTGACTGGTACAGCAAAAGTTCTTTGGTGTGGGCCTTTTTTGAAACATGTCCACAAGATCGTACCTTTGCTATTTGCAACTTATTTTGCAAGCGTATCTCGTGTGGCCAAAACATCAACCGCCTGGGTACCACATGCTTGTCCAGATATATGTCGACCTGCCATGCAGCTCGTTGGCAAGCACACCAGAAAGACCCACACCAAAGACAAAAGCGTACCCCCCCCTGCCCTTCTGGGACCTCCAACCCCAGTAGACCCCCAGTCCTCTCTGAAGCCTGCAGTGAAGGTGTAGAAATAGGTGTGTCACAAGCTAGTAGTAGCGGTCAATCTACTGATAGTACCAGGCAAATTTCCCTGCCCCAGCTGCTGCAGCGCCGAAAGAAGTACAATCCCAGCCATCCACATGCCCAGCAGTTGAATGCTAGCTTAGCGAAATTGCTAGCACTTCAACTGCTACCTTTTCAGTTGGTAGATTCTGCCCCCTTCCGTGAGTTTGTGCAATGTGCAGTACCTCAGTGGCAAGTACCAAAACGCCACTTTTTCTCACGGAAGGCTATTCCGGCTCTCTACCGGCATGTGGAAGGCAATGTCCATGCCTCGCTGGACAGGGCGGTCAGTGGTAAGGTGCATCTTACCGCTGACTCATGGTCCAGCAGGCATGAACAGGGACGTTACCTGTCTTTTACGGCGCATTGGGTGACTCTGCTGGCAGCTGGGAAGGACGCAGGGCAAGGTCCAGTAGTTTTGGAGGTTGTTCCACCACCACGCCTCCAAAACACTACTACTGCTTGTGACACACCTCTCTCCTCCACCCCCTCCTCTTCTTTTTCCTCTGTGGCCTCTTCCTGTGCTGAGGTTTTCTCCGAACCAGCCGTGCTCTGTAGGCGTATGAAGGGCTACGCAGGAATGCAGGCCAAGAGATGCCATGCGGTGCTAGAGCTGGTGTGCTTGGGAGACAGGAGCCACACTGGGGAAGAGGTTTTGTCAGCTCTGCAGGGTCAGGCTGAGAGTTGGTTGACGCCACGCCAGCTGAAGCCTGGAATGGTGGTCAGCGATAATGGCACCAACCTCCTCTCTGCCCTGCGACAGGGAAAACTCACCCACGTGCCCTGTTTTGCGCATGTCCTCAATTTGGTGGTGCAGCGGTTCTTGGGCAGGTACCCGGGATTGCAGGATGTCCTGAAGCAGGCCAGGAAAGTCTGTGTGCATTTCCGGAGGTCATATAATGCCACTGCTCGGCTGACTGACCTCCAAATGGAATACAACCTGCCCAAGAACCGCCTAATTTGTGACATGCCCACCAGATGGAACTCAACGTTGGCCATGCTGCAGCGGCTGCACACACAGCAACGGGCCATCAATGAGTACCTGTCCCAATATGGCAGCAGAACTGGGTCAGGGGAGCTAGGTTTTTTTTCCCCACGCCAGTGGGCCTTGTTCAGGGATGCATGCACTGTCCTGTCACCATTTGAGGAGGCCATGAGGATGGTGAGCAGTGACAGTGCATGCATCAGTGAGACTGTCCCTCTTATTCACATGTTGGAGCACACGCTACGTGGAATAATGGACAGGGCCCTTGAGGTAGAACAGAGGGAGGAAGAGGAGGACTTCCTTACCTCTCAAGGCCCCCTTTACCCAGACAGTGGTCCTGCTTGCCCACCTAGCACACAGGAAGAGGATGAGGAGGAGGAGGAGGATTGTATCAGCAGTATGGAGGTGGAGCCTAGCACTCAGCAGCAGCAGTCTTCAAGGGATCATTTACAGTCCCAAGGAGCATGTGGAGTTTTACGTGGCTGGGATGAGGTGCCTGTGGATCCTGTTCTCCTCAGTGACCCAGAGGACTGTGGCTCGAATGCCTCAGCAAACCTACGCTGCATGGCCTCCCTGATTCTGCAAAGCCTGCGTAAGGATCCTCGTGTACGTGCTATTATGGAGAGGGATCATTACTGGCTGGCGACTCTCCTTGATCCACGTTACAAGAGTAAGGTTGCGGACCTTATGTTGCCATCGCAGAGGGAGCAGAAGATGAAACTTCTGCGGGAGGCCTTGCAGAAGGGTCTGTGCAATGCGTTCCCAGAACCGGGGGGATTACCAAAACCTGGCTCTGGACAATGTCTTGCTGAGGCTTCGGTGAGTCACAGAAGAGGCGGTGGAGAAGGTGGTCGTCTGACCGATGCATTCAGGCAGTTTTTTAGTCCGCAGCCCCAAGGTCTGACCGGTTCCAGCAACCATCGCCAGCGTCTGGTTTACATGGTCCGGGAATACCTAGGGGCAAGATCCGACTTGGACACCTTCCCCACTGAAAATCCTCTGGCTTACTGGGTCTTGAGGATGGATCACTGGCCAGAGCTTGCCCAGTACGCAATTGAGCTACTGGCTTGCCCTACATCCAGTGTTCTTTCAGAACGGACATTCAGTGCTGCTGGAGGCTTTGTCACTGATCACAGGGTGCGCCTCTCCACCGGCTCTGTTGATCGACTGACCTTCATCAAAATGAATCAGGCTTAGATCAACACCAGCTACCAAGCACCTGATGCTGATTTTAATGAATAATATCTTTTTGTTGAAAAGTCAGATCCCTTTTAGACTGCTGATGCTGAGTGACTGTCCTCTTATGCTGCTGATGGAATATCCTTCTCCTCCTCACTTTTCTTGCTGATAGCTAGTAAGAAATGTTGTGTTTCTGGGCTCCGCCACCAGTGCCTAAGGCACAATTTTTCAGCCCCTGTTTAACAGGGGCGCCTAATAATTTTTGATGCAATACTTTGCACATGGCTCCTTGTTGCGCTCCAATTGGAGTTATTGTGAGGGGTTGCAGTGTTGTGTTGTGCCCAAGGCCCAATTTTTCTGCCCCTGTTTACCAGGGGCACCTAATAACAATTTTTGATGCAATAATTTGCACGTGGCTCCTTGTTGCGCTCCAATTGGAGTTATTGTGAGGGGTTGCAGTGGTGTGTTGTGCCCAAGGCCCAATTTTTCTGACCCTGTTTAACAGGGGCGCCTAATAACAATTTTTGATGCAATACTTTGCACGTGGCTCCTTGTTGCGCTCCAATTGGAGTTATTGGAAGGGGTTGCAGTGTTGTGTTGTGCCCAAGGCCCAATTTTTCAGCCCCTGTTTAACAGGGGCGCCTAATAACAATTTTTGATGCAATAATTTGCACGTGGCTCCTTGTTGCGCTCCAATTGGAGTTATTGGGAGGGGTTGCAAGTGTTGTGTTGTGCCCAAGGCACAATTTTTCAGCCCCTGTTTAACAGGGGCGCCTAATAACAATTTTTGATGCAATAATTTGCACGTGGCTCCTTGTTGCGCTCCAATTGGAGTTATTGGGAGGGGTTGCAAGTGTTGTGTTGTGCCCAAGGCCCAATTTTTCAGCCCCCGTTTAACAGGGGCGCCTAATAACAATTTTTGATGCAATACTTTGCACGTGGCTCCTTGTTGCACTCCAATTACAGTATGTTTGAGGGGTGCCCTTTTTTCTAAAATTTTTCTTTCACAAAATAATAATGGCCCCCCACCACCGCTAAAATATTCGACATATTGTTGCCACACAGAACGTGCGCAAGAAGCATTAATTACTTTTTTTTTATAGTCCTCTCATGTTGTGCAGGGACATTTCTAAACACGTGCCACTACTATAGACACCCAGCAGGTGTGATATTTAACCACTTGACCACTGGGCACTTAAACCCCCTTAAAGCGGAGGTTCACCCTAAATATAAGATCTCCCATGCGATCCAGCATACTGGCGTCAGCGCCAGTATGCTGTTTTTTTTTTTTTTTAATAGCACACTTACTGTATTATTGTAGAATTCCTTTTCTGTCCCCCGCGGTGGACGGCTGTAGTATAGCGCGTCACATCTTCCTAAAATACCCGATATGGACTCGGGTAATCTCGGCGAAAATGCGGCGCCTGCGCACAGACCTAGGAGCTGACTGCGCAGGCGCCGTATTTCTCCGAGTCCTATTTCGGAGGGCGTGACGCGCCATAGCCGTAGGACTCGGAGAAATACGGCGCCTGCGCAGTCAGCTCCTAGGTCTGTGCGCAGGCGCCGCATTTTCGCCGAGATTTCCCGAGTCCATATCGGGTATTTTAGGAAGATGTGACGCGCTATACTGGCGCCGTCCACCACGGGGGACAGAAAAGGAATTCTACAATAATACAGTAAGTGTGCTATTAAAAAAAAAAAAAAACAGCATACTGGCGCTGACGCCAGTATGCTGGATCGCATGGGAGATCTTATGTTTAGGGTGAAATACCGCTTTAATAACCAGACCAATTTTTAGCTTTCGGTGCTCTCACAGTTTGAATGACAATAACTCAGTCATACAACACTGTAGCCAAATTAAATTTTTGTCCTTTTTTTCCCACAAATAGAGCTTTCTTTTGGTGGTATTTGATCACCTCTGCGTTTTTTTTTTTTTTTTGCTATAAATGAAAAAAGAACAAAATTTTGCAAAAAATAATAATTTTTCTTCATTTCTATTATAACATTTTGCAAAAAAGTAATTTTTCTTCATAAATTTGGCCTAAAATGTATACTGCTACATATCTTTGGTAAAAAAAAAAATTGTTGGATATTATTTAGTCTGGGTGAAAGTTATGGGGTCTACAAGCTATGGTACCAATTACTGAAAATTTATCAATTTCATCACACCTGATGTACTGACAGCCTCTCTCATTTCTTTAGACCCCTAACATGCCAGAAAAGTACAAATACCCCCCAAATGACCCCTTTTTGTAAAGAAGACATTCCAAGGTATTCAGAAAGAGGCCTGGTGAGTTTTTTAAAGTTGTAATTTTTTCCCACAATTCTTTGCAAAATCAAGATTTATTTATTTTTTCATAAAATTTTCATATTATTAGGTTATTTTTCACACACAGCATATGCATACCACAAATTACAACCCAAAACACATTCTGCTATTCCTCCTGAGTATGGCGATACCACATGTGTGAGACTTTTACACAGGGTGGCCACATACAGAGGCCCAACATGCAGGGAGCACCCAGGCCAATTCTGACATTTCTCTCCTACATGTAAAAATCATCATTTATTTGCTAGAAAATGACATAGAACCCCAAAACATTATATAAAGATACCTCACATGTGTGGTTTGAACACCGTTTTCATATGTGGGCGGGACTTGCGTATACGTTCGCTTCTGCATGCGAGCTCACGGGGACAGGGGCGCTGTATGCCCAGAGTATTGCGGAGTATGCCCAGAGTATTGCGAAGTATGCCCAGAGTATGCCCAGAGTATTGCGGAGTATGCCCAGAGTATTGCAGAGTATTGCAGAGTATTGCCAGAGTATTGCCAGGGTATTGCCGGAGTATGCCCAGAGTATTGCCGGAGTATGCCCAGAGTATTGCGGAGTATGCCCAGAGTATTGCGGAGTATGCCCAGAGTATTGCAGAGTATGCCCAGAGTATTGCAGATTATGCCCAGAGTATTGCAGAGTATGCCCAGAGTATTGCCAGAGTATTGCCAGAGTATGCCCAGAGTATTGCCAGAGTATGGCCAGAGTATGCCCAGAGTATTGCAGAGTATGCCCAGAGTATTCGCAGAGTATGCCCAGAGTATTGCAGAGTATGCCCAGAGTATTGCAGAGTATGCCCAGAGTATTGCAGAGTATGCCCAGAGTATTGCAGAGTATGCCCAGAGTATTGCAGAGTATGCCCAGAGTATTGCCAGAGTATTGCCCAAGTATTGCAGAGTATGCCCAGCTGAGTATTGCCCAGTATTGCAGAGTATTGCAGCAGGGATGGCTGAGCAGGGAGGGAGGGATGGATGGATCTGTGACTACATTTGTCACAGATCCAGCCCGCAGCACTGGCGCTGCCATCCGCTCCCTCCCCTCTCCTCTCACACTGTACGGATCGGTACAGAGAGAGGAGGGAGGAACCGGCGTCAGCACATGACGCCGCTTTGTTTACAAGTGGTCGCTCCGTCATTGGACGGAGCGATCACGTGGTAAACCGCCGCCATCAGCGGCGATTTACCGTGATCTGTGATGCGCCGGGTCCTCCGGACCCGGCGGTCACGGATGTTCCCGTGTGCGCGCCCCAGGGGGCGCGCGGGAGCGCGATTCTAAGAGGCCGTTAATTAACGGCCACTTAGAAATAAGCAATCGCCCTGTAGCCGTACTTTCGCTATAGGGCGGTTGCAAAGTGGTGAAAGGAATTATTTTTTTTTTTCACTTTAAGCATCATTAAAATGGCTGCTCCGGAAAAAACGGCCGTTTAAAAAAAAAAAAATTTCCATTGATACATGTTCCCTGGGGCAAGACCCGGGTTCTGAACGACGTTTTCCAACATTTAATTGAATTTTGGTCTTTAAAACGACCATTTTTGAATTCGAACGTTCGGGTCCCATAGACTTCAATGGGGTTCTAAATGTTCGCGCGAACCCGCGATCTGTTCGAACGTTCTGGTGCGAACCAAACCTGGGGGTGTTCGGCTCATCCCTACACAGCAGTAGTAGTGGGAACAATCATCAATTCCCGACTTGACTATGTAAACTCCCTCTACCTAGGACTTCCCAAATACCAAATTTCACGTCTACAAGTTATTCAGAACACAGCAGCCAGACTGGTAACTGAGAAAAAAAAAACTGGGAATCAATCGCCCCGTCCCTGGGGACCCTCCACTGGCTAGACATGAAGGATCGGGTCAAATTTAAGACCCTCTGCCTCACCCACAAATGTACACAAGGTAATGCTCCGCAATACCTCTGCGACAAAATAAAGCACTACATCCCACACTGGCAGCAATTGATGGGTACAGTAGCTGCGTTTAATGGCACAGTGGCGAAAAATTATGGGTACAGTGGCCACATTTGATGGGCCCAGTGGCTGCGTTTGATGGGCCCAGTGGATGCATTTGATGGCACAGTGGCTGCGTTTGATGGGCAAAGTGGTTGGGTTTGATGGGCATAATGTCTGCGTTTGATGGCACAGTGGCGGCAGTTGATGGGCACAGTAGCTACGTTTGATGGGCATAGGTGGCATTTCCACTGGGAAATCCCACCTATTGAACCCCCAATTAAACATGGACACTACCTTTGCAGGTATGCTGGAGCAGCTCATAGCCTGAGCTAGAATTAGGGTTGTGGGAAGAAATATTGTTCTTGCATGTAGACTTTGTAATATTTATTTTATTTATTACAGGTACTTATGACACTATCTGCCCGGAATTTGCATGTTTTCCCTGTGCCTGCATGAGTACTGGGGTTTACTCCCACACTCCAGGGACATGCTTGTAGGTTAACTGGCTCCTGTCTAAATTGACCCTAGTGTATGAATGTAAGTTAGGGACCTGTCACAATCAGGGGTAAGGCTCGAGGACCAGTTGCTATAGCAGTAGCGGGACAGGATCAGCCGTACACGCCCCTAGCGGCCAGCGTAAATAGGCAGCTAAGATACGACGGCGTAGGAGACTTACGCAGGTCGTATCTTAGCAACATTTAAGCGTATATCACTTTGAGCATACGCTTAAAGATACGACGGCGTAAGTCTACCTGAATCTGGCCCTATGTGTGCATGGACACATAGGATAACATGATGGAGAGTTTATTGACTGTAGAAAAAAACGTCTACTGCCAAAAGCAGCCGCTGTAAAAACATCCAAAAACATCCAGTGTGCATGAGGCCTAAGGCCTAACGCTAAAAAACGCTAATAAACGCTAATAAACGCTATTGAAAAAACTTTGAAAAAAGTTGAAAAACTCACTGCAAAGCAACTGGCGTTTTTATAACGTTATTTTAACGTCCAGTGTGTATGAGGTCTAAGGTTCATGTGCGTGTAAAGGCAGGTGTCCCAATACTTTTGACAATTGATTGTATATCTAATTGAAAATTTTTGATGTAAAAATAAGTGGTTGCAGCTTGTGTAATTTTTTACAGAAATCATAGCAAACACATAGATGAGGATTCCCAGCATTTTTTTGACGACCACATTCATATATACTTCCAAGATATAAATAGTCACCAACTAAACAAACAAGACATACATGGATAAATGTAGGGTTAATAATAGATCATTTTGAAAATACCGAACTCCCTTCAGATGATCACACACATACTTGGGCTTACTTGGCATGAGGCGAAACCTGTGAATTGCACCTTATATGTTCAATAAGATTCAATAAATGACGCGTACCTGCAGAGGATAAAGCTCACACTCAAGTGATTGTTTGAAAAGTTAGCTTCGAGTTATGTGGAATCTTGATTGGAGGCCAGGAACAGCCTGTTCCTAGAAGGTCAGCTGAAGTGACCTAAATTGCCTTTCCCCAATCTTCTGATTTCCAGAACTACAATATATCACTTATTTTTCCAGCCCATGTGAAAGCCCAGGAGCAGCAACATGGAATTAAAAGATGTCTAGCGAGGAAAAACGAATTAACCGAGTCGTGGCTTTATACGACCTCCAATTATTCTCACTCTCGTATGTACTATCAATAGCAACATTTTCCGTGGACACCTGACCATCCCATCTATATGACATCCCATTCCAAACCTATAGACTACCCTTTCTTAAATAGGGTTCCCTGGAACCCCAGAGATACTCCATAGCACATCAAAAACAAGACCCAGGGGTGGAATCTGGCCTGCATGGGCGTCTGCAGGTAGGGGCAAGGGGGGGTCAAGTTCCCTCTCCTGGAAACAGATTGGCACTGTTAAAATCAGCACAGTGGAGTCGCTATAGGGGTGCGGGCAGCCGGCACCTGGGTGACACCGGCCAGTGGGGTTACACCATCAAGGAGCTGTCAAGTCCCCCCATTAGTGTAGTATGACTGCGGGCCAGTGATGTACTCGCCATTGGGACTACAGGGAGTTTCCCGGTGGGCTGATGGCTCAGTGGGCTGCTTCAGGTTTTTTTTTGGGGGGGGGGGGCGGAAAACAACAACCACTAACCCTCTCTAGTGAACCTGTCTGCCGGTCGCTAATCCGGCATTTACCTCATCTAGGTGTGGGCATTGGGTAGCGGTGGGCATCAGCGGGCATCCGTCAGCAGCGAGCATCAGGCAGTGGCGGGCTTCGGGTTCCTGCTTGCTGTCTGCCGGTCACTCCTCCGGCACTTACATATACACAAAAAATCACTGGCGCTAAATGTGGATACAGATAACCCTGATATAGTTTGTATGTAAGGTATAGGGTGGATAGTCCAGAGCTGCAGGATTTACAGTACCCGGAAGTACCCAACACGCAGAAAAAACTTCAAAACAAATCAGCGCTCACTTTGAAAAAGCGCTAGGAAGCGCGAAACGCGTCGTCAAGGCTTTTAAAACCACACTATTCCCCTTATCCTGGTCCTCTGATTCATGAGGGCTCCTAAACTTCCATTTTTGCAAGAGCAGCTCCAGTGCTTTTATATTTCCCGCTGACATTTGTCATTGTGTTGCATTGGGAGCTTGCAGTCTGCGGATCTTCCAGTAGAGGGCGTCGAGTACATCCTTGCTCCTCGGTTCTGAACGTGGAGCGGCATCTCAGACGTGTGACGTCAACGCGATCGAACGGAACGAGTACACGCCTCTCCAGACCTCATTGCGCTGTGTCCCCGGCTGCAGGATTTGTCGGACGGTTCCGTCTTCTCTGCCCCGCAGTGACACGCCGGTAATGTGGATTACCTGAGGCCAGGCACCTACCATAGATGGGATGACCATTTTTACATCACTACAAGCTTACCACCTGTCCCAAAGGTACTGTTGACATTTTTCTCTATACGATGGCATGTGTACTGAACCCAGGATGTTTAAACCCATGAATTAAGAAGTGACTGTCGGTGAAACTTATCACATTTGCACACTGTGCGTATGGCAATCTAAGCCCTACAGTCTTGCATTTAACTGCACACCGAACTATCTGGAAAGTATTTCCTTATAACTGTAGAATTTTTATTAAATGGATTTTTTACCAATCTTTTCCTTTTTGATATATTTATTATTGGACTTTTAGATATCCATGAGCGCTGATTTGTTTTGAAGTTTTTCCTAATTGGCTGGTAGGAGGATTAGCGTTACAACAGCGAATGTTCATTCGCTATTGCAACACACCTGGGTGGGCTTCTGATGCAAAGTCCAGGGTCCAACCTATTTTGAAGCCTATTAGAGCCTCAGGCTCTAATCAGGTGCTTCAAAAAACACCCCCGCCACTGTAATTTATGGTCCCGGTGTCCTGCAAGGGGATGGACGCATGGATAGGGGGCGGCATCATGGATAGGGGAGCGGCACCCTTAATGGATGGGCCGCCCCTTCCATGAAGACTCCTGGGATGTATGGCATAATTTTGGACTAGGTCAGAAACCAGGAAGCAGCTAAAGAAATGCAATAAAAAATAAATAAATCAACTGTTTAAAATAAATAAATATAATATACCTTTCTATCTATTTACTAATGCTAGCAGCATAAGGATTAAATATTGATTGAGAGAGCTTAGTTCCGCTTTAACAAGTAAAGCCATTTATTGTTATCAGCACAGCAGTGGGCCATTGTAGGAAAATTTCCTGACAAGACCTTCATTCCATCCTATTACCCAACTGGTTTTCATGAACCTATTTTTAGGTGAACCTTCTCATCTTCATGTATTTGCAAGAGCCAGTCACCAGCCAGCCTCTGCTTTAATTGCTATTGCATTAGTAACTCAATTAAAGCGATGATTCAGGTTTTGTTGTGTGTTTCTTTATCCCTTTTGGCTTTTGTGTTATTTGCCTGTTTAATGCGCGGAGCATTTAATTAAGGCCAGTAAAACGGAAAATTGCAGCAGAGAAAACAGTTCAAAGCAAAGAAGAATTCCACACAAACGTTTATTTTTTTCCATCAGCTGTGATGTTTCCATGTCTGTAGGGGGGCCAGACTGTTGACGAGAAGGGGGACCGAAGACGGTAAAGCTAAATTAAAGTGAACCTGCGTTTTGCCCTTTCTGGGAACTGGTGAACTCTAAAGCCTCGTACACACGATCCGATTTTCGGATTTTCTGTTGGGAATTGTGTGATGGCAGGATGTTGTCCGATAATCAGACCGTTTGTATGCTCCATCAGACAATTGTTCCCCCATGGATGGGGGAAAAAAATGACAGAGCCCCCCTCTGTCATTTTTTTCCCCCATCCATGGGGGAACAATTGTGCCCCATCCACGGGGCACCCATAGTGTAAAACCGTTACTTATTAAAAAGATGCAATAAAAAAAACATATGGGCTCCCCATTTGAACGCATCATACTAGAAGGCCGCACACGTAGGGTACTGATCTCAGACATATACCAGATCCTAAAGGCGTATTCTATACTAGGGATGAGCTTTGTGTTCAAATCGAACGTATGTTCGACTAGAACACCGTATGTTCGATCGTTCCTCGAAATACGAACAAAATGGGTCGTTCGCGCAAAATTCAAGTGATGCCACGGCCCATAATTCACTGCGGCATTGCGCGCTAATGATTGGTCAAGCATGCACTATGACCCGCATGCTTGGCCAATCACAGCGCCGTCAGTACAGAGAGCCGTAATTGGCCAAAGCCAGGGTGGCTTTGGCCAATTATGGCTCAGGGCTTTAGTATACGCCCCACACTATAAAAGGCCACCTGCATGGCAGCCTCGTGTAGTGTGTTCCGGCGTTGGTTACAGATCAGTCACAGAGAGAGAGTGTCTTTTTTTTTCTAGCTAGATAGAGCAGGCAGGCTAGTCAGTTACATTTACAGGGGTAGATTCATGTAGATCAGCGGATCTTTTGATCCGCGTGATTTATCTTTTTTACGATCCGCCTGCGCCAGTTTTTGAGGCAAGTGCTGTATTCAGAAAGCACTTGCCTCGTAAGTAGCCCTGGCAGTTCGTAAATCCCCCGGCGGAATGCAAATTCCGCGGCTAGGGGGAGTTTACTCTTTAAATCACGCGCGTCCCCGTGCCGATCGTACTGCGCATGCGCCGCCGGCTAAATTTCCCAGCGTGCATTGCTTTAAATGACGTCGCAAGCACGTCATTGTTTTCGACGTTAACGCAATTAACGTATGGCCGTATTCCCAGATGACTTATGTAAACGACGTAAAAAATGTAAAACTCGACGCGGGAACGACAGCCATACTTAACATAGGATCCGCCGCACTTACCCCGCATATAGCAGGGGTAACGATCCGCCGGAAAAAGCCGAACGCAAACGACGTAAAAAAAAAGCGACGGCCGGGCGTTCGGTTCTGAATCGGCGGTTCTCCTCATTTGCATATTTGTCGCGTAGAAAAAAAGAAGCGCCACCTAGCGGACGGCGGGAGAATGCAGTCTAAGATCCGACAGTGTAACTCACTTACACCAGTCGGCTCTAAGGGAGATCTATGCGGAACCTGATTCGAGGAATCAGCCGCATAGATCCGAGCGTCGGATCTCACAGATCCGACGGTGTATCAGTAGATACACCGTCGGATCTCTATGTGAATCTACCCCACAGTGTGTAGAGAATATATATGCATCCCAGGTGTTGTACATATATTTATACACTGTGGGCCAGATTCATGTAGCCCGCTGTATCTTGTTTACGCTACGCCGCTGTAAATTAGCGAGGCAAATGCTGTATTCACCAAGCTAAGTTACGGCAGCGTAGCGTAAATGGGCCGGCGTGAGCCTGGGTAATTCCAATGTGAATGCGGTGGGCGTGTTTTATGGTAATGTGTTGTGACCCCACGTTTTTAAAAAATAAATTTAACTGCGCTTGCGCCGACCGTGGACATATCCCAGTGCGCATGCTCCAAATTATGACACTACGACGCATTGTTTTCGACGTGAACGTAATTGACGTACATCCCCATTCACGGACTAGTTACGCAAACGACGTCAAGTCTGAAAAAATTGACGCGGTGTTTTATCTTTACGCCGGAAAACGCCTTACGTAAACAGCGTAAATTTACTGCGAATAGGTGTATCTCGCTGATTTACATATTCTAGGCGTAAATCAGTGGGAACGCCCCTAGCGGCCATCTTAAAAATGCAGTTAAGATACGCTCGTATCTTAGCTCAATCCCGGCGTATCTTGTTTTCTGAATACAGAAAAAAGATACGCCGGCGCATCTAAGAAGTTACGCGGCTTATCTAGAGATAAGGGCCCAGATTCACAGAGCAATTACTCCTGTCTAACTGGTGTTAGACAGGAGTAATTTCAAATTTCGCGCGCCGTATCACTAGTTTGAATCCTCAAACCATGATACGGCGGCTTCGGGCTTCGATCCGAGAGGCTTACGTCTTCGTAAGCCTTCGGATCTACGCTGCGATATTTTTGCGGCCGCTGGGAGGAGTTTGCGTCGTTTTCATGCGTCGGGGTATGCAAATTAGTTTTTACGGCGATCCACGAAGGTACGAGTGTCCCTCGCAATCGCCTACGTCATTTTTTGGCTGCGTAATGTTAGAGGAGCTTTTTGCTGGTCTAACAGTGCGTAACCCATGTAAAGTATGGCCGTCGTTCCCGCGTCGATTTGAAAATATTTTTTTTTTTTTTAACGTAACTCGTTCGGGAATAGGAATGTACGTAAACGACGCTACTACGACGTGACGACGTGTTTTCGCGCAATGCACGGCGGGAAATTTACGAACGGAGCATGCGCAGTTCGATCGCCGCGGGAACGCGCCTATTTTAAATGCTTCACGCCCCCTACTCGCGCAGATGGATTGCGATGGGAGAAATACACTACGCCGCCGTCGTTTACTGGACAAAATCTACCTGAATTCCACGTAGAGCCAGGTAAAATATGGCAGCGTAGTGTATTTCTGATACTCTACGAGAATCGAATTCTCTGTGAATCTGGGCCAAGCCGTGTAACTTCTTACTGAATCTGGCCCTGTATAGTTTATCTAGACCAATTCTTCCTAATTTACTGGCAGGTAGTTGATTGTGCTAGCTGCAGTATTCTCACGTGGTGTATTGCCCGTGTGCTCTGTAGTGTGCACCATAAAGCTACACAGGCATACTATAGACACCCAGCAGGTACAATATTTAAAGGAACTTTTATTTTTTTTTATTTAAGCATTATGATGCTTAAATAAAAAATAAAAAAATGAAAAATTCCTTTAAATATTGTAACTGCTGGGTGTCTATAGTATGCGTGTGAAAACATCTTTGAGAACCTGGGTCTTGCCCCAGGGAACATGTATAAATGGATTTTTTTTTTTTAAATGGTCGTTTTTTCTGGAGCAGTGATTTTAATCATGCTGCATCATTAAAATCACTGCTCCAGAAAAAAAAAAAAGTTTTTAAAACTTTTTTCCATTGATACATGTTCCCTGGGGCAAGACCCGGGTTCTCAAAGACGTTTTCCGACAATAACTTGCATATGAGGCTTTAAAATTAGCACTTTTTGAATTTGAACGTTCGAGTCCCATTGACGTCAATGGTGTTCTAAATTTTCGAGCGAACGTTCGGTCCGTTAGAAGGTTCTGGTGCGAACCGAACGCAGGGGTGTTCGGCTCATCCCTATTCTATACCAGTGCGGGGCAAACACGCTTATATGCTCCGCTGGGAGGGTAGGGTTGGGAGAGGAACTCCCTGTGGAGGCCTGGCGGGCGATCTGGAGTCAGGCCGCCAAGAGTTCTCTATGTACTCTCTTTAAGGAAAATGCCTATAAAATTCTCTTCTCTTGGTACCTGACTCCGGACATACTCCATAAAATCTACCTCTCCACCTCTGATCGATGCTGGCGCTGCCAGCGGGACAGAGGCACTCTCTTACATATTTACTGGTCTTGCCCAAAAATAGCCCCTTTCTGGAGTTCAACACAACAATTACTAACACGCCTTTTTGAGGTGCCATTACCTATGTCGCCAAAATTCTTCCTGCTCGGCCTGTCTCCATTCTCCATTCTCACGGCAGCAAGGTGCCTAATTGCCCTACACTGGAAAAAGCCATCTCCCCCTACCCAGGAAGCTCTGTTCTCCAGGGTCAAAGATGTTGAACTTTTGGAGAAAATGACGGCCAGAATACGGGATAGGCTGGACGACCACAACGGGGTCTGGGAGAGGTGGCGTTCTCGGGAGGATCTGTCGTGAGTCGGTAGCAGAGTCAACGCAATAACCTAGTGTCTCCCCCTATCTTGTTTCTCCTATTTTCTCCCCCCCCCCTTTTGCTTTCTCTCCCTTTCATTTTCTTTCTCTCTTCTGCTTGGCAATCTATCTATGCACAGTTATGAGTAATTTGTCTTAAGATACAGTTTATTACGCTTGTTTTTATAAGCAATGCTACTAAGTGAGGTTGATATATATTATGCACACAATGCGAAGAAGGTACCGTATTTATTGGCGTATACCGCGCACTTTTTTCCCCTTAAAATAAGGGGAAAATCGTGGGTGCGTGATATACGCCGATACCCGCTTCCCGCGCTCAGTTTGAACTGAGCCGCCGACATATACCGAGTGCAGTACACTCTGGTACATTCAGCCAGGCTCGGCTTCGCTCGTGCTCACGCATAA
The DNA here is from genome assembly GCA_029574335.1 of Rana kukunoris. Classification (NCBI taxonomy): domain Eukaryota; kingdom Metazoa; phylum Chordata; class Amphibia; order Anura; family Ranidae; genus Rana; species Rana kukunoris. The sequence continues at coordinate 235,542,575 of CM056054.1, forward strand.
ACGTCACAGAGCGTGAGCACGTGCGAAGCCGAGCCTGGCCGAATGTACCTGAGTGTACTGCACTCGGTATATGTCGGCGGAGGCGTTCAAACTGAGCGCGGGAAGCGGGGATTCGACTTGAGGGGCGCGGTGGAAAAGCCGGGAGGACACCACTGAAGCCGCAGACGGACGCCGGACCGGACAAGGCCGCCGATGGACGCCGCCCAAGACACCAAAACTGTAAGTACTAAAAGTACTAAAATGTTTTTTTTACAGGTCCACATTAGGGGTGCGCGCTATACACCGGAGCGCGCAATACCCCGATAAACACGGTATTTTCTTTATTTTTTCTCCCGACGCGTAGACGAATACACAGAGAATTGTTTTATACCTGCATTCGCTTTTTCTAACTTTATATGTATCTGTGCAATGGTAATCTTTTTTGAGATAACTAATAAAAAAAATAAAAAAACATTATTTGAAAAAAAAAAAAAACATATGGGATGCACTCACATGGTTTGGTGCCTGGCACCCGGTGTGATCAGCATGTGTTTTAGTCAAAGGGCAATCCGGCCAGCCTCCATTGGACGCCGCTCTCCAGTGAGGCTTGGTCCCTTGTACTGGTTTTCTTGGGCGGATCTGGTGATGCGATCAAGCCTTGATGCGTTTCAGCCAATAGGAACCTCTAATGGCGAGTGTTATGGACAACCACCAGGACCAGTTTGACAATCATCTTACACCCTCTCCAAGGTACACATGAAGAATATTGAATAACTGACCTTGGAATATACTATCTAGGGTTTTTTTTTCCCCACAAAGCGGAAGTGAGTGACCAGGGCCGGACTGACCATTGAGTCATTCGGGCACTGCCCGAGGGCCCCATGCCACTAGGGGGCCCCATCAGGGTTGCCAGGCTCAGTAAAACCAGGGATAGTATGAAAAAATCTGTGTTTTTTTTACATCTGTCCCTGATATGTCCAAAACCGACATGCTTTTGATGTGAAAATCCCGAGATTTTAGCTGCCCCGCCTCTACACTGCCTCCTGGCGTGGTGGCCATCTGTAAGCCCAGGGGCCCCATAATCTTCTATTGCCCGGGGGCCCCATGAGTTGTCAGTCCACCCCTGTGAGTGACCACCATAGCGATAGGTGGTCAACGTCTATGGGTGAATGTACATCCATGTGGAGCACCTCTGTCTGATCACTAAGCATTGGAGCGCCTGAATATTCATCAACACACAAGGGTTTTATTTCACAATTGTGGGACTTTTTGCAACATTTGAATGTTTAATTCACTTATTTATACTAATATGTTTCAATTGTGTACCAGCCAACGAGGTGTTCAGTTATTTCTTCTTTACCCAGTTAAAGGAGTTGTAAAGGAATTTTTTTTTTTTGTTGCTGAAATTACTGTTTACAGGGTATAGAGACATAGGGGCTGATTTACTAATGAATCTGCGCTGCGCCGGTACATGCCTTAATTAGTGCGCTGGATGAATCCCTAATTAGGCGCATGAACCGGCGGCAGCAGCAGCGCGATGTGATTGATAACTAAAGCCGCCGCCGAACTCCCTGTATAAGTCTATGGGGGAAATCTTAATAGTGAATTTTAAAGGCTAATCTGCAAGTTTTGTCCTAAAAAGTGTTTGGGGACCTCAGTCCTGCCCCAGGGGACATGTACCAATGCTTTTTTTATTTTTTAAAACGGCCGTTTTTTCGGGAGCAGTGATTTTAATAATGCTAAAAGTGCAATAATAAAAGTGTAATTTTCCTTTAAATTTCGTACTATGGGGGTCTCTAATGTCAGCATGTGAAAAAGCGCATGTTTCCCGTGGTTAGAAATGTCTCTGCACAAAATGTCATTTTTCAAAGGAAAAAAGCCATTTAAAACTGACTCGCGGCTATAATGAATTGTCGGCTCCCGGCAATTGCAGGAGAATTCATTCATTAAAAAAAGGGGAAAAAAAGCGTGGGGGTCCCCCCAAATTCAATAACCAGACCCTTTAGGTCTGGTATGGATATTAAGGGGAACCCCGCCGTCAATTTAAAAAAAAAATGACGTGGGGTTCCCCCCAAATATCCATAACCAGACCCTTCGGGTCTGGTGTGGAATTTAAGGGGAACTCCACTCCAAATTAAAAAAAAAATGGCGTGGAGTCCCCCCTAAAATCCACACCAGACCCCTTATCCGAGCACGTTGACCTGGCCGGCCGCAGAAAAGAGGGGGGGACAGAGCGCGGCCCCCCCCCTCTCCTGAACCGCACCAGGCCACATGCCCTCAACATTGGGAGGGTGTTTTGGGGTGCCCCCCAAAACACCTTGTCCCCATGTTGATGAGGACAAGGGTCTCTTCCCCACAACCCTTGCCCGGTGGTTGTGGGGGTCTGCGGGCAGGAGGCTTATCGAAATCTGGAAGACCCCTTTAACAAAGGGGCCCCCCAGATCCCGGCCCCCCCCCTGTGTGAAATGGTAATGGGGTACCTTGTACCTCTACCATTTCACGAGAAAAAAAATGTAAAGGGTTAAAAAAGACAAGAGCCGGTTTTTGACAAGTCCTTTATTATCTTCTTTCTTCTTTTCTTCGGGTTTCTTCTTCCTCCTCCTTCTTCTTCCTCTGCTTCTGTCTTGGGTCTTCTATTCCCGCATCTTGCCCGGCGTGTTCTTCCATCTTCTTCCGCTGTCCTTCTCGTCCGCATCTTCTTCTCCTTCTTCTTCTTCGCCGGAGGCGCCGCTTCCAATTGAAATCCCCGCTGTCTGCCGGACCACGCCCCCCCCTCTGACGCCACGGGCAAGCTCTTAGGAGTGTGCTGCAAGTGCGTCCGAGGGGGGCGTGGTCACATGTCAGAGGGCGGGCAATTCAATTTGAAGCTCGTGCGCGGCTTTTTCTTTGCCAGAGTCGCCGCTTCCAATTGAATTGCCCGCTTTCTGGAACATGTGACCACGCCCCCCTCTGACGCACTGGCACCACACGGGGACTTTCCTAAGAGCTTGCCCGTGGCGTCAGAGGGGGGGGCGTGGTCCGGCAGACAGCGGGGATTTCAATTGGAAGCGGCCGCTCCGGCGAAGAAGAAGAAGAAGGAGAAGATGCGGACGAGAAGGACAGCGGAAGAAGATGGAAGAACACGCCGGGCAAGATGCGGGAATAGAAGACCCAAGACAGAAGCAGAGGAAGAAGAAGGAGGAGGAAGAAGAAACCTGAAGGAAAGAAGAAAGAAGATAATAAAGGACTTGTCAAAAACCGGCTCTTGTCTTTTTTAACCCTTTACATTTTTTTTCTCGTGAAATGGTAGAGGTACAAGGTACCCCATTACCATTTCACACAGGGGGGGGGCCGGGATCTGGGGGGCCCCTTTGTTAAAGGGGTCTTCCAGATTTCGATAAGCCTTCCGCCCGCAGACCCCCACAACCACCGGGCAAGGGTTGTGGGGAAGAGACCCTTGTCCTCATCAACATGGGGACAAGGTGTTTTGGGGGGCACCCCAAAACACCCTCCCAATGTTGAGGGCATGTGGCCTGGTTCGGTTCAGGAGAGAGGGGGGGCCGCGCTCTGTCCCCCCCTCTTTTCTGCGGCCGGCCAGGTCAACGTGCTCGGATAAGGGGTCTGGTGTGGATTTTAGGGGGGACTCCACGCCATTTATTTTTTACATTTGGGGTGGAGTTCCCCTTAAATTCCACACCAGACCCGAAGGGTCTGGTTATGGATATTTGGGGGGAACCCCACGTCATTTTTTTAATAAATTGACGGCGGGGTTCCCCTTAATATCCATACCAGACCTAAAGGGTCTGGTTATTGAATTTGGGGGGACCCCCACGCTTTATTTTTCCCTTTTTTTAATGAATGAATTCTCCTGCAATTGCCGGGAGCTGACAATTCATTATAGCCGCGAGTCAGTTTTAAATGGCTTTTTTTTTTTTTCAGAATGTCATTTTGTGCAAAGACATATTTCTAACCGCAGGAAAAGTGCGCTTTATTCACCTGCTGACATCCCCCCCCCCCCCATGGTACGAAATTTAAAATAATTATTCAAATGACGTGGGGGTCCCCCCAAATTCAATAACCAGACCCTTTAGGTCTGGTATGGATATTAAGGGGAACCCCGCCGTCAATTTTAAAAAAAAATGACGTGGGGTTCCCCCCAAATATCCATAATAATAATAAAGGACTTGTCAAAAACCGGCTCTTTTTTTACACTGACACTTTTTTTTACTCGTGAAATGGTAGAGGTACAAGGTACCCCATTACCATTTCACACAGGGGGGGGGCGGGATCTGGGGGGCCCCTTTGTTAAAGGGGTCTTCCAGATTTCGATAAGCCTCCTGCCCGCAGACCCCCACAACCACCGGGCAAGGGTTGTGGGGAAGAGACCCTTGTCCTCATCAACATGGGGACAAGGTGTTTTGGGGGGCACCCCAAAACACCCTCCCAATGTTGAGGGCATGTGGTCTGGTGCGGTTCAGGAGAGGGGGGGGGCCGCGCTCTGTCCCCCCCTCTTTTCTGCGGCCGGCCAGGTCAACGTGCTCGGATAAGGGGTCTGGTGTGGATTTTAGGGGGGACTCCACGCCATTTTTTTTTTTAGTTGGAGTGGAGTTCCCCTTAAATTCCACACCAGACCTGAAGGGTCTGGTTATGGATATTTGGGGGGAACCCCACGTCATTTTTTTTAAAAATTGATGGCGGGGTTCCCCTTAATATCCATACCAGACCTAAAGGGTCTGGTTATTGAATTTGGGGGGACCCCCACGCTTTTTTTTTGGTGTTTTTAATGAATGAATTCTCCTGCAAATTCCAAGAGCTGACAATTCATTATAGCCGCGAGTCAGTTTTAAATGGCTTTTTTCCTTCAGAATGTCATTTTTCACATGCTGACATTACACCCAGGGCCGCCATCAGGGGGGTACAGGCAGTACACCTGCAGGGCCGCCATTAGGGGGGTACAGGCATTACACCGCCCGGGGGTCCCCAGGGGCCCCCAGGGGCCCGGATGGGAACCACCCTAAAACAAAAAAAACTATTTTTTTTTTTTTTTTTGTTTAAGGGCTCCGAAGGTCCCCAGGGGCCCGGAGGCCACTAAGGGCCCCAGATGGCAAGCCCTTTTTTTTAAATAAAATATATATATTTAAAAAAAAATATATATTTTTTAAATATATTTGTTTATTTTTTTTTTAAGGAAAGGGCCCAGAGGTCCCCAGGGCCCTGGAAGGCTACCCCCTTGTTTTTTAACTTTTTTTCGATAAATGTTATATTTAAAAAATATATATATATGTATTTTCTCTCTTTTGTATTTTTATTTGATAAAGAGCACAGAGGTCCCCAGGGCCCCGGATGGCTACCCCCCTTTTTTATATATATTTTTCTTTATTTCTTATTTCTGTCAAAATTTTTGTAAAGGGCCCCCCCGCTCCTCAATTTGCGGCACCACCCCCCCCCCGCTTCTCAATTTCATACGGCAGCACCCCCCCCCCCGGTTCTCTGCTCCAGGGGGCCCATGCCTGAAGCTGTGTAAGGGGCCCCAAAATTCATGATGGCGGCCCTGTACACCTGTAAGGGGCCCGGGGGTCCGGAGGTGCCCAGATGCCTGGAGGCCCCCCAGTGCCCCAGATGGTAACCCCCCTCTTTTTTTTTTTGTATATATATTTGTTAGTTGGTTTTTGTAGGATTTTTTATTAAAGGGCCAATTTTTGGAATTTAATATTTTTTTGCAGTCTGGAGGTCCCCAGGGCCCCGGGTGGCAACCCCCCAAATTTGTTGTTATTAAAGGGCCAATGTTTTGGTTTAGGGGTCTGGAGGTCCCCAGTGGCCTGGTCCCCAGTGGCCCGGAGATCCCAGGGCTCCAGATGACAACCCCCCACCTTTACAAAAAAAAAAAAAAAAAAAACATATGATATATTTTTTGGTTATTTTTTAAACATATATATATATATATAATCTAATTTTGAAAGCTCCCAGAGGGCCCCAGATGACAACCTTTTTGCTTCTAAAAATGTTATAAACATTTTCCCCAGGTTTGTTACTTTTTACTTTAATTTCTTTTTTAAAGTGTATTTTGTGCGTGAAGTCGAGAGAGAGAGGAGCTGGACTTGCAATCGCCATCCTTCTCCATGGCCCCGGTGGCAATGGTGGGTGTGAGGGGGGCCTCCCACTCACCCCACCTGCTACACTTGGGAGCCCGATGGGACAGAGGGACTCCCCCTATGAAGGAGTGTAGCCCACCCAGCCAGCCCTGTAGGTCCTTCGCCTCCCTTTATTTTAGGAGACCTCATGGCCAAAGTGTGTGCAAGTGTGGTGTTTTTTTTGGGGGGGGGTGGGCGTACTAAGCACAGGCATACCTTGCATAGCACACCCACCGGGAGCCGGGCTGACACCACCAAACTCAATTCATATGTAGCCGAGACCGGGATCCGAACCCTTGGCTGCAGAGGTGAACGGCTTGTCAGCGCAGTGCCATTCACGTTGAGCCACCACAGCTCCCACCCAATGTGATTTTTTTGTTAGATTTTTGGTAGTTATTTTTTATTAAAGGGCCCAGAGCTCCCAAGGCAACCCCCTTTTTTATTATTTTATATATGTAGATATTGTAATTTATTTTTCATTAAAGAGCCCAGAAGTTTCTTTTTATTAAAGGGCCCAGTGGTCCCCAGGGCCCCCGGATGGCTACCACCCTTTTTAATATATATTTTTCTATATGTATTTTTTAGTAAAGGAACCCCCCGCTTATCAAATTGCGGCAGCCCCCCCCCCTTCTTAATATCAGGCGGCACCCCCCCCCCCTATTCTCTGCTCCAGGGGGCCCATGCCTGAAGCTGTGTAAGGGGCCCCATAATTCCTGATGGCGCCCCTAATTGCCTCCCCCCCCCCCATGGTACGAAATTTCAAGGAATTTTTCACTTTTATTGGTGCACTTTAACCACTTCCATACCGCGCCTATTCTGGCACTTCTCTCCTTCATGTAACAATTATATTTTCTTCCTTGAAACTTACTCAGGACCCCCAAACATTATATATATTTTATTAACAAACACCCTAGGGAATAAAGTGGCGGCCATTTTTTCGGACACATTTCCAACAGTATTTGTGCCAAAAATGTTCTAACGTTTTTTTTTTTTTTTGGCTTTCCAAAAAAAAACCTGTTTCATGAATGACAAAATAAGAAAGCAGTAAAGCTAGGCCAATTTTTAGGGATAAGGTAAAAGATGATGTTACACCGAGTAAATAGATACCTAACTTGTCACGCTTTCATATTGCGCACACTCATGGAATGGCGCTAAACTTCGTTATAAAAAATCTCCATAGGCAACGCTTGACTTTTTTTCTCAGGTTACCACTTTTGAGTTACAGAGGAGGTCTAGTGCTAACATTATTGCTCTCGCTCTAACGCACGCTATGATACCTCACATGTGGGGTTTGAAGGATGTTTACATATGTGTGTGGGACTTGCATGCGTGTTCGCTTCTGAGTGCGAGCTACTAGGGACAGGAGCATTTAAATTCCTTTGTTATTTTATTTTTTTACTTAATATTTTATTTTTTGCACTTGTTTGTCCCTTTGTTTGTATTATTTTTCACTTTTCTTCCTATTACAAGGAATGTAAACATCCCTTGTAATAGGACTAGTGTGTGACAGGTCCTCTTTATAGAGAAAGGCGGGGTCAATTAGACCCCACATCTGTCCTCCAGGCTGGAAATCATGGAATTGGTAAAAAAAAAAACATCTCATGCTTTCAGCTGCAATCATGTTCGTTCAGCACAGTAGCGTAGTGTGTAGCATGTTCACCTAGCAGCAAAAGGGTTGCTGGTTCGAATCCCACCCGTGACACTATCTGCCTTGAGTTTGCATGTTCTCCCTGTCCGGGTTTCCTCCCACAATCTAAAAACATGCTGTAAATTGGATCCTGTCTAAATAAGCCCTAATATGCAGTAGGATATTTAGGTTTTGTGCTTCCCTAGGCCTGACCAAATTTTGGCACCCCCCTAATAGAAAAATGACCCACCCTTCCTGTCAAGGCCACACCCTGTTTTTTTATGACCCACCCAGGAATTTTCAGGGGACACACACAAGTTCTGTGGGGGGGGACTTGGGGGGGCCCTTAATTTGCCTACTTTTTCGATCACTTCCTGTTTGGCTATGGGGCAGGAAGTGAAGGCCAATCTCCCCAAACGGACAGGGATAATACAAAATAAACTGACAGAGCTTCTAACCCCCCCCCCCCCCCCACCAACTCTATCCAAAATGAAAGAAATCCAAAAAATAAAAGTGATGATTATTGTTCCAGTTTAACCCCAAATTTCAGATCATTTTATTGAGAGGCTTAAGAAAATATAACCATGCCAATAGGCCACGATCCAGCGTTGCTAATATGTATGAATGTGTGTTAGGGACCCCCACAAACACCACCCAATGTTAAATCAACTATTTTCATGTTTGTTTTGGGGATGCCTGCACCCCTGATAGGGTAAAGACACCTCACAAATGTTGTCACTTTCTACTTAATTCATTCACTTCCTGCCACACAGCCAAACAGGAAGTGAGGGAAACACCTGAGTAATGTTTTGTTGGGGACACACAGATCAATATAAATAGTTTCCCATTTTGGAAATGGCATTTTGCTGTGTACACCCCAAATTAGTAGGAATCTTGGACTTTGGGGTCCATTTACTAAAGGCAAATCCACTTTGCACTACAAGTGGACAAGCAAGGAAGAAAACTCAAAACTTGGCGGGATTGGAAGTAAAAACCATCAGTGCTTCCCTTCTGATTTTCATTGCCTACGCTTCTACTGCAGAGCGCCTTTGCCTTTACTAAACCCCAAAGTAACCAATCATTTGGGGTGTACACTGCAGTGCAATTTGCTTAATGGTGACACTAGTTAGATTGACCTGTGCCCCGAAGAAAAGACCATTGGTAGGGTTTTAACCTCACTTCCTGTTCAGCTGTGTGACAGGAAGTGAAGCCAATTTTAGGAAAAGGGACACAAAGCCCAACCTAAAAACACTAGCAGGGGTTCTAACACTCAATTGGCTTCCCTCAAACAACCCACAATTAGAATAGGATTGTCTTGTGCTAGTTTCAAGCACAGCGCTGTAAATCAGCACTTCAAGCCTGTCCAAAAAAAAAAACACCCCCCCCCCCCCCCCCCCCTCCAACAGGCCCTGTTTGCAGCTTTTCCTACATCTTGCACATGTGCTTTAAAAAGTCAGTCTGGACATCAGTTCTAGGAAACAATACTTACCGCTTTGTCCTTCCTTTTCTGGTGACTAAACATTTCATGCATACACACCAGGAAAGATCTTAGAGACAAATCACACTTGATGGTTTAGGCCCAAACTAGTTCAGCTGCAGCGGTTGAAATCCATAGCATGAAAAAAATATCACAAAACAAACTTCAAAATTTGAAAGTAATTTTATTGGTCCACAAAACAAGGAAAGCAAAAAAAAAATTACAAATAAACACACCAAAAATATATACAAACACCTAAAAACAAAAAAGACCAACGTTTATTTCACAGTCATTGGAAAATAAATCATGCTTTTGAAATAACAGGATAGACCCACAGGATTAAAACATTAGTCATTAACATCTTGAGAAACATTTAGCAAAATTATGTAGCAGAGAAAACATCAAAAAATACAAAACTTGCTCCAAAACATCTCTGTTTCACTCCGCCATTCCTTCCAGCCAGCAAATCTGCCCCCTCTGAGGGGCAGCTGACACGTGCAGTATCCACGCTTTTTATAACATGTGTGCTAATGAACCAATTGGAAACACATGAAGAAATGTCAGCCTCTAGTTTGTGTGCACTTGGAACTGCTTACACCTGTTAAGGATGTCCTTAAATTACTAAGCCAAAAAAAGAGCTTTCTGAGCATGCTCAGAAAGATGCAAGTCATTTTCAGGATGAAACTTCCAACTTCTTTTTCTAACTGTTCGAGCATGCCCAGTTCACTCGAAATGCAGTACCAGAATCAAATCTGCAATGGCGGATGAAAGCATTAGAGGTGTTAAATTTATTTTTTGGTCCCCATGAAGTGATGCTTTACAAGCTGAACGGGAGGTCTTATAGAATTTTTACGTAACAAACCTAAATAGTAATAATTTAAACGCCCCTGTCCCTAGTAGCTCGCAGTCAGAAGGGAACAAGCAGCATTTTTATTGTTTCCGGTTACCAGTTTAGATTTACAGATGAGGTCTAGTGCTATAAATATTCCTCTTGCTGTTACGCACGCTATGATACCTCACATGTGTGGTTTGAAGAATGTTTCCATATATGGGGGCGGGCCTTAAATGTGTAAGCCCCGCCCACATATTGAACCCCCGTTCAAACCCCACATGTGAGGTATCATAGCGTACGTTAGAGCGAGAGCAATACTTGTAGCACTAGAGCTCCTCTGTAAATCTAAACTGGTAACCTGAAACACATAAAAAAGCGTTGCCTATGGGTTTTTTCAAGTACTGAAGTTTGGCGCCATTCCATGAGTGTGTGCAATATTAAAGTGTAACATGTTGGGTATCTATTTACTCGGTGTAACATCATCTTTCACATTATGGCCATAAATTGGGCTAACTTTAGTGTATTCTTAATTTGTAACCACTTGAGCCCCAGAGCATATTACTGGTCACTGACGGGGCCATTTTTTGCATTTCAACACTGCGTCATTTTGACTGACAATTGCGTGGTTGTGCGACGTGGCCCCCCAAAAAATTGGGCGTCCTCATCCTCCCCCCCCCCCCCTAAAAATTATTTTTTTTTATTTTTGTTGGTGGTATTTGATCACCTCTGCGTTTTTTCATATTTTTGCTTGACCCAAAAATATAGCGACAATTTGGTAACTAAAAAAACATCTTTTTTACGGTTTGCTATAATAAATCTCCCCCAAAATATATTCAAAAAATGTTTGCCCTCAGTTTAGGCCGATAAGTATTCTTGGACATATTTTTGGTTGCAAAAAATCACAATAAGCGTTTGATTGGTTTGGGCAAAAGTTCTAAGTAGGGGTTGGTCTTATGGGTTTTTTTTGAATAATTTTTTGTTTTACTAGTAATGGTGGCTATCATTTGTTTTTTCTGTCTAATGCGACATTGTGGCGGACACATTTTTGTGAGATTTGGCATTTTTGTAGCGAGCAATGGTATATCAATGCATTGCTTACTATAAAAATGACACTGGCAGGGAAGGGGTTAACACTAGGGGCGCGGAAGGGGTTGATTATGTTACCTGGGTGTGTTCTAACTGTAAAGGGGGTGGGACTGTGTAGGGGAAATGACAGATCGCTGTTCATACATTGTAGGGACAGACGAGCAGGCATTCCCCCCCCCCCCCTGACAGGACCGGGATAAAGGGGAACTCCACCCCAAATTACAAAAAAAAAACGGCGTGGGGTTCCCCCTTCTGGTGCACAACAGGCTCTTAGATTTGATCTGGAACATAAGGGGTTAAACCCACGCCAAAAAACGGCGTGGGGTTCCCCCTCAGATCCAGACCAAACCCTTCTCCCAGGCACGCAGTCTGGCCGGACAGGAATGGGGGTGGGGACGAGCGAGCGCCCCCCCCCCCTCCTGAGCCGTACCAGACCACATGCCCTCGACATGGGGGAGTGTGTGCTGTGGGGGAGGGGGGCACTGCCCCCCCACCCCAAAGCACTCTTGTCCCCATGTCGAAAGGGACAAGAGCCTCTTCCCGACAACCCTGGCCGTTGGTTGTCGGGGTATGCGGGCGGGGGGCTTATCAGAATCTGAGAGCCCCCTATATTAAGGGGGCCCCCAGATTCTGGCCCCCCACCCTATGTGAATGAGTATGGGGTACATCGTACCCCTACCCATTCACCGGGTGGAAAAGTGTAAACAAAAAAAAACACACAGAAAAAAATAATTTATTAGTCAGCTCCGGGGGTCTTCTGCCGGGACCCCCCACCACCAGCCCATTGGGCCCCGGGCTTCGCCGTCTTCTGCCGGGGGGGGACACCCACCGATGATCTCCGCCATGTCCAGCCAGGCCCCCACCCCAAAATAAGCTCTTTCAGATCCGGGGGGGGCCGGCCGAAAGAAGCAGAGAACAACGGGGGCGGAGCCCCTCGGTCTTCCAGACGTTTTCTGCCGGGGGGGCTCCAGCCCCGCACCGGTCTTCGCCGCCGCCTTCCGCCGGGGGGGTACACCTACCCCCCCCCCGGTCTTCGCCGCCGCCTTCCGCCGGGGAGAGAGACCCCCACCGATGCTCTCCGCCATGGTCGGCCAGGCCCCCTACCCCAAACAAAGCTCTTTTACATCCGGGGGGGGGCGGCGGGAATGGCGGAGAACAACGGGGGCGTCGCCACTCCTCGGTCTTCTAGCCGTCTTCTGCCGGGGGGGGGAAACACCCACCCATGCTCTCCGCCATGCTCGACTGTGCCCCCACCCCAAAATGAAGCTCTTTTACATCCGGGGGGGGCCGGCCGAAAACAGCGGAGAACAACGGGGGTGTCGCCCCACCTCGGGCTCCTCCGCTTCTGCCTGGCTCCGCACGAGGCCAGGGCTTCTTTCGCCGTCTTCCGCCGGAGGGCGCCACTCTCCGGGCTTCTCGACGTTGTCTTCCGCCGCGGGGGCCAGGCCTTCTTCTTTGCCGCCCCCTTCGATTTTTTCGGCCTGGACGGGGGTCGCACATCCCATCCAGGACTTGGACGTGGCGGGCTTCTCGTCGCCGTCTTCTGCCGCTGCCCCCTTCACCACGAAGCTCCGTGCTTGTTTGATGAGGGCAGCGGGCTTCCGTCGTCTTCTCCGGGGCGAGGGTCGTACATCCCACCCCGGATTTCGTCGCCGTCTTCTGCCGCTGCCCCCTTCACCACGAAGCTCCGTGCTTGTTTGATGAGGGCAGCGGGCTTCCGTCGCAGTCTTCCGCCGCGGGGTGACACTCGCGGGCTTCTTCTTCCATTCGATGTTGACACGGCGAGGTCCGGCGCTGAAATGCCTTCTGAGCGGCGGGCAAGGACTTATATTGGCATTGGGCGTGGGCGTGGTTATGCCAACATGTGACCTTAACCCATGTGACAGTGATGTGACGTCACATCACTGTCACATGGGTTAAGGTCACATGTTGGCATAACCACGCCCACGCCCAATGCCAATATAAGTCCTTGCCCGCCGCTCAGAAGGCATTTCAGCGCCGGACCTCGCCGTGTCAACATCGAATGGAAGAAGAAGCCCGCGAGTGTCACCCCGCGGCGGAAGACTGCGACGGAAGCCCGCTGCCCTCATCAAACAAGCACGGAGCTTCGTGGTGAAGGGGGCAGCGGCAGAAGACGGCGACGAAATCCGGGGTGGGATGTACGACCCTCGCCCCGGAGAAGACGACGGAAGCCCGCTGCCCTCATCAAACAAGCACGGAGCTTCGTGGTGAAGGGGGCAGCGGCAGAAGACGGCGACGAGAAGCCCGCCACGTCCAAGTCCTGGATGGGATGTGCGACCCCCGTCCAGGCCGAAAAAATCGAAGGGGGCGGCAAAGAAGAAGGCCTGGCCCCCGCGGCGGAAGACAACGTCGAGAAGCCCGGAGAGTGGCGCCCTCCGGCGGAAGACGGCAAAAGAAGGCCTGGCCCCCAGTAGGAGCCAGGCAGAAGCCGGCGAGGAAATCCGGGGTGGGATGTACGACCCTCGCCCCGGAGAAGACGACGGAAGCCCGCTGCCCTCATCAAACAAGCACGGAGCTTCGTGGTGAAGGGGGCAGCGGCAGAAGACAGCGACGAGAAGCCCGCCACGTCCAAGTCCTGGATGGGATGTGCGACCCCCGTCCAGGCCGAAAAATTCGAAGGGGGCGGCGGCAGAAGACCCTCAAAGTTCAAACCACCTTCACCAGGTGAATGGGTAGGGGTACGATGTACCCCATACTCATTCACATAGGGTGGGGGCCCGAAATCTGGGGGCCACATTATTAAACGGGGCTCCCAGATTCTGATTGGCTCACGCCCGCATACCCCGACAACCAATGGCTAGGGTTGTCGGGAAGAGGCTCTTGTCCCGTTCGACATGGGGACAAGAGTGCTTTGGGGTGGGGGGGCAGCGCCCCCCTCCCCCAAAGCACACACTCCCCCATGTCGAGGGCATGTGGTCTGGTACGGCTCAGGAGGGGGGGGGCCGCTCGCTCGTCCCCACCCCCATTCCTGTCCGGCCAGACTGCATGCCTGGGATGAGGGCTTGGTACGGATCTGGGGGGGAACCCCACGCCGATTTTGGCGTGGGTTAACCCCTCACGTTCCGGACCAAGCCGGAGAGCCTATTGTACCCCTGGGGGGGAAGCCGCGCCGGTTTCACATTTGAAATTTGGCGCGGAGTTCCCCTTCAGTGTCAGCGCAGCCCGAGAACAGCTCGGAGCTTGCCGTACGCCGCTCCAGGCAGTGCAAACACTGCTACGCCGCCTGGTATTTACCAAGGATTTCCCGGCGTACTGAAGAGGCGCGCGGTGAGCTCAGATTTTTCCCTCTGCGCATGCCCAGTATGCAAGTGAACCTTCCGAGGTTCTAGCGTACTTTGCAAGCGCCCGGGGATCGGGTCCCAAAAGTCACTTTCCCTTTCAAATCGGCCCGCCACACAAGTTGAAACACATGTCACTACACTTCCCCTGCATCACCCCCCTCCCTCCCCTCATAAACTCCCGCCCGAATCCCCGATGTTTACATAACTAAATGCCGCACGCCAGCTCTGTACTGGCGTGCTGTGCGCCCTCTTCTGGGCGCATTAGGCACTTTAGTAAATGAGGAAACACGCTGCACTAGCAGCGTGTTTCTTTGGTAAATGTCAAAAACAGGTTTACTCCTGCTTGTGCACCATGAGTCTTGGCGCACAGGCTTGGTAAATCAGCCCCATAGGCTCGGATTCACATAGAGAGGCGCATCTTTGTGCGGGCGTAGCGTATCTTTTTTACGCTACGCCAGCACAACGTTGAGAGGCAAGCATGGTATTCTCAAAGAATATGCGCTCAACGTTGCGCTGGCGTAGAGTATAGTTGTCGGCGTAAGCCGACGTAAGTCAAAGTAGGTCGAAGTGGGCATGATTTATTATAATGAAGCGTGACCCCATGTAAATTAATTGCCGAACGAACAGCGCATGCGCCGTCTCGTGGACGCTTCCCAGTACGCATGCACAGAATCACGTCGGGACAAACGCCTAAGATACGTTGAATCACTGAACGTAACCTACGCACAGCCCTATTCACGTAGTACTACGTAAACAACGTAAAATTCAACAGCTATTCGGACGTCCATACCTTTGCATGGGTTGCGCCACCTTTAGGTGGAATAACTTTGCGCCGGACGTACGCCTTACGTAAATGGCGTATATTACAGCGACGGGCGCAAGTACGGCGCATCTCGGTCCTTTACATATTTGGCGCGTAAATCAATGGAAGCGCCCCTTGCGGCCAGCGTAAATATGCGCCCAAGATACGACGGCGTAGGACACTTACGTCGGGCAGAGGAAGCCTATTTTTTCGACGTATTCAGCATCGGGAATCGGCGTAAAGATACAACGGCGCACATTTGGACTTACGTTGGCGTATCTGTAGATACGTCGGCGTAAGTCTTTTGTGAATCCGGCCCATAATAGTTAACTGATTCCTTTTAAAAATCCTCTGGGGTGTAGAAGCAGCCTGTCCCGCAATCGGATCATTTACATCAACATGAATACTTTATGATTGCAAGACCAGAGAGATAACCCTACTCTATTTATTATTTTCACGGTTCTCTGTACAGGAAACACATAATATAATATTTATACTTATATAGTAATAAAAATGTAAAAACGAATATTAATGATATTACTATATATATATATATATATATATATATATATATATATAGATATAGATATAGATATAGACATAGATAGATAGATAGATAGATAGATAGATAGATAGATAGATAGATAGATAGATAGATAGATAGATAGATAGATAGATAGATAGAATGCACACAACAAAAAACAACATTTCCCATGGGAATTTTAAAGAGTACGCCTCTAAACATGCCGAGTAAAATTCATAAACCATTTATTAACAAATATTTAAAAACATCATGTAATACAGAAAAAAGGTAAAAAAAAAATGTCCTCCTAAATATGGTAGCTTCCTTTACCTTAGTGCAGTCCTCCTTCACTTACCTCATCCTTCGATCCTCACTTCCTGTTCTTCTGTCTGTAACTCCACACAGTAATGCAAGGCTTTCTCCCTGATGTGGAATTTTACATTCCTTTAATAAACCTTCCCGTGAGACCTGGATATGTTATGGAAATGACTGTCAGTAGTCTGGGATAGCTGTGCTAGGTCTCTACGCGTTTCGCGAGAGGCGTCTCGCTTCTTCGGGAGAAGCACAGATAGATGCAATTTCTGAAAAATTCCTGGCCTACTGGCGTCGTATAGATAATAGAATGGTCGAGAGATTGATGTTTTCCGGAGGATATACCACCCTAACTTAAAAAAAAAAAAAAAAATTAAATCAAAACGTCCATAAAAGTAGATGGATAAATGCATAAAATGCTAACCATGCCGCTAAACTTCCCCCAGAAGCTGTGTGAGGGCTGGGAAACCAATGAGACGCAACCTTAACCTGGGCGAAGGATGTCAATCCCACCAATGGAAGTACCCAGACCCTGAGGGGAAAAAAAACGTATCACCTGGTGGTCGGTACCTTGGCGAACATGTTGATGCTTAGTATATTTTCTTTTTTTCTGTATTACATTTTGTTTTTTAAATGTTTGTTAATAAATCATTTTTAAATTGTACTCTGCATGCTTTGAGGTGTAGTCTTTAAAAGTCCCATGGGCAGGCCCAGATTTCCCACAAGGCCACGAGGCCAGGCCTCTGGGCAGCAGCGGGCTGGAGTCTCCCGGCGTCCAGTTGCTTTCTGGAATCAGCTCACTCATTAACAAGTGATTGCGGCGATTTTGCCGGAATCACTTGTAAAATGTGTGCTGCCATCCTTCCTTCCCTCCCCCCCACATACCTCTCTTTACTGGCTCTGTCTTCGGGACTCTGTCCTCCCCCAGGCCGCCGAGTCTGTCTCCCGTGACTGTCCCTGCCACCGATATACACAGTGAGAGGGGTGAGCTTTGCTCTTCCAACCTCAGCTATGACAGAAGTTCTAGCACAGTGCTAGGACTCTTGTTTTGGAGGTGACATGGTCAATAAAGAGAACCTGTCACCTTCAATTGCTATCACACAGGAAATTGTTTTCTCCTGTGTGATAGCAATAAAGTTAAGTGAAAAACAATTGATAAAAAAAATAAAATAATTAAATTATTAAAATAAAAAAGTAATTAAAAAGTATAGAATAAGAAAAATAATATTAAAAATAATAAGAAAATAATAAGAAAAATATTTGAACCAACCGTGCCGCCCCTGCCATCCGGTTGCCTATTCTCCGTTGATTTGGGGGAGGGGTGGTTCGATTGGCGGGGAGGGGATGCATTTGCGGAACCTGGCCTTGGGGCGGCAGGGAGAGCAAATCCGGCCCTGTCCATGTGCAATTTTGTTTTTTGTTGTGTGCATACTATTGGGGACAGAGTATGACCTCTACCCATCTCAGTAGTATAGTATAATTATATCATGTATCTTGTATATAATACTATATTTAAATGACCTTTTTTTGTGTCTGGAGTTTGGCTTTATCCCAGAAATGGAGATTCTCTTTAATTTCGCCATTTATCAACCCGCTTAGCATTACCTGTAGATAATGGCCTGCAGACTATCCTCATTCCCATCTGCTGTACCCTTCATGGTTAATGGGAAGGGGTTAGGCAAGGATAGGAGACAGCAATTGTGCAAACCTTGAAACATTTCCCACTTTAATGTATACAATTGCTGTTGGAATTAAGGCTTGATTCACTCACTGCACCAGTATGGAAAAACAGAACATTAAACTCCCATTGAACTGCAGCACTTCATAATTGATGGGGCTGCCAGAGACTGTACTAGGAGGACAGCTATATATTCGCTATGCGTTCCAGCTTTTCCTTTGGCGTGAAATATTTTATGCACACGATAGTCGAGTTCCCAGGTGGCTATAAATTAAACTACTGTAACGGTTTGAAATAATTATTCTGTATTTTTTTTTCAATTTTTTTTTTTTTTTTTTTTTTATTGAAAGATAAAAGGGGCTTCATTGAGATTGACATATATCCTTTGACAAATTAAAGCTTAGCTTCTGTATAGAAAATACTTCACCTCCTCCTAACAAATGTATTGTTCACAGGCAGCTCCTGGGTGGAAATATGACTTAAAGGCAAAGTACTATTAGCTACTCAGCACTACAGCTCAGGTGCACACCTGTCCCAAATAAGAAATATTTAATAGACTGCTGGACATACAGTCTGTGCCTCAGTGGCGGTGCATCCATAAAGGGCGCATGGGCGCCGCGCACTCTCTCCTGCCACCTCTTTCTCACCATAGATAGATTCATGCATTGATGTGGCAAAAAAATGACATTCTCAAAAGACTCATCATGCCACTTAGAAAATACCTTGGAGTGTTTGCATTCTGAAATTGGGTCCTGGTGCTCCAGAGCCTCCATAAATGTGATAGGTAGTCGGGAAATTAGATGTATAATTTACATGAAATGTATGCTCACTGAAAGCCAAATGTGCTCTCTTTTGGGCCTCTCTATGCATCTAGGACAGGGGTGTCAAACTCAATTTCATCGTGGGCCGCACCAGCATTATGACTGCCCTCAAAAGGGCCGCTTGTATCTGTAATATTAGATGTCCAGTGCATCCCCTTATATTAGATGTCAATAGCCCCCCCACCATCAGAAGTTGAGTCCCCCACTCTCCCTTACATCATAGTGCACCCCCCTTTCCTTATGCTGCTGCTGGGAAGAAACTGAATGCATTGTTTGAAAGCAGAAAGTAGGAGTCTCGAGTAGGAATGGAGGAGGGCTGGTGCTCTCCTGCTGCTGCAGGAGAGGTGCAAGGGCCACATGAAATGGCCTGGAGGGCCGGATTCGGCCCGCGGGCCTTGTGTTTGCCACCTCTGATCTAGGATGTGATATGTGGTATTCTCATATTGGGGAGGCTTGGCAGAATGTGTTTTGGGGTGTAATTATAAGTATGCCTATGCTGAGTGTGTGATACATTATTTGTTAAAATTACAACTTTGCAGGCATGTACTGGCCATAGGGAATACAGGGACTTTCCCGGTGAGCTGATGGCTCAGTGGGCCGGTTTCAGTGACAGCCTGTCAAAGTAATGGCTGCGCGGCTCGCCCTACACTTCATGCAGTGATGTGAGAAGGATGAGAAAAATACAGAGTAGAATAAGTGAAATAATAAAAGAGGCGAGTAAGAATGTTATGCTACTTATGTTTTTTTGCACAATTGCGTAGAGTATATATACTGTTTTTGTGCATTTTTGCAAACTTAAATTGGGCCAGTCTGGATAAAGTCCAGGGCCAAATTTTGGTCTCAGTCTAGCCCTGCAACTTTGTGAAAAAAATATAGAAACAAAATTAAAATAAATAAAAAATTGACGTAATTTCTCCACTTTCCAAAAAATTAAGAAAAAAAAATTACAACTTCCAAAAAATCTAATTGCGCTTTCCTGGCATTTTAGGGCCTCCTGAAATGAGATAGGCCATCAGTACATCAGGGTTTATCAATTTTCTATTATACCTGAAGTAATTTTTACAATAAATAACTATTCCGAGGGTGCTTACTGATTTCCTTTATTTATTACATATATGTATTAATTTGTCTATACCTATAATTAGCTAGTCTATAAAAACTCTGATAAGCGCAATGATATAAGGTTAGCTATGAAAATAAACACACTGCTTAGTAAAACAATATCTTATTTATTTCCCAAGAAAATAGGGAACTGCTAACATAAAAAAAACAGAAAGTATACAGAGAATATCCACAGGTGAGAAAGGAGGGAGATTTCAGACATCAGAGGCCCAACACCAGTAGAAATAAAGGCTTACCAGAAAGCCTGTGACTATCCCTTTCAGGAGTAGTCTAAACAGGCATAGCAGGAAATTCTGATCCTTTGGGGTGTCAGGAACGAATCCGGGTCTCTCCACAGATTAGATGGTAGAATCCACAGCTCCTCATGGGGTTAACCACTGCTTCCAAATGGAACTTGCATAGATGTATGTGAGCGTGTGTTTATCAAACACCATGTGGGGAAAAAGAAAGGGACAATCCCATAGTGTAGGCGTAAAAAATGAGAGGGTTTATTTAAAAATATTTTTTTTAAAACAGCTTAACCACTTGCTTACTGGGCACTTATACCCCCCTCCTGCCCAGGTGATATTTCAGCTTCCGGCACTGCGTCGCTTTAACTGACAATTGCGCGGTCGTGCGACGTGGCTCCCAAACAAAATTGACGTCCTTTTTTCCCCACAAGTAGAGCTTTCTTTTGGTGGTATTTGATCACCTCTGCGGTTTTTATTTTTTATTTTTTAAAACAACCCCACAGTCCAATAAGATATTGCCAAGAGGTAGTCCTTTTAATATATTATTTCTGTCCGTCCTGATGTATTGGCCTCTAGGGGCAGCATGGTTGTCCATTTGATGAGCACAAAATGTTTCTGGAAAATAGAAGAAAGAAAATTTAAATTTATTTTTTTACACAAAGTTGACAATTATTAATATATTTCGAATACACATCATAGGCATACATAGAATTACACCCCTATACACATTCTGCTACTCATCCCAAATATGAGGATATCACACGTGTGAGACCCCTTCACAGCCCAGTCAAAATCCAAAAAGCACCTTTAGGCCTTCATTTATGCATCTCATTTCCAAAGGAAACACCCCAAGGTATTTTCTAAGAAGCATGGTGAGTCTTATGAAGACTTCATTTTTTTGACACAAGTTTTTGAAAAATGCAGAATGAAAATGAACATTATTCTTTATTTCTCCTGGGAATGGACCAGCCTTAGGCTTTTTCCTGGTGTACTGTTCATGGTTTCATGCAAGTTCAGCACTTTCTAACCTCTTGTCCTTTTCCAACCTGGGCCTTATCCTCTGTAGCAAAATGCTCATTTAATACTGCCATCCTAGAGGTGGCATACAAAGTACTCATATGTTGGTATTGGGTCAAAGCTTGTATTGCCCATGCCAACCCTAGTTCCAGTGATCGCTGCTTTCGGGAATGTGGCCATTGTGGGGATGTCCTATACATACAGTATGGTGGATTTGCCCTCCATTGGATCTTGTGTCTTCGGCCTGTTACACACCTTATTTCACTTGCCTATCCGAAGGGATGATAAATTGGCCTTGTTGCACTGGTCTATCCTGTGCCTCTATGCCCGCCAACAGAAGCTATATTTTTGTCTGCCAAGAGGACAATTTCCCAGGCTTAGAAGAAGCCCTATGGTTCCTTTTCAGGGTGTTAGATGGCGTATGGATGTATGACGGCTCTAATGCTCAATGAACAGATGTCTAGCATTCTTAAGGATTCCCACGCCAAATTTAAAGATTTGGGATCCTTGGCTCCAATGTGCCTTCCTCTCTCTTCTTCCATCTTGTATTGGATGCCTTTGACTGACCCACCTAACAATCCCGAGTCCATATATCCCCTTTGCCCTTCCATTCCTTCTTCTCTTTCTGTTGGCTCATTTCCTTTTTTCCTCCTTTCCTGCTCTTGTGCTCTTTCCTAGTGATTAGGGACAATATGACTGGTATGACAGTGATCAGGGACATTGTAACTGGTGTGAATATAGAATATATGAGAAGCGCAGCACATTGGATCCGATTTACTTATCCTCCTTGGATTTACTGATGTATTAATGAATAACAATTTGAATTCTTTTGTCTCTTCTGGAGTTCTACTTTACAGTAGCAGCCAGTTTACAGCTGTTTTCTGAATGGAAACTCTTAAGCCGCATGTTGCCGAATACTTACAGAAATAAATGACCGTATTACTACTCACCGCCCGCCCAATAGATTTATGAGGTTGTAGATCATATCCCCTACGTGGAGCCTGCAGAGAGAGCAAAAAAGGAATTATGATATCTCTGATTTCCAGTAAAACTAAACGAAGCAGAAAGATTCATCTATCAAACTCCCTTTATTCCAAACATCTCTGATGGAAGCAATGCTCTTCCTCTGTGTGCATATAAATATATTGAAAATAAATAAGGAGAACTGGATTTCGTTCCAACCTATAGAATACCATTAATGGGAAGTGACTGGCGGTAAATTAACCAGGAATATCGGCTTCTCTTTCCATTTTTTCCCTATATGATATAATTATAGTAAAGTAACATTTAGAAGGAAAAAAGTCACAAGTCCATTCAGTTAAACCTATGCGTGTGTGTGGTCCCATTCCTGGCACATATTTTTTTGTGTGGGTAATGTAGGAAGCAGTGGCGACCCGTCCATTAAGGGCGGTATGGGCTCCACCCCCTCTATCACGCTGCCTCGTATATCGATAGTTTCATCCATGGTTTCTGCAACCACCCCCTATTCAGGTGTCTGCCACCTTTTAGGGTGGACTCATTGCGCTCAGAGCCCACCCAGGTGTGTTAGAAAAGCAAATTAATATTTGCTTTTCTAACACTGAACCGCCTCTCTGCCAATCTGGAAGCTTGGGTCTAATACCCGTAACCTGATTGGCTGAAAGGACAGGCAATCCTATCGGACGGCTAGCAGAAAGAAAGAAGAGACACCTGGAGGACACAGCTCGCCGGCGTCACCTGCTGCCTGACCCACCGCCAAGATGGGGTAAGGTGTCAGTTAGACAGCGAGCCGGCAGGCGGGGGGATCAGAGTGGCTGCAATTGATGGGCACAGTGGCTGCAATTGATGGGCACAGTGGTTGCATTTAATGGGCACAGTGGCTGCATTTGATGGGCACAGTGGCTGCATTTGATGGGCACAGTGGTTGCATTTGATGGGCACAGTGGCCGCAATTGATGACACAGTAATGCATGTAACTGGCACACACAGTCTACAGCTCAGGTCAGTTAAATGCATTGGGATAAGAAGACAAGAATTATTACAATACTCAAAAATTCAAGTGGTTATTATTACAAAGGGAAATTTATTTTTCTCTAGCAGCCTGTCATAGGTGTGTGCATGTGGCAGGTTGGATAGCCTCTTGCAGAAGGAGTTGTTGGCACTCTGTCCATGAGCAGGTCCATCTCCTATAGCATCAGGAGCAGATCAGCACTGCAGAGGTCCCCAGCCTGTGCACAGGAAAAGAGTAAGAGTTAGGTGGGTGCACAGTGCACGCAGGGCCCATTCTGTTACTGGGTGTGAGGTGGCAGATATACTTTGGACAGGTGGAAAGAGCATTGGCTCTGGGTGTCCCTCCCAAATGCAACAGTGACCATGGTGGTGTATATTACCATTAAGAGAGTTAACTAGAGTTCCGTTGTCTGTTCAAGTAAAAGTACCCCATGTGTAAGGCAATAGCCCTATCCAAAGATAGCCCAGAAGAACCCACCCCAGGGTAGGCCTCTTATGTAACCCACACTTGGCACCCAACGATGAAGGGAACATAAAGGAGGTACCACCTGCCTGCCAGTGGTGACAATTGATGGCATGGCACAGTGGCGACAATTGATGGGCACAGTGGCGACAATTGATGGGCACAGTGTAGACAATTGATGGCATAGCACAGTGGTGACAATTGATGGCCACAGTGGCGACAATTGATGGCATGGCACAGTGGCGACAATTGATGGGCACAGTGGCGACAATTGATGGCATGGCACAGTGGCTGCATTTGATGAGCAAAGTGGCTGCAAATGATGGGCACAGTAGCTGCGTTTGATGGGCACAGTGAGGCTGCAATTGATGTGTTTTTTTGTTTGTTTGCGACCCCCAATTTTTTTAGCACCAGCCGCCACTGTACACCACATCTCCCCGGCCTTGGACTTCGGGCTGAAGCCCCTGGTCTATTTGTCACCTAGCAACGCCCCTGGTTAGTTACCGTAACAGGAGGTAAGATTAAATCTCCCAACACAGGCACTGAAGCCTCTGTCAAAGTTGCTTCCTGGACATGAAAAGTCATCAAAGGAATCAAGGAGCCAACGTAATCCTTTTCGACAGCAGATAGCTTTCAACTCAATCTCAAATTAATGGTTAAATAAGAGACTGAAGACACGGAAAACCACTTGCATAGCCAAACTGCGCATGGTTTTTAATGAAAATCAGGCTTCCAGGAAAATCAACATTCATTAATTTGTCCAAAAAACATTGTCAGGAGTCAGGACACAACCTCTTAATCTCTTCCACCGGTTACTCCATGACATAACGTCCTCCGCCAATGATCTATGCCCATAGTTATTCGACAAAAAATGTAAACATAAGTGCGAACACAAAAAAATATTATCGACAGAGATCAGAGATGTCCATTAGTTCTTTGGCTCGGTCTCCTGGCACGGTCGAGGGTTCTTTTTCCACCAAAGAGGCATTGTGTATCTGTCCGCACCCGACCCGAAGGGGATAAGTTAATGTAATAAGCGTTTTGGGGGAATTATCACTCAACACCTCCAAAGGTCAGAAGTGATTGTGTTTAGTTTGGTGGGATAATAAGGGTGAAATCATGCGTGGTTTCAAAACACGAGACATTGCCCAATCGCTCTACGCTGGCGGGGGCCTTTTACTTCATTCTGGATACGATGTGCATACCATTACATTTTTTGCATGGCGTTCAAAACCAATGAACTGCATTACTCCTTATGTTTAATCTCAGTTGAGTAGTAACTTTCTTTTAAGAAACAAAACCGTAAATAGATTCAACTGAAGAATACAGAATAAAAACAGACCCTGGGGAGGTGGTTGGAAAAAAAATGATGGTGCATAGAACGGTACAAACAGGAAACAATTTTGTCTTTTCGGATTTTCACCAAGAAGGACTTTGACCTTGTTTGATCTTTTTGCATTGTGATTTATCCCAGTGAATGCGCAAAGTGTAAAAGCAAGCAGATATTGAAACAATGTAATTTGCCTTTTTTAACCCTTTTACTATCAAGAGCTTAACCATAAAATGAAGCTAAACCACATCCTTATTAGGCAAAATAATCCATATACCGTATATACTCGCGTATAAGCCAAGTTTTTCAGTACATTTTTTGTGCTGAAAATGTCCCCCTCGGCTTATACTTGAGTCACCTTTTTGGGCCTGATCTTATGGACTTTGGGTGCATGGTACCAGCCGGACGTAGGTCCCCTGGACCCCAAACTTGGCACACATATAGCCCCACTCTGGGGGACCTATGGCCAGGGAGCACCGATTTTTCAAAGCTGGGCACCCCTACTATATACTCACATGTTAAACGTAAGTCTAGTCATGGACATAGTGAGGCATTGACACAGTGAGGTATGGGCACAATGAGGCATTGACATAGTGAGGCATGCACATGGCCACAGTGAGGCATGCACGTGGACACAGTGAGGCATGGCTACAGTGAGGCATGGGCACAGTGAGGCATGGACACAGTGAGGCATGCAGATGGACACCCTAGGCTTATACTCGAGTCAATGTGTTTTCCTATTTTTTTGTGGTAAAAATTAGGTGCCTCGGCTTATATTCGGGACAGCTTATACTCGAATATTTTCAGTACATCCATTACTTAAAGTGTAAATCTATATGACAACCACAAATTTAAAATAACATTTAACTCATTTTTAAAATTCAAAGCAACATTCCCCACCCATACATGTCTCCAAGCTTTAGTTTGCTGATAATTCACTTTAAACCCCCCCCCCCCCCTTAACCACTTGCCGACCGCGTCACGCCTATATACGTGTGGCACATCTGGACAGAGCAATGTATAGTTACATTGCCCTTTAAGACGTGGCATTGTGGGCACGTGCCCTCTGTGGCTGCAGATGGGCATGAATCAGGCTGCACTAAAGGCATTGGTGAGGCTGCATTCATGGCAATGGTGAGGTTGCATTCATGGCAATGGTGAGGTTGCATTCATGGCAATGGAGAGGCTGCATTCATGGCAATGGAGAGGCTGCATTCATGCAATGGTGGGGGGGGCTGCATTTATGGCAATGGAGAGGCTGCAGATGGGCACTACTTATTTTTCTTCACAGTTCTTTATTTAAAGTAAAAAGAAAATTCCTGAAACGTCCATCTTAAAGTGAAGGTGCTTGTTATATGCCGATGAATACAGTATATCCAAATAACACGCCTGAACTCTTCCTTAGTCCTGAGCGGCACAAAAGGGATATATATATATATACACACACACACAAATAACACGCCCAAGCCCATCTCTTCACCAAACACAGCCAAGGCAAGATAATTCTTGTTGGGCTGTATATTAGTGCTCTGACAAAAACACGTTGACCAAATTTTATTGGTTCAAAGAATGTCAGGCAAAATGGTCGGCCCCGTTGGATGTTCACTTCATCAAATCTGGCCCTCGTTGAAAAAAGTTTGGACACCCCTGCTCTAGGGTCTCTGCTAAAAAATATATATAGGCCTGGATTCACAAAGCACTTACGCTGACGTATCTCGAGATACGCCGCATAAGTACAAATATGCGCCGCCGTATCTGTGCGCCGGACCCACAAACATAGATACGCCTAAAACTGACTTCATCCCACCGACGTAACTTGCCTACGCTGGTGTAGAATGGGAGCATATTTACGCTGGACGCATGTGGCTTTCCCATTGATTTTCTATTCATATATGCAAATGAGGGAGATACGCCGATTCACGAACGTACTTGCGCCCGGCGCATGATTTAAGCGGTTTGGGTAAGTTTTACGTTCGGTGTAAAGTTATTCCCCATAGATGAGGCACAACCCATGCAAAGGTATGGACCAGGGAACACAAGTTGTCGAATTTTACGTAGTTTCCATTGTACGTGAATAGGGCATATATATGTTTGGGGGTTCTATGTAATTTTCCTAGCAAAATAAAATGATTTTAACTTGTAAAGATCAAGTTTGAAAAATAGGCCTTAAGTAGTTAAGTGTTCTGGTAGATTTTGCGGCGTCGGAGGTGTGGATTTCTGCAACGCTAAAATGACTTTCTGTCTTCACCTTTGAAAACTGTTAGAACATCAGAATTTGGCACAAAATCTGGGAAATAATTCAGCTTGTTGAGATCATGGCAATGGAGATCCCGCTTTGGGCTGATCGTCCCCCCGTCCCCCCCCATCAGTGATAACGGATGATGGAGCTCGGATCTGGAAAGCAGTTGGAAGGACGGACGGCCAACACACAAGGCTTCTGTGCACACTACCTGACCCCTTCACTTTATATTATTATAAATCTTTTTTTTTTTTTGCCTTTAACCATGAGCTAATCTCCAAATGAGAATAACAGACGTGGAGATAGAAAACAGAAGGTGGAATTGGTGGTGGAATTTTCATTTCCATCGGTATTCATTTTCAGCTCCTGGAGTCATTCAATATCTTGCAGGCTTTTATCATTTTCTGCTGCAGCCAGGGCCAAGCCGCCCTATAGGCTCACTATGCAAGCTGCTTAGGGCCCCTCAAAGCTGCAGAGGGCCCCCCAAATTACTAGAGGCCCCGTCTGGTGAGAAGTCATTTTCGGCCCCTCACAGAACTTCTCAACTTGCTGGCTGCATGGGAGAAGAGGTAAGAAGTCAGCACCCCCTGTTTCTCACTTTAATGTAAGATGCCATTTCCGACAGCAGAACATCCCCTCCCCCCACTTCTCAACTTTAATCTTTAATGTGAAATGTCACTGTCGGCCGCCCCAACCCCCCGACCCCCCACGCGCTTCTCAACTTAAGCCCAGGTTCACACTGGGTACGATTTAGTTCAATTTGAGATGCGATTTCACATGTGAAATCGCATCTCAAATCGGCGGCAATTGCCGGCAATGACACCGTCTTAATCGGTGCGACGCCGCATCTGCGGCACTGCACCGATTTCAAAAAGTAGTTCCTGTACTACTTTTTGCGATTTCAGGACGCGATTTACATTGACATCTGTGCAGAAACCTGCACAGATCTCTCCTAAATCGCGACTGCCAGAGGGAGTGAAATCGCGCGAGTTCCACTGAATTTGCGCGATTTCACTCCCGCAGCCCAGTGTGAACCAGGGCTTAATGTGACATGGGAGGTCAGGATCGGCGCTGGCTGCAGCAAATGTCAAAGAGAACCTGTCCCGCAAAGTCAAATCGCTATTGGCGGGAGCTCAACTCTGCGCCCAACCTGCTTTATAGGTTTAAGTTTGTGCTGTAGGTGAGTTTTATGGTTTGCATGTGTTAATGTGTTGTGTTTTTATTTTTTTACACCAATAATATCTGATAAGTCCTGTGTTTATTGTATAGTTATGTTATCCACTTGAGCTCCAGAAGGTTTTACTAAACCAATTAGACATGTGCATTTTGTTTAGTTCAAATTTGTTCATTTGTAAATATCTGAACGAAAACGCGTTCAATTAATTTTTCTGAATATTCAGAAATTTAAAAAAAAGGAAATTAGAAAAACAAAGCAATATTTTATAATTTCTGTTCTGAAAAAAAAATCGAATGAAATAACAAAACCGAAATAAAATAAAAAAAAAAAACGTTTTACTTTCTGTTAGGAAACACATCCAAAAAAAGAAAATACAGACATTTAAAAAAAATTTAAATCCGAAAACCTAAAAAATGTTTCAAGTTTTAAAATCTGAAATAATAACTAACTAATAATAACTTAACTATTACTGAATATTAAATTATAGGTATCAAAAACGAATGGAATTTAATGAATTATTATTAATAAATAACTAGGGCTGTGGAAATTAACTATTAATTTATCGATTATTCTTTAATTTTTTTGATCGATCAAAATTATTTTGATGGGTACTCACCTCTCCGCCGGCTTCTGGGCCTTCAGGGAGTTCCCTCGGAGATCCGGTGACGTCACAGACACCGGCGGGGCTTGCCGTGTCCATCTGAAGGGCTCCTTTGCTGTGCCTTCATATCTGCATGCCGGCGGGACCTTACTATCTGCCACACACAAGGGCTGTTACACTTCCCCCTATCACTTCCCTCTATCACTTCCCTCTATCACTTCCCTCTATCAACCTGGGATTCTACAGCCATCCACTGGGAGTTGTGATAGTTCCCTTCACGGGACATCTACATGCCGACAGACTGATGTTAGCCCCTCCTCATCTGGATTCGGCAGTGGTATCTTTGTACACAATTTTATACCAGTATCATACTTGGCTACATGTTTTTATGACTTCTTTTGCTGCCGTTTGGTATTACTCGCACCATTTTTACAGTTTTATCTCCAGTGCAATATTTATTTTGTTACCAACTTGAAGACTATAAAAGTTTTAATGCTATTCCCATTGAGCGCTGCCTTTGTGTGCTTTTTGTATCCTGCTATCCATCTTTCCAGTGGTTTGGAGCTTCCCTGGGAGTAAAAGTAGTTGAATCTGTATGTGCATTATAATTAATCGAAATTAGTTGATTAATCGATAAAAAAAAAAAAAAAAAAAAAAGATTAATCGAACACAACATTTTTGATCAGTAACAGCCCTATAAATAACATTAATAATAATAAAAAACGTTTTATTATTTTTATTATTCATTATTAATTAGTTGTGTTACATTTGTTTAGATGCAGCATTCATTATTTTGGATAATTCGTAACTTCAGATAAATTCATAGTTAGTCAGGTTGTAAAAAGACCATCTTGTTCAACCATAAAAAAAAAAAAAAATATTCATTATGTTCACTAAGGAAAAAGTAAGGTGAAAAGAGAGAAGACAGTAAAGTGAGATATGAAGTCAGTTATGTGTATGTGGGGGGGAGGGCGAGCAGTAAAATGGAGCAGTAAGGCAGTAAAGTGGGTGGGAAGTTGAAGGCAATAGAGTGGAACAGGTAGGCAGGAATTTGAAGTGGAAATGAGGGAGGCAGTAAAGTGGGTGGGGGGAGGAGGGCAGTTAAGTGGGACAGAAAGGCATTAAAATGAGGGGGGATTGGGGGCCAGTTAAGTGGGGCAGGAAGGCAGTACATTTTGGAAAGTAGAGGGCAGTAGAGTGGGGCAAGGAAGCAGTAAAATATGACAGGAAGGGAAGGGCAGTAAAGTGAGGCAAATAGGCAGTAAAAGGGGTCAGGAAGTGGAGAGGTAGCAAATTACGATGTAAAAAGGAGAGGTGTAAAGTGGAGTTAAGAAGGCAGTTATGGGGAGTAAAGTGGGGGTAAAATGGAGGGCAGTAAAGTGAGGCAGGAAGGCAGTAAAGTCAGGGAGGGGGCAGTAGGGTGGACCAGGAAGGCAGTAAAATTGGGCATCGTCGTGGGGGAGGTAGTAAAGTGGGGCAAAAATAGAAAAGGCTCTAAAGTGTGGTGGAAAGGCAGTAAAGTGGGAGGGAGGAGAAGACAGTATAGTGGGGACGAGGAGATCAGAGGGCAGTAAAGTGGGATGGAAAGGCAGTACAGTTGGGAATGTGGAAGGCAGTAGAGTGGGGCAGTTTGGAAGGCAGTTATTGGAAGAGAATGGGCAGTAAATTGGAGCAGTAAGGCAGTAAAGTGTGGGGTGAAATGTAGGGTAATAAAGAATGGCAGGAAGACAGTAAAGTTAGGGAGGAGGGCAGTAAAATTGGGCGGCGTCATGGGAAGGTAGTAAAGTGGGGCGTAAATAGAGAAGACTCGAAAGTAGGAGGGAGGAGAAGACAGTAAAGTGGGGACGAGGAGATCAGAGCGCAGTAAGGTGGGACGGAAAGGCAGTACAGTTGGAAATGAGAAAGGCAGTAGAGTGGGACAGTTTGGGAGGCAGTTATGGGAGGAGGGGGCAGTAAATTGGAGCAGTAAGGCAGCAAAGTGGGAGTGAAATGGAGGGCATAAAAGTGAGTCAGGAAGGCAGTAAAATTGGGTGTAATAGTGGGGAGGTAGTAAAGTGGAGCGGAAATAGAGAAGGCTCTAAAGTGGGGTGGAAAGGCAGTAAAGTGGGGCAGGAAGGCAGTAAAAAAGTGGGAAAAGGGAGGAGGATGGAAGGTGGGCTGGAAAGGGTGGAGGCAGGCAGGTATGTGGGGTGGGGAAGGGCAGTAAAGTGGAGTGGTAAAGCAAAGTGGGTAGGGGAGTGGAGGATAGTGAAGTAGGGCATGGAGGCAGTACATTTTGGAAAAGACAGGGCAGTAGAGTGGGGCAGAAGGCAGTAAAGTATGACAGGAAGGGAAGGGCAGTAGAGTGAGACAGGAAGACAGCAAAACTGGGCAGATTAGGGGGAAGTAGTAAAGTGGAGCAGAAAGAGAGGAGGAAGGAGGGAAAGTAGGGGATGGCAGTAAAGTGGGGCAGGAAAGGGAAAGGCCATAAAGTAATGGTAGAACAGCTAGAAGTGGATAAAAAAAAGGGGGCCGTAGGGCCCATTAACATCTTTCCACTGAGATCCTTTAAAGTAAAGCACCCATTAAAGCACAGTATGTGAATTAGCGCATTGCAATATATTTTGAACAGCACCCCTTGGGTTGCAGCACACACCATAACACACAGTAACTTGCTACCATGCACTATGGTGTACGGCATTGGCAAAAATGGTGAATGCCTGTTTTCTGGGACTGAATGGGGCTGCCTTAGTGCAACGCATGTTAACACGTGAAAATCACACATTAATGTGTCGCCATACGATACCAAAAGATTCAACAGACCATTAGTCAGAATTTTTACAGGGGCCCCTTAGGCTTGGAGCTCCAATACCCGGTGTACGAAGCAACATTTACAGAAGCAACATTATCCTAGCGCCAGCTGTGCTCCCAGCTCATTGAGTGCGGAAGGTGACCTGCTCCTTATGAAGATGAACGGTGAATTCTACATCTATACCATAAAAAATAGACTCATTGAATCATTCTGCTCTGTGTCAGAGGCAGCCTGGCTTGTCCGCGGGGGCTATATTTTACGTTTTGGAAAGTTTCCCAAAATTTTTCTTTTAAAAACATACCATTATGTCTGGCTTCTCTATTTATCATAAGATGATAAAGTCCTTATTCTTCTCATTTCCAAATTCCTTCTTATTTCTTGCCAAGACCAACAGGCAGCTAACCTGGACACCTACTAATGCTTTTATGTAACAGATGTTAAAGCTACATACCTTATGGATCTTAGTTGTTAGAGCTACCTACCTGGCATCATGCTCTACAACTCCTAAAGGCCCATCTGCTCTGGTGGTGTCTTCCTTGTCTTTTTATTTGTCCTGTTCAATTTGCAGGACTCATGTGTCCCTTTAACAGGGTCTTTAGACTTTGGGGGAGGACTCCTTGATTACGTGACCACTATGATTGCATTATACACTAGGATATTGGGGCATGGGATGGATGCACGGTGCATATTATAATGTATATGTAGCATTACCCCCGCAGGAGCCACTAGAATATTTGGCTTATCTGTTCATCACCGAGCCCTGGGCAGAGCACCACTGGTGCTGATCACGGGCGGGCCCATCCATTGTGGGCACACGGGCGCCGCCCCCCTATCCATGTCCCACCGCCCTCCCTATCCATGCATGAATTCTTATGGCGGGGATGGACGGGTGAGTTTGATTAGCCAGAGGCTCTAATAGGATTCAAAATAGGGTGGGCTCGGGAGGCAGAGCATTGCGTCCGGTTGTGTTGCAACAGGGAATGAATATTCCCTGTTGCAACACTGATCCTCCTCCCGGCCAATCAGTAAGCGGGTTTGATACTGTCACGATTGGCTTAAAGGACAGGCAATCCTATCGGACGCCTAGGAGGAAAAGGGAGGAACCACACAGAAGACAGGGGAGCCTGCCTGCCTGCTGTCCATAGAAGCCCGATGCTGCCAGAGCCTGCAACCCACCAGAGACCGCCGCTGGCACTGGAGCCCACTGCCACCGAAGCAGGCCACTGCCAGTGGTGCAGGCCACTGCCACCGCTGCCTGCCACTGCCACTGGAGCCCGCTGCCCGCCAACTGCCTGCCAGTGCCCGCAACTCTCCTTCCGAATCCTGCTTGGGTAAGTGCAGGGGGGGGTGCTGACTGAGATGCCACAAAACAACGGAGGGGTTGTTTGCCGCCCCCCACCCAAAAAAAAAACACAGACCGCCACTGCTGCTGATGCCACCACAATACCTTGGCCAGGTAGTCTCCTAGCTATCACACAAAGAAAAATATGCACGCATGTAAAATAAATGATTAAGTTGTATTAAGATCAATGAATAATTATGGCAGGCACAAGAATACAGTAAACTGAAGCTAGCAACAAAAAAGATAATAAAGAAAAGGAATGATGCAACACACTAGAGTAACCCTTTTAGACACTCCCACTCGTCCTGCAGGACTGAAGATATAAACAATAGCTCTGGGACTATGAGATTTTCCCCAGGTGAGTGAAAAGGAGTAACAAAAACACAAGACTAACTCACTTGGAGACCTTTGATCAGAAAATAACAAGTTTAGGCTTCAGAAAGGTAGTCAATGTTTCCATCCACTACTAAACCATAACTACATGTTGGATTTATCTGCCGGCTAGTTGGGGCCCATAAGTTGATGCACAAGGAGAGTCTCTTCAAGAAGTGAATGGAATAATCTGTAAAGTAGAAATAGTCAGCAGAGTTCCACTTTAATAGAAGAAGCTGGTGTGTGAGATAACTTTAGGAATATTGAATGGTAGGAAAAAAGTTACTTTAGTAGAAGGTGGGGAAGAAGAATAGTCAGATGAGCAACATTCGGGTTGGCCGTCGACAAGCAGAACCCCAGAGTTGATCGAGAGAGTACGAGAAATGCTGACACGAGATTGATGACTGACCCTACGATTGATGGCCGAGGAATCAACTACACCCATTAGATTTTAGACAATTAAAATTTGTTTTAGTCGACTAAAATGTACTGGATATTTTAGTCGACTAAAACATAGGACATTTTATAGTTCTCTACCAGTCTGCCTCCTCAGGATACTCGGCTTTTCAATACCACTCATGGCTTCCTGTCTCAACCTGGTCGGGGCCCACATGGCTCCACACAGCTCTCCTACACATTTTCTTCCTGCAACCAAGTCTCTCTCTCTCTCTTCTTTTTCTGTTCCCGGGCTTTTCTTTTTACCTGCTCCCACCCTTTGGCACTTTCCTCCTGGGTTGTGTAGTTTGCTCTCAGCTAAACTGTAAGGAAATGTTCTTCTTCCAGTATACAAGTTCTAGGAATCCTGCACGCTTTTATAGAAACGTATGATGAACAGAGATGCTAAACACTGCCATCTTGTGGTAAAAATAAAAATCTGCATTACAGTAACAATGCACAATGTTACATATTGTTCTATGGATATTTCCAAAAGTGCATTTTACCCGTGTTTTTTTTTTATAGTATTAGTAAGGTGACTCTTGTTGTTGTTGACTCTTGCTGTTTGGAACAGTATGCTCATGTGACTTGTCACCCCATTCCTCTATTGAGGGGGAGGGGACTTGACATTAGACATTAGACATTAGACATGTGCAGACCGCAAAGATTTGTTTAGTTTCGGATAGATTTTTTATGTTACTAATTTTGTTTTCCTTAAAATTTGTTTTGTTTTAGTTAAAGGGGTGTTCCAGACCAAAATTGTGTTTATTAAAAGTCAGCAGCTACAAAAAAACACTCACTCACCTGCTCCTGCGTTCCAGCAATGCGCCGACCGGGGCTCCGCTCCTCTCCCCCCCTCCCCAGCCGGCGTCTCAATCCCGACTGTGGGCACCCAGCCATGACAGCCTTCGGCTTCACGGCCGGGCACCCACTGCGCATGCGCGAGCCGCACTGCGCATGCGCGCGCGGCGCGGCTCACCGCTGATTGGAGAGGCGATCGCATGGGACCTGTCAGTGTCCCATGTGATCGCCTACAGGGAGGGGCTGGTGTAGGGGATTAAGGCTTAATCGCCTAACCAGCCCCTCGGCGGAAGTGGGACAGGAAGTCCCACTCCTACTGAAGCCCCCACTCCCCCCCCAAAAAAATTACATGCCAAATGTGGCATGTAAGGGGGAGGGGAGGGGATTAAGCAAAAGTGTTTTTTTTGGGTGGAACTCCTCTTTAAAATGAGTTTAGTTTATAAATTGTCTAATAAATTCCAACTTTTCATAACGATTAGAGCTAGGATCGGTCAAAAAAAACATTGTCTGATTCAAATTCTGTGTGAAGAATAGCTGGTTGTTAAGCAAAGATTAGTCTTAGGACTAAAGTGGCATTTAGTCCAATTTCAGTCTTCTGCAAGTGTTTTAGTTTTAGTCGTATTTAGTCGACTAAATCTTCAATATATTTTAGCCCACTAAAATGTCCTATGTTTTAGTCAACTAAAATCTGCAGTACATTTTAGTCGTCTAAAATCTAATGGGTGTAGTTAAATTGTAATGCATTCATTAACATGTCTCTACAATTACTGGAGTGAAAATTATTTATGGTATTGAGGTATGAACATGCTCTACAGACCAGTGAAGTCAAATTTCAATTTAGTTTTAGTCCAAAGCCCTGTACACACGATCGGTTTGTCCAATGAAAACAGACCGATGGACTGTTTTCATCGGACAAACCGATCGTGTGTGGGGCCCATCGGTTTGTTTTCCAAAAAAATAGAACCTGTTTTAAATTTTTCCTATGGATAAAAAAACAATAGAAAAAAAAAGATCGTCTGTGTGGAAGTCCATCGGTCAAATATCCACGCATGCTCAGAATCAAGTCCACGCATGCTCGGAAGCATTGAACATTTTTTTCAGCACGTCGTTGTGTTTTACGTCACCGCGTTTTGGAACAGTCATATTTTTGACTATGGACTATGCCGTGTGTAGGCAAGACTGATAAAAGTCAGCTTCATTGGATATCCGACAAAAAAATCCATCGGATTAGATTCCATCAGATATCCGATCGTGTGTACAGGGCTTAAGGCCCCATGTACACGTGACGCTGCTAAACGGACGTTTCATTGGCAGTTGGACGCTTTTTTCAACTGTCCCTGAACTCATTCAATGTTATCCTATGTGACCATGTACACAGTCTCATTTATTGCTGTTTCTAGGCAGTTCAGACGCAGAAGATTTCTATCTTTTAGACGCGTTTAGACGTGTTTCGTTTATAGGCGTTTTTAGTTTTTGCCCATTTAAAAAATAAAATAAAAAATTGAAACGATTTAAAACGCAAAAGCTGAAAAATGCAGCTAATTACGGCTAAACGCGGTAAATGCGTCAAAACAAGCGTTTTAAACGTGGGTTACTAGCTGTCAAGTTTAATAATTTAAGAGCAGTTGTAAAAGCGTCCCTTGTACGTGGAGCCTAATGCCTTGTACACACGATCGGAATTTCCAATGAAAAAAGTCAGACGGAATTTTTTCATTGGATATTCCGACCGTGTGTGGGCCGCATCGGACTTTTTTCCGTCGGAGTTTAGAAATAGAACGTGTTTTAAAATCCTATTGGAAATTCCGATCTTCTGTGTGGAACTCCGACGGAGATATAACAAACATTCTCAGAATCAAGTCGACGCATGCTCGGAACTACATTTTTCTCGGCTCGTCGTAGTGTTTTACGTCACCGTGTTTTGGAGGGTTGGAATTTGGTCTGACGGTGTGTATGCAAGACAGCTTGAACGGAATTCCGACAGAAAATTCCATCGGATTTTATCCAATCGGAAATTCTAATTGTGTGTACGGGGCATTAGACTTTTCACTAAAATGGCATTTTAGTTTTAGTTTTATGCCCTGTACACACGATCTGATGAAAATGGACCGATGGATTTTTTTCATCAGATATCCGATGAAGCTGACTTTCATCAGTCTTGCCTATAGGCATCAGTCAAAAATCCGATCACGTCCAACGCGCAGGGCCGTCTCTACCATAGGGCAAACAGGGGCAGCTGCCCAGGGCCCTGTCACTGTTGGGGGCCCAAAGCAACCCCCTTTGAAAAAAAAAAAAAAAACTTTTTTTTTTTTTTTTTTTTTTTTAGGGGTCTGGAGGTCCCGAGGGGCCCGGAGGCCCCCAGGGCCCAAGATGGCAACCCCCTTTTTTTCTTTTTTTTTTTAAATACAAAAATATATTTATTTTATATATTTGTATTTTTATTAAAGGGCCTTTTTTTTTTAATATATATATTTTTTTTATTAAAGGGCCAATTTTTTTTAGGGGTCCCCAGGGACCCAGATGACAACCCCCTTTTTTATTTATTTTTTATTAAAAAATATATTTATTTTATATATTTTTATTTTATTTTTTATTAAAGGGACCATTTTTTTTAATATATGTTTATTTTTTATTAAAGGGACCATTTTTTTTTAGGGGTCCCCAGGGACCCGGAGGCCCCCAGGGCCCCAGATGACAACCCCCTTTTTTATTTATTTTTAAATAAAAAAAATATATTTATTTTATATATTTTTATTTTATTTTTTATTAAAGGGACCATTTTTTTTAGAGGTCTGGAGGTCCCCAGGGGTCCGTAGTTCCCCAGGGACCCAGATAACAACCCCCCTTTTTTTTATAATTTTTTTTATATTTTATTTCTTTTTTATTTAATAAATATATTCGCGGCAGCCCCCCCCCCCCCCGCTTCTCAATTTAAGGGGGCAGCACCCCCCCGTTCTCTGCTCCAGGGGGCCCATGCCTGAAGCTGTGTAAGGGGCCCCATGATTCCTGATGGTGGCCCTGCCGCCCATTAAGCCCCTGTGCTGCCTACAAATCAGGCTGAAAATCATCAGCGGCACGCAGCCAGGTGACAGTACTGCTTCGCTTCCCAGTGTTTTAAAATGTACAGCACTCCTGGCTTCCCTTTAGACGTGCACTTCTCCCTTCCTGCCACTGGGTGCTGCTTGTATATAAAAGTGAATTAGAATGTGATTTTATAACATCCCCAGTTTGCTCTTCCCGAGGCTGACTTCTTCATGTCCTGCTCCTCAAGGTATGTCACTGTTTGCTATATTGTAAATACAAGTTTTCTGTAGAGTGTGCCCAAAGTCTTTATAATATTTGATGATTCACTGCAGGTCTGGTCAGTGTTTTAAAAAGTTCCTGTATTTTACACATGGCATGGCATGGGGTCACAGCACCGTCTGTCCATTCTGCTTTAGCACCATGGGACCCCAGGCCATGCCATGTGTAAAATAGAGGAACTCTTTAAGTCACAGACCAGACCTGCAGTCCAGGATGAGTGAGGCCTCAGAGCACATGGCATTACTGTCTGTATTTAACTGCTTGATGGGCTTATTTTGGGCCTGACTGGTTCACATGTATGTGTTTTGGCGGCCCAAATTTGAATGGGCCACCATGCCTGCATTTCCTGCAAAGAAAAGCGCATGCCTCATGTAATAGGCTGCGCACACGGCACACCATTGCCCATCAAGCACTGAAATACAGCACTGTCTGTCCATTCTGCTGTCTGCTGTGACTTATCTGCAGTTCCCGCACTGTCAAACTTGCTGCATTTTTAGACGTTTAGGTCACGCTTTTAAAAACACAGTGCATTTGTGTGTGCAAGAACTGCAGGTAAGTAGCATGGTGCAAAAATAGAATGGATTTCAAGGTAGCTGATTTTTAAAATGCTGAATGAACCTTTTTTCTGCAGGAAACAAAGGCATGGCAGCCCATTCAAATCAATGGGCTGCTGTACCTGCACAAATGAGGGCCGCCAAAACACATACATGTGAACCAGCCAGGCCCAAAATAAGCTGAAGGGGGGCCCAAAAAAAATGTTTGCCCAGGGCCCAAACCATATTAAAGACGGCCCTGCCAACGCGGTGACGTAAAACACAACGATGTGCTGAGAAAAATTAAGTTCAGTGCTTCCGAGCATGTGTCGACTTGATTCTGAGCATGCGTGGGATTTTGACCGATGGATTTCCCCACAGACGATTGTTTTTTTCTATTTGTTTTTTAACCATCAGAAAAATTTAAAACAGGTTCTATTTTTTTTCACCGATGGGAAAAAAACTGATCGGACCGTTTTCATCAGACAAACCGATCGTGTGTATAGGGCATAAGTCCCATTTTAGACCTGGATTCACAGACATCGGCACAAATTAATGCCGCCGTAGCGTATCTCTTTTACGCTACACCGACGCATCACAGAGAGGCGGAAGCCGGCGTAAGTGGAAGTAGGTGGAAGTGGGCGTGATCCATGCTAATGAAGTGTGACCCCATGCAAATGATGGGCCGGGCGCCAGACAAGTACTTAAAACGAACTGTGCATGCGTCGAGACGTGGACGTATCCCCATACGCATGCGCACAACCACGTCGGAACAACTGCCTAAGTTAGGCCGGATCACTGTGTACGCCGTTAACGTAACCTACGCCCAGCAAGTCCCACGTCGGCCCATATTCACAGACATCCAACGTACAATACGTAGGCTTGTGTTCCCTGGTCCATACCTCTGCATGGGTTGCGCCTCATCTATGGGGAATAACTTTATGCCAAATGTAAAACTTCCGCAAACCACGTGTATCATGCGCCGTAGTACGCCAAGTACGTTCGTGAATCGCCGTATCTCCCTCATTTGCATATTTGAATAGAAAATCAATGGGAGTGCCACATGCGTCCAGCATAAATATACGCCCACTCTACGCCGGCGTAGGCAAGTTACATCGGTGGGGTGAAGTCAGTTTTTAGGTGTATCTTAGTTTGTGGGTCCGGCGCACAGATAGGACGCCGCATATTTGCTTACTGGAGATACGTTGGCGCAAGTGCTTTGTGAATCCTTAGTCTTTGGACTAAAATGCTATTTTAGTTTTAGTCAACTAAAAGAATATTCATTCAGTCGACTAAAATGTTTCAGTCGTTTTAGTCGACTAAATTAATGCTGGTTTGTACTTCTATATAACTTGCATAAATTAATTATAAATTTGAGGAACAATAAAAAAAACTTAAAATGACCTCACTTTTCCCAGCTCTGGTCCGCGTGTGTGGCCTTCCGTCGGAAACACTTGCGGTCCGAAATGAAAAATAGCGCACAAAAAAAACTCCCCCCACATTTTTCTTCTTTGTAATATTACAACACTGAGCTTACAAGATAGTCATCTAGACTCGGTCAGATGATTATTTCAAGAATTGCGGTCTGAGCAGGATGTGAGGCATGTTACAGTGTATGAGCATCGCTCTCCTCGAAGACCCCCCCCCTCCCCCCCCCCAAAGCATTTCATTTGATATGGATGACTAAACAGCTTTCAAATGGTAATCATCTTTATTGATAAAACACCAACTTGACCGAATGACCTAGACATGAACTCTCAGGCGTTGTTAGTAGCGGCCCCTCGAGACAGTCACTTCCCACCCCCCCCCCCCCGTCCTTATTAAATGAATCCCATCCTTAATTTCAGTAGCATTGACTGCCAACCACATTTTAATGAGGACACCTGTTAGAGGAAATTGGATTGAGACCACTTATTCATTTCGCCGGGGGAACATGGAGGTCCCAACCCTGCAATTCCACAGTCAGATCTGCGATTCACGAGCCACAATGTAACGAAGTAAGAATGTGTGCGAACTTCACGTCGGAGATGTTACTGGCCTTGTAGGAGGCCGTGCAATATATTCAATATCGTGAGCAACGCTAATAAAACACGTTTCCCGTGGCTTGTGAAAAAGGCTCTTATTAAACCGTATTTGTCAAGTGTTTAATTACTTCTTTCCTCTCCTCTGCAAACTTAAAAGGGAGAAAGTTGTACGGTTATAATTTATTGATGTTATCCAGACATCTGTTGGTGAAATTACTTTACAGATGAATTACTTCTTCTTCTACGTCGCGGAAAACAACACATTTGTTACTTTAGTTACTGATGGGTTTTCGATACAAAGTCCATGTGGTTTGTGCGCCAGTCACGGCACAGGGTGGCCTGGTATTTTCGGCAGGAAGAAGGCAAGTAAAGCCGAACTCCAGGGATGGGAATTTTTGCATTGGGCCAGGTTGTGATAGGTCAGTGGTCTTCAAACTGCGGCCCTTTGTCTGCCTTTACCCAGCCCTTAGGACGCTACTCCTCCTACTGATACGAGACACTATTCTGCCAACTGACAAAAATGGGGCACAATATCTCCTACTGACATCAATAATGGGTCGCTATTCCTCCCAATGATGGGGCACTGATCCTCCCCCTAATACCAAATGTGGCTATATTTACTCCCACCGATGCCGGTACAATTTCCAGACCCGTTGGCCAAATTCCGGCCCCAATAAAGTCTGAAGCACAATAAACAGGCCCTTTGTTTAGCAAGTTTGGAGACCCCTGTGATAGGCGAAAACCCAACTGGCCTTCATGCAATCTGTAAATCACTGTTGTAGCCCAAGCTACTAAAGCAATGATCTCCAAACTGCAGCCCATGGGTTGTGGCCCTTTGCTCACCTTTATCTGGCTTTCCCACTGACACCAACAATGGTGCACTATTCTTCCCACTGAAACCAATGATGTGGCACTATTCCTCCTTCTGACACCAACAATGGGGAACTATTTCCCCCACTGACACCAAGGATGGGACACTATGGGCCAGATTCAGAAAGAATAGCCTATCTTTAGGCGGGCGTAGCGTATCTCAGATACAGTACGCCGCTGTAACTTAGAGCGGCAGGTACGGTATTCAGAAAGAACTTGCGCCCTAAGTTACGGCGGCGTAGCGTATCTGGTCCGGCGTAAGCCCGCGTAATTCAAAATAGGAAGGAGGTGGGCGTGTAGTATTGAAATAAGCCGTGACCCCGCGTAAATGACGCGTCTGGACGTATCCCAGTGCGCATGCGCGAAAATCATGTCGCAAATAGTCAATGCTTTCGACGTGAATGTAACTTACGCCCAGCCCCATTCCCGAACAACTTACGCAAACGACGTAAACAACGTACAATACGACGCTGTTCCGACGTACATACTTAACATGGGTTGCACCTCATATAGCAGGGGTAACTTTACGCCAGTCGAACGCCTACGTAAACGACGCATATCAATACCCCGGGCGCACGTACGTTCATGAATCGGCGTATCTAGCTCATTTGCATATTTTTTATGGGAAAGTCTAATGTGTCCAGCGTAACTATGCGCCCACGAAACGCCAGTGTAGGCAAGTTACGCCGGACGACTGAAGCCATGTTTTTCGGCGTAACTTGCTTTCTGAATCAGCGTAAAGATGCGACGGCGCACATTTGAATTTACGGTGGCGTATCAGGTGAAGATTCTTTCTGAATCTGGCCCTATTTCTTTCACTGGCACCAAAAATGGGGCACTATTCTTCTCACTGACACCAATGATGGGGTACTATTTCTCCTACTGACACCAATGATGGGACATTATATCTCCCACTGACACCAACAATGGGGAACACTGACACCATTGATTTGGTCACTATTCCTTCCACTGACACCAACAATGAGTCTTCCCACTGACACAAAAGATGGGGCACTATTTCCCCATATGAAACCAAAGATGGGGCACTATTCCTCCTACTGACACCAATAATGGAAAACTATTCCTCCCACTGACACCAATGAATGGGCATTTTTATCCTACTGACACCAACCATGAGGCACCATTGATTTGGTCACTATTCCTTCCACTGTCACCAACATCAATTATGGGGCACTATTCCTCCCACTGACACCCATGATGAGGCACTATTCCTCCCACTAGCACCAATGATGGGGCACTATTCCTCCCACTGACATTAACAATGGGAAAAGGGGAGACTATTCCTATCTATTCTGCCACACCAATGAAGGGGCATTGCTCATATCACTGACACCAATTATGGGGCACTGTTTCTCCCAATGCCACCAACAATGGGACTTTATTCCTCCCACGAGAGACATTTTTAGTCCAAACCTACCTGAATAAACCCTCCACTGGGCTCCAATTATCTATTATTATTCCCCATCCCACAACTGCACGTATACAATGGGTATGTATGCATGTAGCTGCGGGACAGGGAATGTCTCAGCAACTTTTATGGCCCAGTACAGTGAACGCTACCTGGTGGGCTCGCTCAGGTGGGTTCAGATGAGGATCAGCATCCCAAGTTATGGACTAGGTGAGGCTGATGTTAGGGCAAGGTTATGGTTAAATGTTAGGGCTAAAGTGTATCCCTATCAAATGTGAGAATAGTGAAGGCGAGAATTAAAACGTAATCAGTTTTTTCCTGTCTGTGCCCCGCTGTGAAGATTTACTGAGGACCACTGTCACTAAGAAAGAAAGGGATAGCAAATCAAAAATGTTGTAGGGACCTTGCACTAGGTTGGGGTGTCCCTAGTTAAATTTTGTGTTTTTTGTTAGCTAGGTTATAACAAACCTTAGTTTGGTTTTTATTTTCTGGACTCTGTTGGTTTTCCTAGGCTGTAATTGCTGAGGAGTAATCAGTGTGGGACGGAAGGACAATCATTCAGTAATAAATATTTTTTGGCCTGACCATTTACTGAGGTTTTACTCAGTGGCGTGGATTAGGAAGATAATCAATATTTAAAGAACCTTTCCAGAGTGTTCTTTCCCTTCTGGAATTTGGCTTTTCTCCAGCCAGGAACATGTGCCAGAGGCTCGGGAATTTAGCTGCCCTGCTGTAGTTGGTAGCTGGGAAAGACAAGGGAGAAAGCGTCTGTAAGGAATCTTATGTGATGAAGAGTTCTCAGAGGAGCTGGATGGAAGCTAATTGCCAGCTCCTATCTCTCCACAGTGACTCACCTGATGATCCTGCTTGTCAGTCCTGCCTATTTAAGCTTTCCAGCTCAGTTGCTCTATGCCTTCGCCTTGGTCAACATCACAGAGACTTTCTCCTGCATTCCTGTTGAAGACTTGCTCGGCTGACGTTCCTTCTGGCTCCTGATCCCATTTGCTGTTCTACACGTTCTTCTCTGGCTCTCTGACATTTGACTTAGCTGACTATTCGATCCGGTTCCTAAACTCTGGCTATGTTTTGACTATGCATACTCTGTTTATCTTTTTATTATTTTTATTATTACACAAGTGTGCTTTAACTGTTCTTCTGTCTCGGGCAGATGTTTCCCGTGCAGTGTACTAATGCTACAGCATATGAACAGATCTTAGGCAATTGTGCATCTCCAACCTTGGAAGCAGCATCAGTTTCTGGACAACCCTTAAAGGGGAATGCCACCCACAATTTCACTTTTTAAATATAAATACCCCTGTAATACACAAGCTTAATGTATTCTAGTAAAGTCAGGCCTCGTACACACAAGGGAATTTTTCCGCTGGAAATGGTCCGACAGACTATTTCTGCAGAGAAATCCGCTCGTCTGTAGGGGCCGGTGGACAGATTTGGACGGATTTCTCCGGCGGAAAAGTTTCAAAGCATGCTTTGAAACTTTTCCGCCGGAGAGCTGCCCGTCGGATATGTCCGCTGGTTAGTACGCCTAACCAGCGGACATATCTGTCCGCACATGCGTCGGATCCTGTGAATGGATTCGACGCATGCGCGCGGAAGTGTTTCACTTCCTGGTGCGGTGACATGGCAGCGTCAACGTCACCGCCATGTCACCGCGCTGTCTGCTGGCGGGGATTTTGATCCGATGGTGGGTACAGCCATCGGACCAAAATAACCCAGCGTACATATGCGCTGCAAACGGTCCGGGGACCGTTTGCATCGGATATGTCCGTCCGTGTGTACGAGGCCTCAGTCTGTAAACTAAGGTCTGTTTTGTTAGGTTGTTACAGCATTTATAATCTAGAAATAGACCGTGGCCATCTTAAGTGTGGGCATCATGATGCCAGACTGTATGACTTCCTGGATTTCAGCTTTGCCTATCTCGCACATGCTCAGTGCTGCACAAGCAATGTAATAGGT
The DNA here is from genome assembly GCA_029574335.1 of Rana kukunoris. Taxonomy (NCBI): domain Eukaryota; kingdom Metazoa; phylum Chordata; class Amphibia; order Anura; family Ranidae; genus Rana; species Rana kukunoris. The sequence continues at coordinate 235,587,163 of CM056054.1, forward strand.
TTCAGTCAGGTTTGCAAGGACTACTGGGAAACATGATGCCTATCCCAGAAACCCTTGCAAATAGCCATGCCTATCCCATGTGAAGGTATTTACAAGCAACAACATAAAATAAAATAGTCCATTCTGAACACTATGGGCCAGATTCAGGAACAGTTAGGCTGGCGGATCACTGGACTAACTGTGACTTTAAGCCGGCGTTTCTGTAACCAGAAAACAAGAAACGCCGGGTTGAAGCTCCGATGCGAGCAGCGTAACTGAGTTTCGCCATCGCTTCGTTACTTCAACTTAAAAATGGCGCCGGGGGCGTTCCCGCCGATTTCCGCTCAAAAAATATGTTAATGTGCGGAAATCGGCAATTCACGATCGCATTCCGGCGCGACGCTATGACGGTACGACGTTTCCGGACGGGATACGCGGCGCATAGATATACCTACATGGGGTTGGAGTATCCTATGTTAGGTATAGGCGTCGTCATCGCGTCGGGAAAAAAAAAAATCACGTCGCTTGCGTAAAAAGTTCATGAATGGGAATGTGACGTCATTGACGTTCATTCACAGAATTTGGAGCATGCGCACGGGGATGTTTGGACACTCGACGCATGCGCAGTACGTTGGCGGCGGGATCGCGCTTAGTTTAAATACTACACGCCCCGTACCCGCCCAATTTGAATTCCGCCGGCTCATTTGCGATGCGCTGCCGCAACTTTAGGAGCAAGTGCTTCGTGAATGACAGCACTTGCTCCTAAAATTTCTGCAGCGTAACGCAAATGAGAAGCGTTACTCTGGAGCAAAGATGCTCCCATCTACCTGAATCTGGCCCTATGAGATTAGGGCATGCAGCACAAACATAAAAAAATGGGTGGAACTCCACTTTAAGTCAGTTCCATAAAGACATGGTTTGATGAGTTTGGTGTGGAGGAATTCAAGTGACCTGCACAGAGCCCTGACCTCAACCCTACTGAACACCTTTGTGGTGAATTGGAACAAGCCAGGTATTCTCAACCAAAATCCCTATAAAGATATGATTTGATGAGTTTGGTGTCAAAGAGTTGAGTGGCCTGCACAAAGACCTGAACTCAGCCCTACTGAACACTTTTGGGATGAATCAGAATGCCGATACTGTAGCTCAAGGTACCCATGACGAGTGACTGGAGACAGTGGGGCAGATTCATATTGTCAACAAGGGGAGTTGCCTTAGATTCCAAAAGGCCTAAATGGAGTTGCTCTACACTGAGTTAAAGGGGTTGTAAAGGTATACGTTTTTTTACCTTAATGCATCCTATGCATTAAGGTAAAAAAACATCTCACAGCGCCGCCCCCCCCCCCGAGCCCCCGTTGTACTTACCTGACCGTTCGAATCTCCCGGGCGCGTCCACGTCGTCCTCTTCGGTTCCCAGCCTGGCCGTTGATTGGCTAGGCTGGGCGGATTGATAGCAGCGCAGCCATTGGCTAGCACTGCTGTCAATCAGAGCGGATGGCCGCCGCTGTATCACGGGAGCGCGCTCGCAAAAGCTTTCCTCCATGCGAGCGCCCTCGCATGAAGAGGGAAAGCTTTTGCGAGGAGGAGCCCAGACAGCCGCCGAGGGACCCCAGAAGACAGCTTTCCGGGCCACTCTGTGCAAAACGAACTGCACAGTGGAGGTAAGTATAACATGTTTGTTATTTTTATTTTTTTAAAAGCCCTGACTTTAGTGTCCCTTTAAGGTGTTTCCAGTGCAGGGTACTATTAATACTACAGCATACAAACAGATCTTAGGCAATTGTGCATCTCCAACCTTGGAAGCAGCATCAGTTTCTGGACAACCCTTTACTGTTCTGGCATGACTGTGTCCCTGTGTACAAAGACAGCTCCATAAAGACGATGTGGAAAAACTCAAGTGATCTTCACAGAGCCTTGACCTCAACCCTACTGAACACCTTTGGAATGAATTGGTATGACCCAGGTCTATAAAGACATGGTTGAGTTTGGCGTCAAAGAATTTGAGTGGCCTGCACAAAGACATGAACTCAACCCTACTGAACACTTTTGGGATGAATCAGAATGGCGATCGCGAGCCACGTCTTCTCATCCAACATGAGTACCAGACCTCACAAATGTTTTTTGTCAGAATGGGCCCAAATCTCTACAAATACCCTCCAAAATCTTTGGAATGCCTTCCCAAAAGAGTAGCGGCTGTTACAAACTCCATTGGAGACCAAGGGGTTAATTTACTAAAGTCAAGTAGACTGTGCTGAACTTTAGGTATAGCTTCACTTTACAAAGAATACCCAACCACAGCAAGGGAAATAAAAAACGCATTTTTGCTTGCACATGATTGAATGATGGAAATCAGCACAGCGCTTCCTTATTTACTAAGCTCTAGAAAAACTGCACATGTAGAGTGCCACTGCACTTGCAAAAGTTCACAGTCTATTTTCCTTTAGTAAATCAACCCCCAAGTCTATAATAATGCTCAAGGGTTTGGACTGAGATGTCCAAAGATATCATATATCATATATACCGTGTTTCCCCGAAAATAAGCCTGGGTCTTATATAAAAAAAATCACAAAAGGCCCAGTAGGGCTTATTTTCGGGGTAGGGCTTGTCATGTGCTGTCTTCTCTCCTCATCCTTCTCTCTGCCTGTCAGAAATCCCCAGTGGCCAGTGGAACGAAGTTAAAAGTGCCTGTAAATAAAATGCACTGCATTTCAGCCCTTTACAATGTAAAGTGTGCACATACCTTCCTACAGCGCCTTCCTCTGCGTTTCTGTGACTTGCCTGATCGGTCCTTCCATGCTCCGAGCACTACAGAGAGAGGGGGGCCCCGAGATCCCCCGCTGACAACTGGCAGAAGGAGAGAAGTGGGGGATCAGCTGAACGCCGCTCAGCACATCCATGACTCGCCTGATCAGTCTTTTCACGCTCCGAGCACTGCAGAGGGAGGGGGGCCCGAGATCCCCCACTGACAACTGCTAGAAAGAGAGCAGCCGGGAATCAGCTGAGCGCCACTCGGCGCTTCCATGTATCGCCTGAATGGTCTTTTCCTGCTCCAAGCACTGCAGAAATAGGGGGGCCCCCGAGCTCCCCTTGCTGACAACTGGCAGAAGGAGAGAAGTGGAGGATCAGCTGAGCGCCACTTGGCACTTCCATGTACCGCCTGAATGGTCTTTTCCTGCTCCGAACACTGCAGAGGGAGGGGGGCCAAGATCCCCCACTGACAGAAGAGGAGGACAGCAGCGGGGATCAGCTGAGCAGCTCCGCAACTAAGGTATTCACAACACAAAACTACACAGTCTAGACCACACAACCCTTCCAAACTAGGGCTTATTTTCGGGGTAGGGCTTATATTGCAGCCTTCCCCGAAAATCCCAGCAGGGCTTACTTTTGGGGTAGGTCTTACTTTCAGGGAAACCTGGTAGTAGTTATAATAAATTGAAGTCCACCAAGGTTTGGTCAATAGTAGTATAGGCAGTTACAGTGAAACCTCGGTTTAAGAGTAACGCGGTTAACAAGCGTTTTGATTTGCGAGCAAATTTTTTTTAAATTCTGACTCAGTTTTCGAGTGTTGACTCGCAAGATGAGCAGAATTTACCCTAATAGAGCCTGCAGTACCCCCCGGGTTTTTGTAACGTTGGAAGATAAATAGATATTTTAGGATATATATATGAGCTGAAAATCGGAATCAGCTTTATTGCCCAAATATGAACAAAATACAGTGGAACCTCGGATTGCGAGTAACGCGGTTAATGAACGTTTCACAAAACGAGCATTGTATTATTTTTAATTCCTAACTCGGTTTGCGAGTGTTGTCTTGCAAAACAAGCAGGATTCAAGCCAAGGCCTGAGGTTTTGGGGGGGGAAGCGCTGGAACCCGAGCGGAGCCGAACGGCGCCAATTGGAGCTGATTGGAGCCGTTTGGAAATAATCATAAATAAGCCGTCCTCAGGTCTTTCTGTGTGTACCCGAGGCTCTCCGGTGCCCCCCGCCCCCGCCGCTGGCCGCATGCGGTATTACATCCTATTAAAGTCAATACGGAACAAATTATTTTCGTTTCCATTGACTTCAATGGCGAAACTCGCTTTGATATCAAAGCGAGTTCTTTGGATTACGAGCATTCTCCTGGAATGGATTATGCTCGTAATCTGAGGTTTAACTGTACTTTATATGAGCAACAGTCATTTCTTGCTAACCACTTAAGGGCCTCTTCACGTCAATATACGACGGCAGAATAGCACAGCTGGGCACAATCACGTACCTGTACGTGTCTCTTTAAGCCCAGCCATGGGGTCGCGAGTGAACCACCGGCGGCGCACTCGCAACCCGGTGCGAAGCTCTGTTACCGCGCCCATGGGACCCGCGGACCCAATCGCCGCCGGTGTTCCGCGATCGGTCACAGGAGCTGACGAACGGGGAGAGGTGAGTGTAAACACATCTTCCCTGTTCTTCGTTGTGGCAGTGTCATTGATCGTCTGTTCCTTGATATAGGGAAAGACCATCAATGATGTCACGCCCCCTACAGTTAGAAACACATATGAGGTCACACTTAACCCCTTCAGCGCCCCCTAGTGGTTAACTCCTAAACTGCAATTGTCATTTTCACAGTAATCAATGCATTTTTATAGCACTTTTTGCTGTGAGAATGACCATGGTCCCAAAAATTTATCAGAGTTGGTTGATGTGTCCTCCATAATGTCGCAGTCACAAAAAAAATCGCCGCAATTAGTAGTAAAAAAAAAATAATAATATAAATGCAATAAAACTATCCCCTATTTTGTAAACGCTATACATTTTGCACAAACCAATCGATAAACGCTTATTGCGATTTAAATAAAAATAAGTAGAAGAATATGTATCGACCTAAAGTGAGGATTTTTATATATATATATATTGGGGGGTTATATAATATAGCAAAAAATATTGCTTTTTTTTCAAAATTGTCGCTCTATTTTTGTTTATAGCGCAAAAAATGAAAACCGCAGAGGTGATCAAATACCACCAAAAGAAAGCTCTATTTGTGGGGAAAAAAGGACGCCAATTTTGTTTGGGAGCCACGTCGCACGACCGCGCAATAGTCAGTTAAAGCAATGCAGTGCTGAATCGCAAAAAAGGGGCAAGGTCCTAAATCTGCATAATGGGTCTTAAAGGGGTGTTCCAGCCAAAGGTTTTGTTTATTAAAAGTCAGCAGCTACAAAAAGTGTAGCTGCTGGCTTTTAATAAACAATCACTTACCTGCTCCAGCGTTCCAGCGACGCGCCGGGGGGGCTCCGCTCCTCTCCCCCCCTGCCCGTCCGGCGTCTTCATTTCTACTGTGGGCACCCGGCCGTGAAAGCCTTCAGCTTCACGGCCAGGCACCCACTGCGCATGCGCGAGCCGCACTGCGCATTCGCGCGGCGCGGTTTGCCGCTGATTGGACAGGCGATCGTCTAGGACCTGTCAGTGTCCTAGACGATCGCCTATGGGAGGGGCTGCAGTAAGGCGATTAAGCCTAATCGCCTTACCAGCCCCTCGGCGGAAGCAGGAAGTGGGACAGGAAGTCCCACACCTCCTGAAGCCCCCACTCCCCCCCAAAAAAATTACATGCCAAATGTGGCATGTAAGGGGGAGGGGAGTGGATTAAGCGGAAGTTCCATTTTTGTGTGGAACTCCGCTTTAAGTGGTTAAGGCATATAAAAAAAAAAAAAAAAACTTTAGGTGGAAAATTCCCAAGTGGAGTGAACATGGCAATAACATAATAATACAACACATTTGCAATATTAAATTAAATTTCCTTTGTGAGAAAAAGAATCTATTTTAAGCGCATATAACACGTGAATTTATGTGAATTTACTGGTCAGTTTTCCTCGCGACTGGAGCAAAACGTTCTCTTTCAAGTTGTTTGACGAGCCTCCAGGAACAAAGACACGATTCCTGGAACAAATTCTCACTTGCTTTGAGAAGTTAATGACATTTTATTTTTATATTTTTTTATTTTAGTTGATCAAAAATTAATAAAGAGACTTTTTTTCGCAAAAGTTTAGTGAGCGCGCAGCCCGGCCTTTAATTCGATCCATCATAAAAGACAGCTTGAGAAAAAAAAAAAAAGGAAGCGGATAAGACGAAAACCCCAAATCCATGGAAAGAATGCGAGAGCCGGGGCCCTTTCTGCAGCCATTAAAACCCTTCTGCGGTTCTTTCACTGTGACAATTACAGCCTGTTCTCGTGTTTGCCTGGGGGGGTCTTGTTTCTGGTTAAGTAGTCCCCTTCGAAATCGGAGAACTGGTTTAATCTACAGCTGAGGGAGTCCAAAAATAGAAAGAGGCGCTTTTTAGTCGCCTTTTAGAGGTAACGTTCTGGAAAGGAGAATAGTTCCTGTTTCCCGAATTCAGTTCTATTTATAGAACCAGAGAATTTTTTTTTTTTTACCCAACCGTTAGCTTTGGAAGCTAAAGAATGTAAAGCTTTCCCGTTTTATAGAAGAACGTGGGCGTGTCTTTTGGATACCAAGAATTATTGATCATTCGCTAAAGATCTGTCTCCTTTCTAAACTAAAATTCACTAATTTTGTTCACTCACCATCCGGATCACTCATTTTCCAACCCAAACTCCAAATTTCTATATTTTCCATATACACTCACCGGCCACTTTATTAGGTATACCCAGAGCCGCCATCAGGAATTATGGGGCCCCTTACACAGCTTCAGGCATGGGCTCCCTGGAGCAGAGAACCAGGGGGGGGGGGGTGCTGCCGCCGCAAATTGTGAAACAGGGGGAAGTGTTGCAAGTTGAGAAGCGGAGGAGGTGTCGCAAGTTGAGAAGTCGGGGGAGCCGCGAATTGAGAATGGGGGGGACTGTCGCGAATTGAGAATCTGGGGGGGGGGTGCCTGCCACTGCAAATTAAAGTTGGGGGGGCTTTGGGTGCTGACGAACAAAAAAATATATATATATTTTTTCTTTTTTTGGTCGGCACCCAAAGCCCCCCTCCCGACCTCTAAGGGCCGGGGTGGTCCCCGGGGCCCACCGGGCCCCTTAGAGATTGGGGGGGCTTTGGGTGCTGACAGAAAAAAAAGGGGGTGGGATCTAGGCCACTGGGGACCACCGGGCCCCTTAGGCTGCGTACACATGATCGAACATGTCCGCTGAAACTGGTCCGCAGACCAGTTTCAGCGGACATGTTCGATTGTGTGTACGGCCTATCGGACCGTTTTCCAGTGGACAAAAATTTCCAAACATGCTTAGAAACTTGTCCGCTGGAAACCTGTTCGTCGGAAAGGTTCGATAGTTAGTACACAAAATCATCAGACCAAAAACCTGCGCATGCGCAGAATCAAGTCGACGCATGCTTGGAAGCATTGAACTTCGTTTTTTCATCACGTCGTTGTGTTCTACGTCACCGTGTTCTGGGCCGATCGGATTTTGGTCCACTGGTGTGTACGCACATCAGACCATCAGACAAGTTCAGAGTTGTCTGATGAAAACGGTCCATCAGACAAGTCTCATCAGACATGTCTGATCGTGTGTACAGGGCCTTAGAGATTGGGGGGGGGCTTTGGGTGCTGACAAAAAAAAAGGGGGGGATGCCTTCCAGGCCACTGGGGATCACCAGGCCCCTTAGGCCCTGTACACACGAGGAGACATGTCCGATGAAAACGGTTCACGGACCGTTTTCATTGGACATGTCTCCGGGGATCTTTTGGTCTGATGTGTGTACACACCATCAGACTAAAATCCCGGCAGACGGAGAACGCGGTGACGTAGAAGTCACCGACGTCCTCAAACCAGGAATCAATTCGACGCATGTGCGGGATTTCGGTCCGCTGGTTAGACGTACTAACCAGCGGACATGTCCGACGGACAGGTTTCCAGCGGACAAGTTTCTAAACATGCTTAGAAACTTTTGTCCGCTGGAAAACTGTCCGCTAGGCCATACACACGATCGGACATGTCCGCGGAAACTGGTCTGCGGACCAGCTTCAGCGGACATGTCTCCTCGTGTGTACGCGGCCTAAGAGGTCGGGGGGCTTTGAGTGCTGACGAAGAAAAAAAAAAGAAAAAAAAAAGGGGGATGCCATTCTGGCCCCTAGAGACCACCGGGCCCCTTATGCCGCGTACACACGGCAGAGAAACTCGACGGGCGGAACACATCGTTCCGCCCGTCGAGGTTCTCTGCCGGCCGTCAGATTGGGTGACCCGCCCGTCGGGAAAGGCAACCAGCCATTCATCCCGACGGGCCGTTGAGCAAATAGAGAACCTGCTCTCTATTTGCTCGACGGGTTTCCCGACAGGCGGGGCTCGCCGAGAGCGCACACACGGCCGAGGTTCTCGGCAGAATGCGGCTCCCAGCGAGGTTCTCGCTGGTTTCTGCCAAGAACCTCGGCCGTGTGTACGGGGCTTGACAGGTGTACTGCCTGTACCCCCCTGATGGCAGCCCTGGGTATACCTTGCTAGTACCGGGTTGGACCTCCTTTTGCCTTCATTCTTCATGGCATAGATACAACAAGATGTTGGAAACATGACCAGTGTAGATAAGATGTCCCACCTTGTTTTGTGTCTGCCCGACCATCAGTACTCACCATCCCCCTTGCTGTTAGCTAAATTAATGAGACCACACATGAATTGCAGTACAAATGGCCATAGCAGCCTTTTTAATAACAAAAACAACTTATCAGTCTGTTGGCACCCAGATGATACAACTGACTCCCGATGTCACTATGGCAACCTGACGCGCTGGCTTGATTATAAAAATGTGAAGGGAAAAATATGTGCGCTACCCAAAAACAAAAATAAATGTAACAAAGAATGAACCCTGGGGCGTTTCGATCCAATAGGACGTCTACAGGGGCTATGCATTTTGCTCCCCATCTTGCTTTTAATACTTATGAATTGTGATCACCTTTTTTATATTTTATTATGTATATTGGTTTTTATCATTAAAACCTCTTTATGACCTACAGGGACACTATTCTTCCCACTGACACAAACAATGGGGTACTATTTCTTCCACTGACACAAACAATGAGGTACTATTCCTCCCACTGACATCAATGATGGGACACTATTCCTCCCACTGACATCAATGATGGGACACTATTCCTCCCACTGACACCAATAAAGGGTCACTATTCCTCCCACTGACACCAATGCTGGGTCACTATTCCTCCCACTGACACCAATGAAGGGACACTATTCCTCCCACTGACACAAACAATGGGGTACTATTTCTCCGACTGACATCAAGGATGGGGCACTATTCCTTTCACTGCCACCAAAAATGGGTCACTATTCCTCCCACTGACATCAATGAAGGGACACTATTCCTCCCACTGACACCAATGATGGGACACTATTCCTCCCACTGACACCAATGATGGGACACTATTCCTCCCACTGACATCAATGAAGGGACACTATTCCTCCCACTGACACCAATGATGGGACACTATTCCTCCCACTGACACCAATGATGGGACACTATTCCCCCCACTGACACCAATGACGGGACACTATTCCCCCCACTGACACCAATGATGGGGACACTATTCCTCCCACTGACACTAATGATGGGACACTATTCCTCCCACTGACACCAATGAATGGGCACTATTCCTCCCACTGACACCAATGAAGGGGCACTATTACTCCCACTGACACCAATGAAGGGGCACTATTACTCCCACTGACACCAATGAAGGGGCACCTCCTGCCACAAATTACTCACTAGGATCACTTTTAAGGTGTACGGCATCACCAGCTGACAAAACAATACTGGGGTTATAGCTGATAGCTACAGCCATGGCTCCTGGCATAATTGCTTTAACACAGCAACGTATATAAACTATATTGTAAAAAGTATTGTGACGCCTTCCTTTACACGCACATGAACTTTAACCACTTGCTGACCGCCACCAGTAGACATACGTCAGCAGAATGGCTCTTGTGGGCAAAGCAATGTACCAGCACGTTGCTTTGAAATTCCCACTATGCGGGCGCACGAGAGCCACGAGCTCCGTGATCGATGTCCGCCTCGATGTCCGCCGTGTCCCGCAATCGTGTCACAGAGTTGCAGAACAGAGGGATGCCTTTATAAACAAGGCATTTCCCTGTTCTGCCTAGTGACAGGACACTGATCTACTGCTCCCTGTCATTGGAAGCAGTGATCAGTGTCGTGTCACTGGTAGCCCAGGCCCCCACAGTTAGAATCACTCCCTAGGACACACTTAACTCCCTAGTGTTTAACCCCTTCCCTGCCAGTGTCATTTACACAGTAATCAGTGCATTTTTATAGGCTATAAATTTTGTGCAAACCAATCATGAATGATATTATCCCCACCAAACTGCTGAAGGAATGCGCCGACATCCTGGCACCTCCTATCACGCAGCTTATTAACCAATCGTTCAGGGAAGGCATAGTACCCTCCCAGTTGAAGGAGGGTATAATTCGACCCATCTTAAAGAAACCCACCCTGGACCCTAAGGACCGACTCCACCGCCGTCCCATAACAGGCCTAAATGCACTCTCTAAAGTAATGGAAAAAGTAGTGGTACAACAGCTGCAACAGCATCTAGATACCCACAAGCTACTTGATCCATTTCAATCGGGTTTCCGGCCCGGACACGGGACAGAAACTGCATTGCTCAAGATATGGGACGACGCTCTCGAGGCCGCAGACGGAGGAGAATCGTGTCTTCTGGTTCTGTTGGACCCAGTGCCGGCCCAAGACATTGTGCTGCCTGGGACCAAAAATGAAATGCTGCCCCCCCCAAAGAAAAAAATAACGCCCACCAAAAGGCCCCCCACAATTATTGTTTTATATAATGATATAAAATCGAATTTATCAGAAAAGCAGATTTACCATATGCAAAATTACATGACATACCATTACGTTGCGTTTGATGGCATGGCACACTGGTGACAATTGATGTCACAGTAGCTGCATTTGATGGCATGGCACAGTGGTGAAAAATGGCACAGCGGCTGCGTTTGATGGCATGGCACAGTGGTGACAATTGATGGCACAGACTGGTGACAATTGATGGCACAGTGGCTGCGTTTAATGGTATGGCACAGTGGTGACAATTGATGGCTCAGTGCATGATGAGCAGGAAGTAAGAGCTGCCCAGGCCCTGGCACATGCCACAGCTACTACTGAACTGTAAGTTTAGTTACCTTAAATTAAGAGGCTGGCTGGCGTCAGGTCGGTGGTCGTTCCACAGCACAGTCAGCACCGCACAGGCAGCTCTCTCTCTCTCCTCCTTGTCCTCACCCACACTGACTGACACACTTCCCTCACGCGTCGCTGCCGCAGGACTCAAGATGGAGGATCATGAAGAGGTGCAGGGCAATTTTTGCGCGGATGCTGAGCGGTGCGCTGTGAATGCTGGGGCGGTCGCGGCCTCCTCGGCTCCTCCTCCTGAATGATGTCATCAATGATCACTCACTGGGTCCTGTTGCTAGGCGCCGGTCGCCGCCATCGGCACGCTCCTCTGCTCTCTCTGCGGCGCGCCGCTCGTAATTTTAACTTTCAAATTCTGCCGGCCGGATTGCCGCTCCCTCCATATGCCGCCTGGTACCATGGGTACCATTGGGTCCCATGGTAGGGCCGGCTCTGGTTGGACCTAAGCGCAGCCTTCGACACAGTAGACCACAAGCTTTTATTGACTCGGCTAGCTGAAGTAGCCAGAGTCGCAGAAGGCGATTTATCTGGGTTCTCCTCTTTTTTGGAGAACCGATCGCAAATTGTGAAGTTGGGACCTTTCACTTCTGAGAAACGCACATTATCGTGCGGTGTCCCTCAAGGATCCCCCCTGTCACCGGTGTTATTCAACATCTATCTTCGTCCGCTTTTTGAAATCATCAGCAGCCAAAAACTGCTTTACCACTCATATGCAGACGACACGCAACTGTACTTCCGCATTTGCAACAAAAAGGATCACCACCTCAATCTAGAGACATGCCTCTCTTTGATAGAGGACTGGATGACAAAGAGTTATCTTAAACTCAACGGAGCGAAAAAGGAACTTCTCCTGTTTAACGCCAAGCGCATGAATCAACCTGCAACAACTTGGACACCCCCGCCCATTCTGGGCAAAATCATCACCCCTAGCGCCAAAGTCAAAAGTCTTGGGGTCATTTTTGACTCCTATATGACAATGGACGCACAAATAGGGTCAGTAGTCAGCGGATCTCACCATCTGCTGCGCCTACTACGCAGACTTACTCCTTTCATCCCCAAAGAAGACATAGCGGTTGTGGTGGGAGCAATTGTTAACTCCAGACTGGACTATGCAAATGCCCTTTACCTCGGACTCCCCAAGTACCAAATCGCTCATCTGCAGGTCGTTCAAAACACGGCCGCTAGACTTGTGACTGGGAAAAAACCCTGGGAATCAATCTCACCTTCACTGAGATCCCTTCACTGGTTACATGTAAAAGACAGAATCACTTTTAAAGCACTCTGTCTAACTCATAGATGTATCCATGGGAATGCTCTCCATTATCTATGCGAAAAAATAAAAGTTCATAATCCCAATCGCGTTCTGCGATCCACCAATCAAAACCTACTCCAGACGCCGAAAACAAACTACAAGTCCAAAGGAGAAAGAAGATTCGCGGTCCAAGGTCCCAGACTATGGAACGCTTTACCAACCAGCATTCGGTTGGAGGAGAACCACTTAGCGTTCAGGAGAAAGATTAAAACTCATCTCTTTTGATACCAAAAGAGACAGGAACAACGAGCGCCCAGAGGCGATTTGGTTTGCATGTGCCGCGCTATATTCATTCATTCATTCATTCAATCAATATACACTTATTGCAATTTTTTTACCGAAAATATGTAGACGAATATGTATCAGGCATTGGGCGCTCGGGCGGGGGGCTCTCCTCTCCTTCTCGGCTCCTCTTCTGGCGACTGGCTGCATCTGTGATGATGGGCATTGGGCGGGCAGCTCTCCTCTCCTCCTCGGCTCCTCCTCCGGCGACTGGCTGCATCTGTGATGATGGGCATTGGGCGCGCCGGCTCCGCACACACCACGGCTGAGCTGAGGTAGGTCAGTGTATGTAGGTCAGTGTATGTAGGTCAGGCAGTTCAGTGTATGTAGGTCAGTGTATGTAGGTCAGGCAGTTCAGTGTATGTAGGTCAGTGAGTGTATGTAGGTTAAGGTGACCAGATTTTTAAAATGAAATCTGGGGACATATTTTTTCTTTACTAGTAATGGCAACAATCAGCGTCTCTCTGCCCATCGCCGCCCGCCTCACAGCCTCTCAAGTCTTAGATCACGTATACACGATCAGACCGGTCCGATGAAACTGGCCTGAAGACCAGTTTCATCGGACCAAATTGATGGTGTGTACGGCCCATCGGACCGTTGTCCATAAGACCAAAGTTTTAAAACTTGCTTTAAAATCTGTCCGATGGAGACCTGTCCGTTGGACCAAAACGATGGTTAGTACACAAAAGCATCGGACCGTTGACGCATGCTTGAAAGCATTGAACTTCGTTTTTTCAGCACGTCGTTGTGTTCTACGTCACCGCGTTCTGGCACGAGGGGATTTTGGACTGATGGTGTGTACGCACATCAGACCACTTCAGCGGTGGTCCGATGAAAATGGTCCATCGGACCAGTCTCATCGGTTTGGTCTGATCGAGTGTACGTGGCCTAACTCTTCGGGCCCCGGCTACTACTGGATGGGGAGCGGAGGGAGATCACTCCGCCAAGGAAGGCAAGGAGATAGGCAGGTGGCTGGCCAGGATTTGAGCCAAGGCAGAAGAACATGTGGGCGGAGCTGAATGGGCATGCGCCCGTAACTGAAAAAAAACGCTCCGACCAGCACATGATCATCAGAAAGGGGCACAGATAATTGAAAAATACAACCCCCCTTATGCTAGTAGGCATGGCAGAGCGGGGGGGTGTAATTCTACTTTTTTTTTATTTTGTACTGATTGTCTTTGAAATTGCCCCTGTCCCCTATTAAATCCAATCTGGGGACAAAACCAGGGACAGACTTGGTCCGGAGACAGTGTCCTCAATCAGGGGACTGTCCCCTGAAACTGGGGATGTCTGGTCACCCTAATGTAGGTCAGCATATGTATATCAGGCAGGTCAGTGTATGTAGGTCAGTGTATGTCAGGCAGGTCAGTGTGTGTAGGTCAGGCAGCAGGTCAGTGTGTGTAGGTCAGTGTATGTCAGGCAGGTCAGTGTATGTCAGGCAGGTCAGTGTATGTCGGTCAGTGTATGTAGGTCACTACTGTCAGTGTATGTATGTCAGGCAGGTCAGTGTATGTCCGTCAGTGTATGTATGTCAGGCAGCAGGTCAGTGTATGTAGGTCAGGTGGGTCAGTGTATGTAGGTCAGTGTATGTCAGGCAGGTCAGTGTATGTCGGTCAGTGTATGTAGGTCAGTGTATGTCGGCAGGTCAGGGTATGTCGGTCAGTGTATGTAGGTCAGGCAGGTCAGTGTATGTCGGTCAGTGTATGTGAGGCAGGCCAGTGTATGTCGGTCAGTGTATGTGAGGCAGGTCAGTGTATGTCGGTCAGTGTATGTGAGGCAGGTCAGTGTATGTCGGTCAGTGTATGTGAGGCAGGTCAGTGTATGTCGGTCAGTGTATGTCAGGCAGGTCAGTGTATGTCGGTCAGTGTATGTCGGTCAGTGTATGTAGGTCAGGCAGTAGGTCAGTGTATGTCGGTCTGGTGGGTCAGTGTATGTCAGGCAGGTCAGTGTATGTCGGTCAGTGTATGTAGGTCATTGTATGTCAGGCAGGCCAGTGTATGTCGGTCAGTGTATGTCAGGCAGGTCAGTGTATGTCGGTCAGTGTATGTGAGGCAGGCCAGTGTATGTCGGTCAGTGTATGTGAGGCAGGTCAGTGTATGTCGGTCAGTGTATGTGAGGCAGGCCAGTGTATGTCGGTCAGTGAATGTCAGGCAGGTCAGTGTATGTCGGTCAGTGTATGTGAGGCAGGCCAGTGTATGTCGGTCAGTGTATGTCAGGCAGGCCAGTGTATGTCGGTCAGTGTATGTCAGGCAGGCCAGTGTATGTCGGTCAGTGTATGTCAGACAGGTCAGTGTATGTCGGTCAGTGTATGTAGGTCAGGCAGCAGGTCAGTGTATGTAGGTCAGTGTTTGTCGGTCAGTGTATGTAGGTCAGGAAGGTCAGTGTAATGGTCAACGTGTCAGGCAGGTGAGTTTAGTGGTCAACATTGATGGGCACTGGTAAGCCACACACCCCACCTCCCAGCCCAAAAAAAAAGCCAGCGCCACATACAACAATCCCCCCCCCCCGGCCTTGGACTTCGGGCTGAAGCCCCTGGTCTTTTTGCCGCACCAGTCAAGTTCCTCCACCACAAACTCACTCATCCATGTCTTTAGCAGGGGGTTTGGCGTATCCAAATCCAGAAGCCCCCTTTAAGATATATAGGGGGCCCCCAGACACCAACCTCCCCAATGCGAATGAGTGAGGGGTATATGGAAAATCAGCAGCATGAAGATTCAACGCAGAATGAAAAAAGCTGACCCACATATTTTATTTTTTTAAATTTGCAATTGTTGAACAAATGAATTGTCTTCAGTGAAGGGTTTACATCGACTTTGATGATTTGCTTGGGTTTCCTCCAGAAGCTCTGATTTCCTCCCACTGCCCAAAAAAACATACTGATGTGTTAATTAACATCTGAAAAAAAAAACATTTTTTACCCTTGTCTGGATTTCTTGTGCCGAGAAAAAAAGCCTTGAAATCTGCAGTTCTGTTTGTATTGTGCCAAGAAAACCTGTTCGGTAATCACGGTTGGACGGCAATCCAGAGCGTCTCCTTGGGCTTTAGTCTGATGGCCGCCCTCGTCTCCAAGAACCTCCTCGGCACAGGGCACGGCTGAGCTCTTGAAAAAGTTTATCCATCGTAGACAAGACAAGTTATTTAACTCCGAGGCGGCATGCTTCCCCCCCCCCCCCCCCCCCCATTCCTGGGATTTTATGACTTGATTTTAATATTACCCATCAGGACAAAATCCTGTTTGAGCAAAACCTGCAGAAAAGATTCTTTGTTGGCCAATTAAATCAAACAAAAATCAGACTCAAATCGGGTTTTAGTCTGAGAATGTGCAAATGATATGTAGCAGAGAGCAGAGAGAGCGTCTCTGTGAAAATCCTGGGATATTTTAGGATTTTTTTTTTATTTTTTTTTACTGGTTTGCTTTCTCAAAAAATAACTGCTGACTTTAGGAGGACCGGTAGAAGGGTCTCATTCCTGCCGGAGAACGTTTTGTTGTTGGTGTACGCCATCCAGAGAAAATAAATGTTTCGGCTATTTTAGATACCTATCTTGGGAATCAGAATGACCTTGTTCTGCAAGTTATTAAAAGCCAAGCTGATCAGACGCAAGGCAACGCCGAATAAATCACGCGGCGGCCAGGCCGGTGGAGGAAAAAAAAAAAAAAAAACGTGTTTAATCAACCTGAATATTTAGGAATGGACTTTTATATGAAATTAGGTGAGAGAAATCTCATTGAGGCTGAAGAATTTTCGGTAGGAGCTCCCAGAATAATACAGACGGTTTTTGTAAAGTTGGAAGATAAATAGATATTTTAGGATATATATATATATATATATATATATATATATATATATATATATATATATATATATATGAGCTGAGAATCGGAATCGGCTTTATTGGACAAATATGAACAAAATACAGTGGAACCTCGGATTGCGGGTAACGCGATTAACGAGCGTTTCGCAATACGAACGTTGTATTTTTTTAAATCCTAACTCGGTTTGCGAGTGTTGTCTCAATAAAACTAGCAGGATTCAATCCAAAGCGGTGTGCAGTACTGCGTTTGGCCTGAGGTGGGGGGGCGCTGGAGCCGAGCGAAGCTGATTGGATCAAACACAAGCACAGGCCTGGTAAACAATATCAAACGGCGCTCCCCTCCCTCTGTCTTCTGGCGCTTGTATCGTATGTCATGGAGCTGGGTCTGTGTGCAAGGTCCCGCCCCCCTAGTTCGCCTCGTGTGATAGGCAGAACACTAGAAGACTATCAGACGAGCCGAACTAGGGGGGCGGGACCTTGCACAAAGACCCAGCTCCATGACATGCTCCTGGCTCTTCCTGGCAATTCCAGGGGGGGCAAACGACCCCCCTTGCCCTATGGAGCGGATGCCTATGCCGGTGCCCCCCCTGCCTCTGGCCGAATGCGGTATTGCATGCCATTGAAGTCAATGCGAAACAAATTATTTTCGTTTCCATTGACTTCAATGGGGAAACTCGCTTTGATACACGAGTACTTTGGATCACAAGAATTCTCCTGGAATGGATTATGTTCGTAATCCAAGGCTCCACTGTATAAGGAATTGATCTTGCACATAGGTAAACATTTATGCATATGTGTGCGCCCACCCACCCCCATATACAGGTATGCTGATAAGGGGTGTAGCACACCCTCATAGGACCCCCTAGTGAATGTGGTCCTATTTTTTCACTTAGAGCAACAAACAGCCAGGCACCCAGGATTTTCCACACTTTTCCACTGGCTCCAAAGAACAGGGTGCAGAGTGAAGTGTAATTGGTGACACAAGGGGTGCAGAGAGTATGGTAATAGAGGATGCAGAATGAGGTACAATGGGGGATTTATGGGGTGCAGACAGAAGCGTATTAAGAGGGGGGGTTGGGAATAAAGTGAATGGGTGATGCAAAGGGTGCAGAGAGTACGGTAATGGGGGTGCAGAGAGAGGTGTATTAGGCGGATGCAGGGTAATTGGGGGTGCAGTGTAAAGTGTAATGGGTAATACAGAGGGTGCAGAGAGCATAGTAATGGAGGATGCAGAATGAGGTGTAATGAGGGGGGGGGGGGGAGTGCAAAGAGAGGTGTATTAGGAGGATGAAGGGGGTGTAGGGTAATTGGGGGTGCAGAGTAAAGTGTAATGGGTGACAAAGGGGGTACAGACCAGGGTTGCCAACTGGCAGTAAATTTACTGACAGTTTGTAAAATCTGTGATTCAGGGGCTGATAATTTCATGTTATGTTATACATATTGTCAGTGTTTCTAAATCATGTTTATACTGTTTAAATATTCACTGTGTTAGTTTTCAATAGGAGTTCTAAAATTTCCCAGTTTGCCAGTAAAAAATGTGCTCCGCCAGTAAATTTGCCATGTTTTGTCAGTAAAAAAATGCCGCAGGAGGTTGGCAACCCTGGTGCAGACAGCACGGTAAAGGAGGATGCAGAGTGGGGTGTAATGGGGGGGATGCTGGGGGTGCAGAGAGAGGTTTATTAGGAGGATGCAGGGGGTATAGAGAGAGGTTTATTAGGAGGATGCAGGGGGTATAGAGAGAGGTTTATTAGGAGGATGCAGGGGGTGCAGAGAGAGGTTTATTAGGAGGATGCAGGGGGTGCAGAGAGAGGTTTATTAGGAGGATACAGGGGGTGCAGAGAGAGGTTTATTAGGAGGATGCAGGGGGTACAGAGAGAGGTTTATTAGGAGGATGCAGGGGGTACAGAGAGAGGTTTATTAGGAGGATGCAGGGGGTACAGAGAGAGGTTTATTAGGAGGATGCAGGGGGTGCAGAGAGAGGTTTATTAGGAGGATGCAGGGGGTACAGAGAGAGGTTTATTAGGAGGATGCAGGGGGTGCAGAGAGAGGTTTATTAGGAGGATGCAGGGGGTGCAGAGAGAGGTTTATTAGGAGGATGCAGGGGGTACAGAGAGAGGTTTATTAGGAGGATGCAGGGGGTACAGAGAGAGGTTTATTAGGAGGATGCAGGGGGTGCAGAGAGAGGTTTATTAGGAGGATGCAGGGGGTACAGAGAGAGGTTTATTAGGAGGATGCAGGGGGTACAGAGAGAGGTTTATTAGGAGGATGCAGGGGGTGCAGAGAGAGGTTTATTAGGAGGATGCAGGGGGTACAGAGAGAGGTTTATTAGGAAGATGCAGGGGGTACAGAGAGAGGTTTATTAGGAGGATGCAGGGGGTGCAGAGAGAGGTTTATTAGGAGGATGCAGGGGGTGCAGAGAGAGGTTTATTAGGAGGATGCAGGGGGTACAGAGAGAGGTTTATTAGGAGGATGCAGGGGGTGCAGAGAGAGGTTTATTAGGAGGATGCAGGGGGTGCAGAATGAAGTGAATGGGTAATACAGAGAGTGCAGAGAGCACGGCAATGGGGGATGCCGAGTGAGGTGTTATGGGGGATGCAGGGGGTGCAGAGTAGGGTGACCACATTTCCAAACTATCATTTAGGGACACCCACCTTCCCAAAAATCAGCTTGTGCTGTAACGAATCACAGCACAGTGATTGGACACAAGAGGTAGGATTTATGATTTCTTCAATCACAAGCAGGGGGCGGGCAGGATTGTGCCAGGACAAATACTGTCAGTGAGTAAAGCGGTGATGTGGCGGCCTTTTTTGGGGGCATCAGACTGGCCCGGGGGGTGGCTGTGTCAGTTTCATTCCAGAACACTGTATTGTCCTGGAATGAATGTGCCCAGGACAGACCTGCAAAATGTCGGGACTGTCCCGGGCAATGCGGGACACGTGGTCACCCTAGTGCAGAGAGAGGTGTATTAGGAAGATGCAGGGGTAGGGTAACCACGTGTCACGGATTGCCCAGGACTGTCCCACATTTTGTAGGTCTGTCCCAGGCACATTCAGTCCAGGACAATACAGTGTCCCGGAAGAAAACTGACACAGACCCCCCCCCCCCCCCCGAGCCGATCTGATGCCCCCAAAAAAGGCCGCCACATCACCGCTTCACTCACTGACAGTACTTGTCCTGGCTGGGAATGCCTGGGAAAGCACAATCCCCGCCCACTGCTTGTGATTGGAGAAATCCCGCCTCTTGTGTCCAATCGCTGTGCTGTGATTTGTTACAAGCTGATTTTTTGGAAGGGGGGTGTCCCTGAATGGTAGTTTGAAAATGTGGTCACCCTATGCAGGGGGTGCATCATGCCATGTCAGGTAGGTAGGTAGGTAGGTCAGTGTAATGATCAGTGTGTGTCAGGCAGGTAAATTTAGTGGTCATCTTTGATGGGCACTGGTAAGCCAGGCAGCAGGTGAGCCCCCCCCCCCCCTGCCAGACAATCCAACCGCACGGCCCAAAAAAAGCCTGCGCCTGCGCCTGCGCAGGCCTTGGACTTCATAGAAACGCATGTTTTTCTATGAATTTGTTTCTAGGATGTCTGGAGGATGATTGGCAGTAAAATACAAATTAACTAAACCTATCAATGCGTTTCTATTGGATTTGTAAACAAATTGGGGAGCACAAAGCCGTTTCATTTTCCTGTCTCGTTAACAGATATTTAAGTATCGATTAAAAAAAAAAAAGTTTTTTGTTACGTTTGAAGACTAGCAAACTAATATTAAAACCACAGTTTTTGTAACCACACTCCTTGGCAGCCCTCAAGAAGGGAACTCCCAATGCCTAATACATTCTTCGCAGACTGTTCACTGAGAAACAAACAGGGGGTAACAATTCCAAAAAACTAAGTATTAGCATGTGACTCCGCGCGGCGCATACCTTTCCCTTTCCCGCAGCGCTGTCTGAAGTTGAACAATCAAAGTGTGGTTAAGCCATTAAAAGCAACGCAGGACCAATTGCGCAGAGCCAACCTTCAAAACAATTTTTATCGCGATTCCTGCCGGCCGCGGTGAGCTTAGAATTAGTAACCCAAGATAAATGTAGCTACTAAGATTAACGCAAGGCTCTTTGATTCCGTCGCTCCAATTACAACGCGGTTGATCCGCAAGTGGTCTAGAATTCATTGGTTTGTGGGGGTTTTTTTCATCGTAAATCCAATTTTAGTCAGTGTTTCTGGAGTGAGTAATAGGTCAAAGATTTATTGGGGTTTTGGGGAGTTCTGTAGCTGGCACATCGAGCCTTGTATTGATTTACTAGACCGAACCACAAGCTTTTGTTTTACAGCTTCATGGAATTCTTTGGAGTGTATTTAAATTCTTGCAGGGAGTGGCTGCCTTTGGCAATACAGAGGTCAGCAGGAGGGAAGGTTACCCTTCGGTGGCTAGACGTAAGGGCCACAACAAGATGGTTGCAGAACATTGCTTTCAAGGCTAAGGGTTGCCAAAGGAGGGACTTTATGGTAAGATATGGCAATTGAACGGAGCACGCTGATGAATTGGCTTATCCCAGTCTAGACCTTCTTTTGGCATGTCAGAGCTTGTAGATGTATAAAATGAACACAGATCGAATAACAATATAAAGAAGAATAGGGAATTGGGATTTTAGAGGTGCGAAGTTATGACAATAAAGTATATGAAAAAATATTTATTTATATAGATGTAAAAATAACAGAATATAAAAATTCCATCCAGTAATACAATACAGTTTTGAAAGTGTGCAGGCTGAGAGATTCTCTCTACATGTTTCACCAGAATAGTCTAAGGTTATCAGTGGTGTACCCCAAGGTTCAGTGTTGGGACCCTTACTTTTTAATATTTTTTTAAATGATTTTGGGTCTGAGATCAAAAGTAACATTTCTGTCTTTGCAGATGACACCAAGCTATGCAGCGGAATAACGTCCTTGCAGGATGTCTCCAATTTACAAGCCGACCTCAATGCTCTGTCTAATTTAGTGTTGAGCGGAATACGCCATATTCGATTTCGCGATATTGCGCGAATATATAGAAGAATATTTGCGAATATTCGCTAATATCGAATATTCGTGATATTTTATCCAAAAAAATTTTTGCAAAATTTCGCTAATGCGAAATTTCGCTAATGCGAAAATGATTGCGAAATTCTCATAAACGGAGATCATTTCCTGTATTACTAAACTAATATGCACTAAACACTAACTCTACACTAACTCTACTTAAAAGAAAGGAGAATAAGGGGGCAAAAGAAGGGCGGAGAAGATAATTGCGCAATATTCCTATTGCGCGATTATCTTCTCCGCCCTTCTTTTGCATCAGAGCCAATCAGAATAACTCGAATATTCGGCAAAAGGAATATCGCGCAATATTCCTTTTGACGAATATTCGAGTTATTCTGATTGGCTCTGATGCAAAAGAAGGGCGGAGAAGATAATCGCGCAATATTCCGTTTATCGAATATTCAAGTTATTCTGATTGGCTCTGATGCAAAAGAAGGGCCGAGTAGCTGATGCGATTCTTTTGTGTTGCCGAAAATTCGCAATGCGAATTTTCGGCAACATAAAAGAATCGCATCAGCTACTCGGCCCAGGGTCTCTCTCTAATCATACCAGCAATGCTTTTAGACGTCGATGGAGATCACTAGGATGTGATCTGTTTTACAAATAAATTTAAAAAATATGAATATTCACCGCAATATTCGCCGCAATATTCGAGTTATTCGCGAATACTCGAATATGCAATATTCGTAGCGAATATTCGCAATGCGAATATTCGTGAGCAACACTAGTCTAATTGGGCGACTATGTGGCTATCGAGGAACTGGAGAAAGTGCAGAGAAGGGCAACCAAACTGATAAGAGGCATGGAGGAGCTCAGCTATGAGGAATGATTGGAGGAACTGAACTTATTCACTCTTGAGAAGAGGAGAATAAGGGGGGATATGATCAACATGTACAAATATATAAGGGGTCCATATAGTGAACTTGGTGTTGAGTTATTCACTTTACGGTCAATACTGAGGACAAGGGGACGCTCTTTACGTCTGGAGGAAAAGAGATTTCATCTCCAAATACGGAAAGGTTTCTTCGCAGTAAGAGCTGTGAAAATGTGGACAGACTCCCTCCAGAGGTGGTTCTGGCCAGATCAGTAAATTGCTTTAAGAAGGGCCTGGATTCTTTCCTAAATGTACAGAATTTAACTAAGTACTAAGATTTGTACGTAAAATTGATTCAGGCTAAATCCGATTGCCTCTCGGGGAATTTTTCCCTGCTGTAGCAAATAGGATCATGTTCTGCTGGTTTTTTTTTTGCCTTCCTCTGGATCAACTGTGGGTATGGATTTGGGTGTATGGGATTTTACTATGTTTTTAATTTTGTTTGTTTATTTTTTGTGGTTGAACTGGATGGACTTGTGTCTTTTTTCAACCTGACTAACTATGTAACTATGTAACTATGTATATAATGGATCATCTGGTGTAACCATAGAGGCTGGTATACATTTAGAAAGCCCACATATCGCTAAATGTATACCAGACTTTATGGTTACACCAGATGATACATTATTTGGGGGTTCCCTTCCAGGGGTGGACTGACCATTGAGTCACTCGGGCACTGCCCGAGGGCCCCATTCCACTAGGGGGCCCCATCAGAGTTGCCAGGCTCAGTAAAACCAGGGACAGTATGTAAAAATCTGTGTTTATTTTTACATCTGTCCCTGATATGTCCGAAACTGACATGCTTTTGATGTGAAAATCCAGAGATTTTAGCTGCCCTGCCTCTGCACTACCTCCTGGCGTGGTGGCCATTTGTAAGCCGGGGGCCCCATAATCTTCTATTGCCCGGGGGCCCCATGAGTTGTCAGTCCGCCCCTGTTCCCTTCTTAACTCTCGGCTTCAAACACATGCATTCGATGTGGTGAAATATGTATAGAGAATTTCTCAGCCTGCACACTTTTGAAACCCGAGAGCTACTCCAAGACAATTGCCAAATAGTACTTCTAGGCAAAGAGAAAGCTAAGAAGGGGCTTTATGGTGTAGCAACTGGCCTGAGCACCTTACTGTTCACTCTATGGCAGTCATACTCAACCAGGGTTCCCTGAAGGTTGCAAGGGGGTCTATGAACTGTTGCAGAATGACCTCCTATCTGAAGTGCCCTCATAGTTCTGGCATCAAATGTGATACCCTTCTCAACCTCTGAAGGCTGCTAGGGTTTCCTTGAGCTGTGGAGCGACCGTCTTTGACAATACAGAAGTCAAAATAGATAGGTTTACACTTCAGTTGCTAGAAATGAGGGCCACAAAAAAAGATGGTTGCAGAATATTGTTTTCTAGGCTTGTGCCGCGTACACACGATTAGAAAGTCCCATGTGAGCTTTTTGCCGGAAATTCCGACCGTGTGTAGGCTCCATTTGACTTTTTCTGTCGAAACAAAAGATTGAGAGCAGGTTTTCTATTTTTCCGCTTGTCTGTATGCAATTTCCGACGGGCAAAAAAAGTATGCTCAGAATCATGTATGTCACCGCGTTCTTGACGGTCGGAATTTCCGACAAGATTTGTGTGACCGTGTGTATGCAACACAAGTTTGAGCCAACATTCCGTCAGAATTTTTTTTCTTGTCGGAATTTCTGATCGTGTGTACGCGGCATAAGGGCCAAAAGAGGGGCTTTATGGTGTGGCATTTGACCTTAGCACACTGACTAACCAACTGATCCAAGGCTAGACCTTGTAGCATATACAGAACCTGTCAATGTTTAAAAAAACGCAGATCAAAGGTAATTCTTACCTTTCACTCTATGGCAGCCCTTCTTAACCAGGGTTCCTCTGAAGGTTGCTAGGTGTTATTTCAACTCTGGCCGATTCACCTCCCACCTGGAGTGCCTACATAGTCATGGCATCAGATGGGATACCTTTCTCAATTTGTTGAGGTTGCTTGGGGTTCCTTGAGCTGTGGAGCCTTTGGCAATACAGAGGTCAAAAAAGGGAAGCTTATGCCGCGTACACACGTTCGGTCTTTCCATTGGAAAAACCTTGGATGAAGTAATTCCATTCAAGCTTGGCTTGCATACACACAGTCACACAAAAGTTCTCTGAACTTTCGTCCATCAAGAACGCCATGACGTACCACATTACGACGAGCCGAGAAAATTAAGTTCAATGAATTGTTTCCGAACATGCGTAGGAATTTTTCGCGTCGCAATTGCTACAGACCGTCGGAAAAACAGAGAACCTGCTTTCAATCATTTGCTGGTGGAAATTCCGACAGCAAAAGTCAGATGGAGGTCCGAATTTCCAAAGAAAATCCTCACATCAGACTTTTCTTGTCGGCATTACACTTCCATGGCTAGAAATGGGGGCTACAACAAGATGGTTGCATAATATTGTTATCTATGCTAAGGGTTGCCAAATGAGAGGCTTTATGGTGTGCCAACTGACTTGCGCACACCAACAAATTGACTGATCCCAGACAGGACTTTTTTGTGGCAGAGCCTCTAAAGATTTAAAATGAGCACAGATCGAAGGTAAGCATTACCATTCATGTTATGTCAGCCTTTCTCAACCAAGGTTCCTTGGAGGTTGCCAGGGGTTTCTTGAGCTGTGGTGCAAGTGAAAATATTGAGGGATACTTTTCAGTGGCTAAACATGATGGCCACAATAATATGCATTTCGTTTCGTTACGAATTTGAATTCGGACAAATTTTTCATTATTCGGAAATTCGGATGCATCCGAATTTCCGAATTTCCGAATTTCCGAATTAAAAAAATTCGAATTCGAAATGAATTCGAAAAAAATTCTATTCGAATCAAATTCGAAATCAATTCGAATCGAAAACAAATTCGAATGAAAACTGAAAGCAAGTTTGAATCAAAATCTAAAAAATATAAATCGATTTCTGAAAAAGAATACAATAAAATAGAATATAAAATAATAAAACAATGGAATGAAAATCAAAGAATAGTAAAGAACAGAATAGAATTTAATAGAATGTAATCAAATACAAATACATACAATCAAATCCAGTTGAAATAATTTCAAATTCGATTGAAATCATTTCCAATCCGGTGGAAATAATTTCCAATCCGGTGGAAATAATTTCCAATCCGGTGGAAATAATTTCCAATCCGGTTAAAATAATTTCAAATTCGGTTGAAATAATTTCCAATCCGATTAACGATAGCGGATGAAATATTATTGAATGCTGTTAAAATATTTTCGAATCCGATCAAAATATGATCGAATTCGAATCCGGTAGAAATATTATCGATCCGGTAGAAATGTTTTCGAATTCGACCGGGTTTTTTCGAATGTATTTATTTATTCGATTCCCTAACACAACACTGTGTAAACCAATTTGTTTACCAATTTGGAAGCCTATTGGCTCTAATCAGGACATCTATTAGAGCCGACGGCTCTAATCAGGCACTTCTAAAAATAGCCTCGCCACTGTAATTCAGATGCCCCGTGCCCGACAAGGGGCCGGACCCATGAATAGGGGGTGCAGCGGCGACAATAGATAGATTCATGCAATGCATGAATCTATCTATTGGTGAGTGACGGGTGCAGGAGAGAGGGGACGGCACTCCTGCTCCCTCTATGGACGCACCGCCACTGCTGAGGACACAGATGAACTGACAAATCCCAGTCTAGACCTTCTTTTACCATATGCAGAGCATGTCAATGTTTAAAATAAAAGAAAAGATCGAAGGTAAGTCTTACCATTCACTCTATAGTGGCCTTTCTCAACCAGGATTCCTCTGGAGGTTGATAGGGGTTCTCTCAACTGTGGCTGATTGGCCTACCATCTGAAGTGCCTACATACAGTAGTTCTGGCATCAGGCGGGATACCTTTCTTAATCTCTTGAGGATGCTAGGGGATCCTTGAGCTGTGGAGTCACCGCCTTTGGCAAAGATGACAATATTTCAATTTGAGTACTGTTGTATGACCGTGCATATACCAGTTAAAGTGGCACAGTTCTCATCGGCGTCTGCTCCATAGGGCAAGGGGGGGCAATCCCCCCCCCCCCTGAATCAAGAACGTGTTGAAGAGTGAAGACACCCCTCCACAACTGAAGCAGTGACAGCGACGCGGTGGCAGGCAGGTTAAAACAGGGAGAGAGAGGCGAGCTGCTAGCCATGGCATTGCAAGGGGAAGGGGTGGTCTGGTGCAGGGTGACACCACTGCACCTGACCAACCATCCCCTTCTCTCGCAGCCGTGAGCAGTCTGAGCGGTCACAGGCTGGATGTCACACAGCTACAGTGAGCAGAGTGAAGCCGCCTCCCCCTCCAGCGTTTATGTGTACACAGGGGGAGGGGACCTGCTCTGCCTTTGCCGTAGTGATCTGAGGTACTGAATGGGATTGAGGGTGGGTCCATCTGTGTTGAAGGGGGGGTATGTGCTAAAGGGGGGTTCATCTGTGCTGAAGGGGGAGTCTGTGCAAGATGGAGGGGTCTGCGCGGAATGGAGGGGTCTGTGCTGAATGGAGGGGTCTGTGCGCAATGGGGGGGTCTGTGCTGAATGGAGGGGTCTGTGCGCAATGGGGAGGTCTGTGCTGAAGAGGGGTCTATCTGTGCTGAAGGGGGAGTCTGTGCCGAAAGGGGGGTATGTGCTAAAGGGGGGGTCCATCTGTGCTGAAGGGGGAGTCTGTGCAAGATGGAGGGATCTGTGTGGAATGGAGGGGTCTCTGCTGAATGGAGGGGTCTGTGCGCAATGGGGCAGTCTGTGCTGAATGGAGGGGTCTGTGCGCAATGGGGAGGTCTGTGCTGAAGAGGGGTCCATCTGTGCTGAAGGGGGAGTCTGTGCGGAAAGGGGGGGTATGTGCTAAAGGGGGGTCCATCTGTGCTGAAGGGGGAATCTGTGCAAGATGGAGGGATCTGTGTGGAATGGAGGGGTCTCTGCTGAATGGAGGGGTCTGTGGGCAATGAGGGGGTCTGCGCTGAATGGTGGGGTCTGTGCGCAATGGGGGGGTCTGTGCTGAAGGGGGGGGTCCATCTGTGCTGAAGGGGGAGCCTGTGCAAGATGGAGGGGTCTGTGCGGAATGGAGGGGTCTGTGCTGAATGGAGGGGTCTGTGTGCAATGGGTGGGTCTGTGCTGTAGGGGGGGTCCATCTGTGCTGAAGGGGGGAGTCTGTACATTCTCTAGGCTATATTTATATGGGCATGGAGTGAAGCTGAATTATCTCAAGAGCTATTTCACACTGCAAACTGGCCGCGTTATCGGTAAAGTGGCGCTAAAAAGCGTTTTAGCTGCGCTATTCAGCCGCTAGCAGTCGCAGAAAGGGTTAAATAGGACTGTATCGCCACTGCCGAAACGCCCCCCACTGAAAAAGTGTCTGTGGACGCCCATGGCAGTGCTCTGGTCACGAAGGGGGGTAAAACCTTTCCCGGAGCTCAAGTGGTTAAACTCAAAAATATAGCAAAAACAAAATACATAATTGCAACTGCAAAAAAGGTGAGAATTCCTTGGTGGAGCAAGCGGCGCATACAGGACACACTCAGGGTACATTACACATGGAAGTAAAAAGATCAGCCTCTCGGTGCCATGACAAACACCCCTTTACTGTAACTAATCAGGTGTTAGTAATTTGCCATTCCTGGTTGGCTCGGCCAGGTACAGTCATGGCTAGCCATCGGATGTGACAACATTCCCTCATTAACCGTCCTGCCAGCTCAAAGCCCTTTTCCATCTTTCTTCGAGTGCCATCGATACTTTGTAACCAGCCTCTCTGTGGTCACATCCCCCCCCCCCTTCCGTGTATCCACTTTATGCTCAGATGGCCATTTTACGGGAAGGTAAGGCTTAATTGGGCTCTATAAAAAGATGACAGCTTACAGTTCCAGAAACTCTCACTCTGACCTGTAACTAAACCCTCGCTGTGCACCCGACCGAAACCGGCCGCTCGGGGGGGCTGTACGTGCCGCGCCAGAGCGACGCACACAGCCCCATTGTTACCACTTAAAGCCGAACTCCAAGCACTAAAAATGTGTCATTTACATTTTTTTCTCCAGTGACTGTGAATGTTGCACGGTTGTTGTCGCCACCCCGGCAACAACAGCCGTGCCACATTCGCAGTCACTGGAGAAAAAAATGGAGAAAATACCCAGGCCTGGGTATTTCTGGGATTTTCACGCACAACCATCTCTGGGGTTTATAAAGAATGGTCCGAAAAAAAAGAAAATATCCAGTGAGTGGCAGTTGTGTGGAGGAAAATGCCTTGTTGACGTCAGAGGTCAGAGGAGAATGGGCAGCCCGTGCGGGGCGTGCACGCACCCCTGCTGCATGCTCTGTGAGTCGTGTGACTATGCCCATGGGACCTGAGGACTCGATGTCCACCGGTGTTTCGTGATCGTGTCACGGAGCTGCAAAATGGGGAGAGGCATGTGCAAACAAGGCATTTCCCTGTTCTACCTAGTGACAGGACAGTGATGTACTGCTCCCTGTCATCGGAAGCAGTGATCTTGCAGCCCAGCTCTCCCCACAGTTAGAATCACTCCCTAGGACACACGTAACCCCTTCCTCGCCCCCTAGTGTTTAACCCCTTCCCTGCCAGTGTCTATGGGGGGCGCGCACGTCACTCGGGAGCCAATGCATGAGCCCGGCAGCCACAATGTCCATTGGGCACCCACGATTGCCTGTAACAGAGCAGGGACATGGATCCGTGTGTGTGTGTAAACACACAGATCCACGTCCTGTCAGGTAAGATGAGACCGATCGTGTGTTCCCAGCACAGAGAAACGCTGATCGGTCTCCTCCCCTTGTGAGTCCCCTCCCCCTACAGTTATAATCACACCCTAGTGAACACATTTGACCCCTTGATCGTCCCCTAGTGGTTAACCCCTTCCCTGCCAGTGTCATTTACACAGTAATCAGTGCATTTTTATAGCACTGATCGCTCTATAAAATGACAATAGTCCCAAAATAGCGGCAAACGTTTTCGAAGTGTCCGCCATAATTTTGCATTTGTGATAAAAATCGCTAATTGCCACCATTACTAATTTAAAAAATAATAATAAAAATGCCATAACATGATCCCCTATTTTGTAGACGCTATGGGCCAGATCCACAGAGAATTACGCCGGTGTATCTACAGAAACACCGGGTAATTCGAATTTCCCGCCGGCGTGTCTTTGTTTTCTATTCAGAAAACAAGGTACGCCGGCCTTACGCTAAGATACGACTGGCGTAAGTTTCTTACACCGTCCTATCTTAGATGCATATTTATGCTGGACGCTAGGGGCGCTTCCGTCTAAAATATGCAAATGAGCAAGTTACGCCAATCCAACGAACGAGCGGCCAGCGCATTCCTTTTATGTCGTTTGCGTAAGCGTATCTCCGGTGTAAAGCTACACCTGCTATATGGATGCGCAGCCAATGTTAAGTATGGACGTCGGGACAGCGTCGTATTGGACGTCGTTTGCGTATGCCGATCCAGAATGGGCCTGGGCGTAAATTACGTTCACGTCCTTTTCATTGACTATTTGCAGCGTGATTTCACGCATGCGCACTAGGATACGTCCACGGGCGGCGCATGCGCAGTGTAAAACAAGCGTTGTTTGCGTCGAGTCATTCATAATTATAATAAAACACGCCCCCCCCACTATAACATTTGAATTATACCTGCGTACGCCGGCCCATTTACGCTACGCCGCCGTAAGTTACAGCAGCATTTCAGTGAGGATCAGTAAACGCCGCTGTAACTTACAGCGGCGTAGCGTCTATGGGACACGCTGCGCGGGCGGCTGGTGTCTGTGGATCTGGCCCTATTACTTTTGCGCAAACCAATCAATATACGCTTAATGCAATATTTTTAGGTAGAAGAATTGGTATCGGCTTAAACTGAGGAAAAAAATATATGTTTTTATATAGTTTTGGAGATATTAATTATAGCAAAAAATATTGGGCCAGATACACTTAAATTTGCGCTGCGTAATCGAAATACTCTACGCTGCCGTATTTTACCAGGCTCTACACCGAATTTTGGTAGATTTTTGCCCGTACGCTACGGAGGCGTAGTCTATTTCTCGCCGCGTAATCGAAATACGCGATTAGGGGGCGTGATGCATTTAAATTAAGCGTGTCCCCGCGGCGATCGAACTGCGCATGCTCCGTTCAGAAATTTCCCGCCGCGCATTGCGCGAAATCACGTCGTTACGTCATTCGTTGTTTGAGTAGCGTCGTTTACGAACATTCCTATTCCCGGACGACTTACGTAAAAAATAATAAAAGACGTCGGAAAACGTAGAAATTCGACGCGGGAACGACGGCCATACTTAACATGGGCTGTCTATTATTAGAGCAGCAAAAAGCTGGTATAGTGTTACGCAGGGCTTTTTTTCTGGGGGAACTTGGGGGAACTCAGTTCCACCACCTTTGGCTCAGACCCTTTGGTGCCCGCTCCCCACAATCACTTGTGAACACAGAAAGCTGGTTTCTGTGTTTACAAGTGACTGCTTTGTAACCCCCTGAACTCTGCACACTGTATGTAATGCAATTCTGGTATTTAATGCCCCTTTAAGACCCTTCTACTGTTTGTGAAATCTGAACGGGTCGTGGTTGAGTTACTGCACCTATTTTCTGAGAAAAAAAGCTCTGGTGTTACGCAAAAAAAAGATGACTAAAGGTGCCGTAAGAGATTGCGATAGACGTTCGTAATTTCGGGGATCGCCGGCAAAAGCTCATTAGCATACCCCGACGCGGAAAACGACGGGAAGTCCACCCAGTGGCCGCAATTATATTGCAGCGTAGATCCGAAGGCGTACGAACACGTAATCCAGTCGAATTGAATCCCGCAGCCGTCTATTCATGGTTTGAGGTTTCCGACTACCTAGAAAACGCGCGTAATTTGAAATTACTCCAGTCTAACAGCAGTTACACAGGCGTAATGGCTCTCTGAATCTGGCCCATTGCTTTTTTTCACAATTGTTACTGTTTATTTGTTTATAGCGCAAAAAATAAAAACCGCAGAGGTGATCAAATACCACCAAAAGAAAGCTCTATTTGTGGGGGGAAAAAATATGTAGAAGAATACATATCGGCCTAAACTGAGAAAGACATTTTTTATATATATTTTTGGGGATATTTATTATAGCAAAAAATAAAAAATGTTGCTTTTTTTTTCACAATTGTTATTCTTTATTTGTTTATAGCGCAAAAAATAAAAAGGTGATCAAATACCACCAAAAGAAAGCTCTATTTGTGGGGGGTGGACGTCAATTTGTTTGGGAGCCACGTCGCACGACCGCGCAATTGTCAGTTAAAGCGACGCAGTGCCGAATCGCAAAAACTAGCTGCTTTAGCTGCCTAAAGGTCCGGGTCTTAAGTGGTTAAGGGGAAAATAAACTATAATTACTGCACTTCATTTCTAAACAGGAAGCATCTAATCTGCAAATATTGCCTCTGTGATGTAGATATAAAATTACAAACAATAAAAATGAAGTTTTAAAATATTTACACGGAATGAAAAGAATATTTGCATTGTGAACCTTTCAACAACTGTACAAATCTGCATGAATAAATTCCTGACATGTCACAATAAACAGCAACAGTGTAATAATTGAAGTGTATGGATATCCCAAAAAAAAGTTTAGGTTTCAGGCACGCTCTTCATGCTTTTTTTTTTTTTCTCCTGCAGGAGTTTTGCAGCAGCAAAAACATAATAAAAAGGCAAGTTTTTGCATGGAATTTCCTTTAATATTATTAGTATTATAAATTGTATTATTTACTTGTTATTATTTTTTATGTTATTTTTTATTTACTTTAGTAAAATATCAGGGATCTAAACATACCCCTGGTTGTTTATTATTTTACTTTTATGTATTTGTTATGTTATTTTATTTATTTCACTTTTTTTAACTGCTCTCTTGGAGGGCTATAGTGAAATATCAGGGATCCAAACAAACCCCTGATATTTTATTATTTACTTTTTATTCTTTTTTTGATGTTATTTTTTTTTATCTTTTTATTTATTTATTTTACTTTTTTTTTTGTAACAATCTCTTGTAGAGCTTTAGTGAAATATCAGGAATCTAGAGCCACCCCTGGTATATTATTATTATTATTTATTTTTTATGTAATTGTATTTATTTATTTCCCTTTTTATTTTAACTGCTCTCTTGGAGGGCTATAGTGAAATATCAGGGATCTAAACAAACCACTGATATTTTATTATTTACTTTTTATTATTTTTTATGTTATTTTATTTATTTATTTTACGTTTTTTTTAACTGCTCTCCTGGAGGGCTTTAGTTGAATTTCAGTTATCTAAACGTACCCCTGACGCCCCCACATTAGAGACAGAGAAAGGGAATGAGTGAGTGAGAAACTTATATATAGCGCAGCACATGCGAACTAAATCGACTCGTTGTCCATTTCTCTTTTGTCCTCAGAAGAGATAAGTCTTTATCTTTCTCCTGAAGGTCAAGTGATTCTCCTCCAACCAAATGCTGGTTGGTAAAGCGTTCCATAGTCTGGGACCTTGGATCGCGAATCTTCTTTCTCCTTTGAACTTCTATCTGGCTTTGGGTATTTGGAGTAGGTTTTGGTTGGTGGATCGCAGAACGCAATTGGGGGGCATTTCCTAGAACACACTTATGCGTCAGACAGAGTGCTTTGAAAGTAATTCTGTCGTTTACTGGCAACCAGTGAAGGGATCTCAGTGAAGGTGAGATTGATTCCCATGTTTTTTTCCCGACTTGCAGACGAGTGATTTGGTATTTGGGGAGTCCGAGGTAGAGGGTATTTGCATAGTCCATTCTGGAGTTAACAATTGTTCCCACCACGACTGCTATGTCTTTTTTTGGGATAAAAGGAGTAAGTCTGCGTAGTAGGCGCAGCAGATGATGTGATCCGCTGACTACCGACCCTATTTATGCGTCCATTGTCATGTTGGTTTCAAAAATGACGTACTAACCAGCAGACATGTCGGGCGGACGGGTTCCCAGCCGACAGATTTGAAAGCATGCTTTCAAATCTGTCGGCTGGCCAAATCCGTCGGCTCGCCCGTACACACGATCGAATCTGTCTGCTGGGACGGTCTGGCAGACCGTTTCCAGCAGACAGATTTGATCGTGTGTACGCAGCCTGACATCCACATTCCATCCCCATCTTTCACCCCACTGCCCCTGCTGGCATGACTCATACCTATTTATGAGGTGGCTGCCCCCTTCCGGACCCTTTTTGCTGGGGATTGGCTGGGGGCTTAATAAATATGCCAAGCCGCTCTTTCTGGACTCCACCCTCTACCACTGGAAGATTCTCCAAGGGTCCAGAAAACAGGGGGAGGCAACAGACAGAGGTGCTGCTTTCTGAGTCACCCAGCCTCTCTGAGTCACTCAGCCCTGACCTGGATTCAACCCAGGCCTGGCTCTCAGCCAAACCAATTTACCAATTTACCTACACTAACAGCTAACTATTTACATCTAGCACACTACAAGAGGGTGCTACACATGCTTTTACGAGGAGGTTTCGAACAGAAAAGACACTTGACGAGCATAAACATGGGGTTTAGGCGCATGAAACATTTTCAGGTGTAAATTGATTATAGTGAAAAATGAACAGAGGGCAATGTTTTTTTTTTGGGGGGGGGCACGCTTATAAACACAAAGCGCATAAACGTGCATAAACAGTCGCCTAGCGTGCATGGACCCTTACTGCAGGCCATTTTTTTAGTGAATTTGGCAAAGCGTCGCATTAACTGACAATTACGCGGTCGTGCGACGTGACTCCCAAACTAATTTGACGTCCTTTTTTTTCCACAAATAGAGATTTTTTTGGTGGTATTTGATCACCTCTGCGCTTTTTATTGTTTGCGCTATAAACAAAAATAGAGCGACAATTAAAAAAACACAATGGCCCGGATTCACAAAGCACTTACGCCAACGTATCTCCAGATACGCCGCATAAGTACAAATATGCTCCCTCGTATTTGTGCGCCGGACCCACAAACTAAGATACGACTTAAAACTGACTTCATCCCACCGACGTAACTTGCCTACGCCGGCGTAGAGTGGGCACATATTTACGCTGGACGCATGTGGCGCTCCCATTGATTTTCTATTCAAAAATGCAAATGAGGGAGGTACGCCAATTCACGAATGTACTTGCTCCCGGTGCATGATTTACGCGGTTTGCGTAAGTTTTAAGTTCGGCGTAAAGTTATAGCCCATAGATGAGGCACAACCCATGCAAAAGTATGGACCAGGGAACACAAGCCTACCTATTGTACGTTGGACGTCTGTGAATATGGGCCGACGTGGGTCTGGCTGGGCGTAGGTTACGTTCACGGCGTACACAGTGATCCGGCGTATCTTAGGCAGTTGTTCCGCCGTGGTTGTGCGCATGCGTATGGGGATACGTCCACGTCTCGACGCATGCGCAGTTCGTTTTAAGTACTTTTCTGGCGCCCGGCCCATCATTTGCATGGGGTCACACTTCATTAGCATGGATCACGCCCACTTTCACCTACTGCCGGCTTACGCCTACGAAATATACGCTACGGCGGCGCAGAGTTGGGAGCATTTGCTTTGTGAATTCCATGCTTGCGTCTCTGCGCTGCGTCGGCGTAGCGTAAAAGAGATACGCTACGGCGGCATAAATGTGCGCCGATGTATGTGAATCCGGGCCAATGTTTTGTACTTTTTGCTATAATAAATATCCCCACATTTTTTTATTTTATTTTTTTTAATAAAAAGCAAATTTCTTCCTCAGTTTAGGCCGATACGTATTCTTCTACATATTTTTTGTAATAAAAATCGCAATAAGCGTTTATTGATTGGTTTGCGCAAAAGTTATAGCGTCTACAAAATAGGGGATTGTTTTATGGTATTTTTATTTTTTATTAGTAATGGCGGCGATCTGAGATTTTTATCGGGACTGCGACATTACGGCGGACACATTTGACAATTTTTTTTGGACCATTCACATGTATACAGCGATCAGAGCTATAAGTAAGAAATGTGGAAAAACATTTATCATTTTCCTACCACTTCACAATAACTGTATTTATCGGCGTATAACACGCAATTTTTTCCCCTTAAAATGGGGGGGAAATCCTGGGTGCATGTTATACGCCGATTCCGGCTGTCTGTAAGGGGAAGAGGATCGAGCGTCGCCGATATATACACATAGCCAAGTGTACTGTGTACTCAGCTAGGCTCCACTCGCAGTCACGCTCAGTCTTGCCATTGGACCTGTGTTATGTCCATCATAGGAGCCAAGGGGCGGGACTGCGAGAGGACCCGTGTACACAGGACATCTGGTTCTGTCTATCTAATTTTAAACGTTCCAGGCTGCATGGACATTGGGCAAGGCTGCATGGACACTGGGCAAGACTGCATGGACACTGGGCAAGGCTGCAATGACACTGGGCAAGGCTGCATGGACACTGGACAAGGTTACATGGACACTGGGCAAGGTTGCATGGACACTGGGCAAGGCTGCAATGACACTGGGCAAGGTTGCATGGACACTGGGCAAGGCTGCATGGACACTGGGCAAGGCTGCATGGACACTGGGCAAGGCTGCATGGACACTGGGCAAGGCTGCATGGACACTGGGCAAGGTTGCATGGACACTGGGCAAGGCTGCAATGACACTGGGCAAGGCTGCATGGACACTGGGCAAGGCTGCATGGACACTGTGCAAGGTTGCATGGACACTGGGCAAGGCTGCATGGACACTGGGCAAGGCTGCATGGACACTGGACAAGGTTACATGGACACTGGACAAGGCTGCATGGACACTGGGCAAGGCTGCATGGACACTGGGCAAGGTTGCATGGACACTGGGCAAGGCTGCAATGACACTGTGCAAGGCTGCATGGACACTGGGCAAGGCTGCATGGACACTGGGCAAGGCTGCATGGACACTGGGCAAGGTTGCATTGACACTGGGCAAGGTTACAATGACACTGCGCAAGGCTGCATGGACACTGGGCAAGGCTGCATGGACACTGGGCAAGGCTGCATGGACACTGGGCAAGGCTGCATGGACACTGGGCAAGGTTGCATGGACACTGGGCAAGGCTGCAATGACACTGGGCAAGGCTGCATGGACACTGGGCAAGGTTGCATGGACACTGGGCAAGGCTGCATGGACACTGGGCAAGGCTGCATGGACACTGGGAAAGGCTGCATGGACACTGGGCAAGGCTGCATGGACACTGGGCAAGGCTGCATGGACACTGGGCAAAGCTGCATGGACACTGGGCAAGGCTGCATGGACACTGGGCAAGGTTGCATGGACACTGGGCAAGGCTGCAATGACACTGTGCAAGGTTGCATGGACACTGGGCAAGGCTGCATGGACACTGGACAAGGCTGCATGGACACTTGGCAAGGCTGCATGGACACTGGGCAAGGCTGCATGGACACTGGGCAAGGTTGCATGGACACTGGGCAAGGTTGCATGAACACTGGGCAAGGCTGCATGGACACTGGGCAAGGCTGCAATGACACTGTGCAAGGTTGCATGGACACTGGGCAAGGCTGCATGGACACTGGACAAGGCTGCATGGACACTTGGCAAGGCTGCATGGACACTAGGCAAGGCTGCATGGACACTGGGCAAGGTTGCATGGACACTGGGCAAGGTTGCATGAACACTGGGCAAGGCTGCATGGACACTGGGCAAGGTTGCATTGACACTGGGCAAGGCTGCAATGACACAGGGCAAGGCTGCATGGACACTGGGCAAGGTTGCATGGACACTGGGCAAGGCTGCATGGACACTGGGCAAGGTTGCATGGACACTGGGCAAGGCTGCAATGACACTGGGCAAGGCTGCATGGACACTGGGCAAGGTTGCAATGACACTGTGCAAGGTTGCATGGACACTGGGCAAGGCTGCATGGACACTGGACAAGGCTGCATGGACACTTGGCAAGGCTGCATGGACACTGGGCAAGGCTGCATGGACACTGGGCAAGGTTGCATGGACACTGGGCAAGGTTGCATGAACACTGGGCAAGGCTGCATGGACACTGGGCAAGGTTGCATTGACACTGGGCAAGGCTGCAATGACACAGGGCAAGGCTGCATGGACACTGGGCAAGGTTGCATGGACACTGGGCAAGGCTGCATGGACACTGGGCAAGGTTGCATGGACACTGGGCAAGGCTGCATGGACACTGGGCAAGGTTGCATGGACACTGGGCAAGGCTGCATGGACACTGGGCAAGGCTGCATGGACACTGGGCAAGGTTGCATGGACACTGGGCAAGGCTGCATGGACACTGGGCAAGGCTGCATGGACACTGTGCAAGGTTGCATGGACACTGGGCAAGGCTGCATGGACACTGGACAAGGCTGCATGGACACTGGGCAAGGCTGCATGGACACTGGGCAAGGCTGCATGGACACTGGGCAAGGTTGCATGGACACTGGGCAAGGTTGCATGAACACTGGGCAAGGCTGCATGGACACTGGGCAAGGATGCATTGACACTGGGCAAGGCTGCAATGACACTGGGCAAGGCTGCATGGACACTGGGCAAGGTTGCATGGACACTGGGCAAGGCTGCATGGACACTGGGCAAGGTTGCATGGACACTGGGCAAGGCTGCAATGACACTGGGCAAGGCTGCATGGACACTGGGCAAGGTTGCATGGACACTGGGCAAGGCTGCATGGACACTGGGCAAGGCTGCATGGACACTGGGCAAGGCTGCATGGACACTGGGCAAGGCTGCATGGACACTGGGCAAGGCTGCATGGACACTGGGCAAGGCTGCATGGACACTGGGAAAGGCTGCATGGACACTGGGCAAGGCTGCATGGACACTGGGCAAGGCTGCATGGACACTGGGCAAGGTTGCATGGACACTGGGCAAGGCTGCATGAACACTGGGCAAGGCTGCATGGACACTGGGCAAGGTTGCATGGACACTGGGCAAGGCTGCAATGACACTGGGCAAGGCTGCATGGACACTGGGCAAGGTTGCATGGACACTGGGCAAGGCTGCATGGACACTGGGCAAGGTTGCATGGACACTGGGCAAGGCTGCAATGACACTGGGCAAGGCTGCATGGACACTGGGCAAGGTTGCATGGACACTGGGCAAGGCTGCATGGACACTGGGCAAGGCTGCATGGACACTGGGCAAGGCTGCATGGACACTGGGGAAGGCTGCATGGACACTGGGCAAGGCTGCATGGACACTGGGCAAGGTTGCATGGACACTGGGCAAGGCTGCATGGATGGGCAAGGTTGCATGGACACTGGGCAAGGCTGCATGGACACTGGGCACGGCTGCATGGACACTGGGCAAGGTTGCATGGACACTGGGCAAGGCTGCAATGACACTGGGCAAGGCTGCATGGACACTGGGCAAGGTTGCATTGACACTGGGCAAGGCTGCGATGACACTGGGCAAGGCTGCATGGACACTGGGCAAGGTTGCATGGACACTGGGCAAGGCTGCATGGACACTGGGCAAGGTTGCATGGACACTGGGCAAGGCTGCATGGACACTGGGCAAGGTTGCATGGACACTGGGCAAGGCTACAATGACACTGGGCAAGGCTGCATGGACACTGGGCAAGGTTGCATGGACACTGGGCAAGGCTGCATGGATACTGGGCAAGGCTGCATGGATACTGGGCAAGGTTGCATGGACACTGGGCAAGGTTGCATGAACACTGGGCAAGGCTGCATGGACACTGGGCAAGGTTGCATTGACACTGGGCAAGGCTGCAATGACACAGGGCAAGGCTGCATGGACACTGGGCAAGGTTGCATGGACACTGGGCAAGGCTGCATGGACACTGGGCAAGGTTGCATGGACACTGGGCAAGGCTGCAATGACACTGGGCAAGGCTGCATGGACACTGGGCAAGGTTGCAATGACACTGTGCAAGGTTGCATGGACACTGGGCAAGGCTGCATGGACACTGGACAAGGCTGCATGGACACTTGGCAAGGCTGCATGGACACTGGGCAAGGCTGCATGGACACTGGGCAAGGTTGCATGGACACTGGGCAAGGTTGCATGAACACTGGGCAAGGCTGCATGGACACTGGGCAAGGTTGCATTGACACTGGGCAAGGCTGCAATGACACAGGGCAAGGCTGCATGGACACTGGGCAAGGTTGCATGGACACTGGGCAAGGCTGCATGGACACTGGGCAAGGTTGCATGGACACTGGGCAAGGCTGCAATGACACTGGGCAAGGTTGCATGGACACTGGGCAAGGCTGCATGGACACTGGGCAAGGTTGCATGGACACTGGGCAAGGTTGCATGAACACTGGGCAAGGCTGCATGGACACTGGGCAAGGCTGCAATGACACTGTGCAAGGTTGCATGGACACTGGGCAAGGCTGCATGGACACTGGACAAGGCTGCATGGACACTTGGCAAGGCTGCATGGACACTGGGCAAGGCTGCATGGACACTGGGCAAGGTTGCATGGACACTGGGCAAGGTTGCATGAACACTGGGCAAGGCTGCATGGACACTGGGCAAGGTTGCATTGACACTGGGCAAGGCTGCAATGACACAGGGCAAGGCTGCATGGACACTGGGCAAGGTTGCATGGACACTGGGCAAGGCTGCATGGACACTGGGCAAGGTTGCATGGACACTGGGCAAGGCTGCAATGACACTGGGCAAGGCTGCATGGACACTGGGCAAGGTTGCATGGACACTGGGCAAGGCTGCATGGATACTGGGCAAGGCTGCATGGACACTGGGAAAGGCTGCATGGACACTGGGCAAGGCTGCATGGACACTGGGCAAGGCTGCATGGACACTGGGAAAGGCTGCATGGACACTGGGAAAGGCTGCATGGACACTGGGCAAGGCTGCATGGACACTGGGCAAGGCTGCATGGACACTGGGCAAGGTTGCATGGACACTGGGCAAGGCTGCATGAACACTGGGCAAGGCTGCATGGACACTGGGCAAGGTTGCATTGACACTGGGCAAGGCTGCAATGACACTGGGCAAGGCTGCATGGACACTGGGCAAGGTTGCATGGACACTGGGCAAGGCTGCATGGACACTGGCCAAGGTTGCATGGACACTGGGCAAGGCTGCAATGACACTGGGCAAGGCTGCATGGACACTGGGCAAGGTTGCATGGACACTGGGCAAGGCTGCATGGACACTGGGCAAGGCTGCATGGACACTGGGCAAGGCTGCATGGACACTGGGGAAGGCTGCATGGACACTGGGCAAGGCTGCATGGACACTGGGCAAGGTTGCATGGACACTGGGCAAGGCTGCAATGACACTGGGCAAGGCTGCATGGACACTGGGCACGGCTGCATGGACACTGGGCAAGGTTGCATGGACACTGGGCAAGGCTGCAATGACACTGGGCAAGGCTGCATGGACACTGGGCAAGGTTGCATTGACACTGGGCAAGGCTGCAATGACACTGGGCAAGGCTGCATGGACACTGGGCAAGGTTGCATGGACACTGGGCAAGGCTGCATGGACACTGGGCAAGGTTGCATGGACACTGGGCAAGGCTGCATGGACACTGGGCAAGGTTGCATGGACACTGGGCAAGGCTACAATGACACTGGGCAAGGCTGCATGGACACTGGGCAAGGTTGCATGGACACTGGGCAAGGCTGCATGGATACTGGGCAAGGCTGCATGGATACTGGGAAAGGCTGCATGGACACTGGGCAAGGCTGCATGGACACTGGGCAAGGCTTCATGGACACTGGGCAAGGCTGCATGGACACTGGGCAAGGCTGCATGGACACTGGGCAAGGTTGCATGGACACTGTGCAAGGCTGCATGGACACTGTGCAAGGTTGCATGGACACTGGGCAAGGCTGCATGGACACTGGGCAAGGCTGCATGGACACTGGGCAAGGTTGCATGGACACTGGGCAAGGTTACATGACACTGACGGCTGCACTGGACACTGCAAGGCTGCATGGACACTGGGCAAGGCTGCACACTGGGCAAGGTTGCATGGACTGGGCAAGGCTGCAATGACACTGCATGGGACACTGGGCAAGGTTGCATGGACTGGGCAAGGCTGCATGGACACTGGGAAAGGCTGCCTGGACACTGGGCAAGGCTGCATGGACACTGCAAGGCTGCACTGGGCAAGGCTGGACACTGGGCAAGGCTTGCATGGACACTGGGCAAGGTGCAATGATGGACACTGCACAAGGCACTGGGCAAGGCTGCATGGACACTGGGAAAGGCTGCCTGGACACTGGGCAAGGCTGCATGGACACTGGGCAAGGCTGCATGGACACTGGGAAAGGCTGCCTGGACACTGGGCAAGGCTGCATGGACACTGGGCAAGGCTGCAGATGGACACTGATAAGACTGCATTCATGGGCATTTAAATGTAAGTTTTTATTTCCCTCCTGAAAGTTTTTTCCCTTAAAATTCCCTCCTAAACCGACGCGTGTTATACGCCAATAATACGCCAATAAATACGGTATTTGACACTTTGTGTTGGTCCATCACATAAAAAACCCCAATAAAATACAGTTACGTTTTTGGTTGTAACATGACAAAGTTTGGAAAATGTCAATGGGGTATGAATAAGTTTTTAAGGCCCTGTATACGTATTGAGGTCGGCAAGTGGATATTCAGCTTCGTGCTAGATTTTTTCTTACAGATTGGCTCATCTCTTTGTCTCTTGGCTCTCTCCTCCTATCAGCATGCTTATTTTCAGAACGTACATTGATTGGCTTCTTGTGCTGCTTCTTGTGCTGCTTTTTCCTTTCATGCTCCAGCTCTGCTGTAGAGGAAATTTAAAGAAGAGGGCGTCCTACTGTAAGCCTTCCCTAATTTTCCGGCGGTTGGGCCAGAGTTCCACTTTTATTTATTGTGAAAAGTCAGTTTTGTTCAGTTTGAAGTTTTGTCTGTGAAAGCCAAAAAATGTTTTTATTTTATTTATTTTTTGCCCTCTCACTACCCCCTCTGTTCCCCGATCCCGCCACCCAAATGTATCACAGAGTGCTTCATTCTCTATAGGCAGAGAATACAAAGCAATCACATCATAGATTTTCCCACTGCAGCCACACAGCGCGTGACCACCCCCGGCCTCACAATAAAAAACCATTACAGTGACACCAAGAAAAATAAATAAAAGTGATTTTA
Organism: Rana kukunoris; assembly: GCA_029574335.1. NCBI lineage: Eukaryota > Metazoa > Chordata > Amphibia > Anura > Ranidae > Rana > Rana kukunoris. The sequence goes on from CM056054.1 coordinate 235,629,780, forward strand.
TTAGCTCTATCACACAACATAATGACTATTCTTATTGAGAATTAAAAAAAAAAGAACCACAGCCGTGAGCCATGCTAGGTAATTTTCTCTATCTTGGGTTCTCGCTGGGTGGCCATAACATTTAAAACAATAATTATTTCCTTAAAATTGGTGGTAATTGAATTCATACAGCATTTTTCCAGGAAGGTATAAGCTGTCAGCATTAAATCGCATTGCACAACGTCTATAAGACGGGTCCTTTCACAAGGTTCTGGGAGCGTAAAAGGCAATTCAACGGCACCTATTTTATATCATTTTAGGTTGTGACCTATATAATAAAATAAATAATGCAAATTATTCCTGGGGATGCCGTCTTCACTTGGATATTTTAATTAGTTTCATTTTAGCGGGTCACTCGTGGGGCAGGAGCCCAGAGTCCTGAAAAGTTGCAAATATTGCTTATACAAAATAAATAGGTATACCGGGCCAGATTCACAGAGCCCTTACTCCGGTGTATCTCGCGTTAGACCGGAGTACTTTCAAATTACGCGCGTCGTTTCATTAGTCTGAATCCTCAAACCATGATACGACGGCTGCGGGCTTCAATCCGACTGAATTACGTGTTCGTACGCCTTCGGATCTACTCTGCAACAATTTTGTGGCCGCTGGGTGGAGTTCCCGTCGTTTTCTGCGTCGGGGTATGCAAATGAGCTTTTTCCGGCGATCCACGAAGTTACGAGCGTCGTTCGCAATCTCTTACAGGCATCTGTAGTCATCTTTTCGTCGCGTAAAGTTATTCCACCTTTTATCTGGTCTAGTTTTAGACAGCCCATGTTAAGTATGGCCGTCGTTCCCGCGTCGAATGTCAACGTCTTTTTTTATTTTTTACGTAAGTCGTCCTGGAATAGGAATGTACGTAAACGACGCTACTCAAACAAAAAATTACGTAACGACGTTATTTTGCGCAATGCACGGCGGGAAATTTCTGAACGGAGCATGCGCAGTTCGATCGCCGCGGGGACGCGCCTAATTTAAATGCTTCACGCCCTCTAATCGCGTATTTCGATTCCGCCGCGAGAAATACACTACGCCGCCGTACCTTACGGGCCAAAATCTACTTGGATTCGTCGTAGAGCCTGGTAAAATACGGCGGCGTAGTGTATCTCTGATACTCTGCGCCAATGTAATTGTACCTGAATCTGGCCCACCCTTTTTATGACCATTTCTGCTTAAATGCCAGGGCCAAATTTAATAAGGCTTAATGTGCACACCTAAATCATTATATATATCATTATATAAATCATTATACTGTATATATCATTTTTTTTTTTATGTTTTTTTTATATATACAATGCTTTATTAAAAAAAAAATAAACATGCTTAATTTTTTTGTATTATTATTATAGAGGGTAAAAATGTAATAAAAAAAAATATATATATATTCAAGAATTTGATTATATGTATATATCTTAATATTAACATTATAAATATACAATTATTTTTAATATTCTAAATATATCTGAATTTTACATACATAGGCCCAGATTCAGAGAGCGATTACGCCTGTCTAACTGGTGTTAGACAGGAGTAATTTCAAATTTCGCGCGCCGTATCACTAGTTTGAATCCTCAAACCATGATACGGCGGCTTCGGGCTTCGATCCGAGAGGCTTACGTCTTCGTAAGCCTTCGGATCTACGCTGCGATATTTTTGCGGCCGCTGGGTGGAGTCCGCGTCGTTTTCACCGTCGGGGTATGCAAATGAGTTTTTACTGCGATCCACAAAGGTACGAGTGTCCTTCGCAATCGCCTACGTCATTTTTTGGCTACGTAATGTTAGAGCAGCTTTTTGCTGGTCTAACAGTGCGTAACCCATTTTAACCACTTAAGACCCGGACACATACGCTGCTAAATGACCCAAGGTGTTTTTACAATTCGGCGCTGCGTCGCTTTAACAGACAATTGCGCGGTCGTGCGACGTGGTTCCCAAACAAAATTTGCGTCCTTTTCTTCCCACAAATAGAGCTTTCTTTTGGTGGTATTTGATCGCCTCTGCGATTTTTATTTTTTGCGCTATAAACTAAAATAGAGCAACAATTTTGAAAAAAATCACTATTTTTTTACTTTTTGTTATAAAAAAAATCAAATAAACGAAATTTTAGTAAAACATTTAGGCCAAAATTAATTCAGCCACATGTCTTTTGTAAAAAAAAAAAAATCGCAATAAAAAAAATAGCTACCTAGCGGGAACAGCGACACTAATACAGCGATCAGAAAAATGATCGCTTAGTGATGCTGGCAATAGGGAGTGAAAGGGTTAACTAGGGCAGTGATCAGGGGGATAAAACTTTATTAGGGGGGTTGGGGGGGCTATCCTGGACCTAACACTAACTGATTTTACACTGCCTGTCACACTGACACTAAATGCAGTGATTAGATCTCTGCATTCAGTGACACTGTGACAGGGGGGTGGTGGGGGTGATCACAAGGGGTTAATGTGCCTATGTGTGTGTGTGTCAGTGTTGTGTTGGTGCACACTTACTGTGGATGTCTTCTCTCATCAGCAGCGGTGGGAAACAGCGCTGCGATGAGAGGTGACATCATTTCCTCCTTCCTTTGTAAACACAGGAGGAGGAACTGAAACGAAGGGGGAGCGCTCCCATTGGCTGGGAACGATCGCGGGGGGGGGCGGAAAACACGGACATCCGCCCGCTCGTCGGCGATCGCTCCCAGAGCCAGGGGGACCCCCGCACCGCACGAAGGCGGGGACGTAAATTTACGCCCTTGTGCCTGTACGAGCCATGTTGTGGCCGTAAATGTGCGTGAGGGGGTCCTTAAGTGGTTAAGTATGGCCGTCGTTCCCGCGTCGAATTTAATTTTTTTTTTTTTTTTTTTTAACGTAACTCGTTCGGGAATAGGAATGTACGTAAACGACGCTACTACAGCGTAACGACGTGATTTCGCGCAATGCACGGCGGGAAATTTGGGAACGGAGCATGCGCAGCTCGATCGCCGCGGGAACGCGCCTATTTTAAATGCTTCACGCCCCCTACTCGCGTAGATGGATTGCGCCGGGAGAAATACACTACGCCGCCGTCGTTTACTGGACAAAATCTACCTGGATTCCACGTAGAGCCAGGTAAAATACGGCGGTGTAGTGTATTTCGGAAACGCTACGATAATCTAATTCTCTGTGAATCTGGCCCATAGTTACATAGTGCTCCATGAGGAAGCGATATTTCGCGAAACCGGTCGGGCGGAACGTGTACTGCACCGGAATCACCCCCTGCTGACCATACATCTTCCATTCCTATTTGGACGGGTATCTGTTATGCTTCCGGCCAGAGCTCCAGATTATTATGCCATCTAAGCACTAGTGATGAGCGGAATACGCCATATTCGATTTTGCGATATTTCACGAATATATAGAAGAATATTCGCGAAATATTCGTTAATATCGAATATTCGTGATATTTTATCAAAAAAAACATTTTGCGAAATTTCGCTAATGCGAATGCGAAATTGATTGCGAAATTCTCGTCAACACGCGAAAACGGAGATCATTTCCTGGATTACTAAACTAATATGCACTAAACACTAACTCTACTTACACAAACTTATATGACTAAACTAAAGCTATTTTTTTTTTATACACAAAACACAGAAGGGCAGAGAAAGTATTCGCGAATATTCGCATTACGAATATTCGCATTGCGAATATTCGGGAACATAAAACGATCGCCTCAGCTACTCGGCCCAGGGTCTCTCTCTAATCATACCAGCAATGCTTTTAGACGTCGATGGAGATCACTAGGATGTGATCTGTTTTAAAAATAAATTTGAAAAAATACGAATATTCGCAATATCGAATATTCACCGCGATATTCGATTTATTCGCGAATACTCGAATATGCAATATTCGTTACGAATATTCGCAATGCGAATATTCGTGAGCAACACTACTAAGCACTGTTATCATGTAAGTGCGTTTTTGTCTTTGCTTTTAAATAAACGTTATTTGCGATTTTACACTATTGCGGTCCTGTATATGTTTTCCACGGCCTATGGCCATCAAGGTTTCCATCTACTGGATTGAAGTGGTGACTGATATTGAACCTGGCACAACATATCCTCAACCAGGGCCGATCCTAGGCAGGGTGCACAGGGTGCATTGCACCCAGGCTCCTGCAGAGGTGGGGGCGCCGAACATCTAACCAACTCTCTAACAGAAGCCCTGTCTGTATCCATCTGAGATCCCCCCTCCAGGTCCCAATAAAGTACTCTGCTTCTCTTCCTGTATTTTGTTTATTGTTAAGAGATCATGTAAGGATCCCGGGGTAATGAAGACTTTGCATCTCTGTGGTTGAGTCATTGCCATAGAAACATTTGGAAAGGGGAGGAGTTAGTAAAATTACGACGCCCATGTGGGGGCGCCAGAAATATTTCTGCACCCAGGCGCTTGTGACCCTAGGATCGGCCCTGTCCTCAACCCTTGCAGTTATAATCTACATGCTGTTTATGGTCCTCCTTTTGATTAAGGGACCGCTGTAAATCTGGAAAGCAGATATATTGCACTTTGGGTGGAGGATTTCTTCTATCAGATTGCCATCACAGTTTATGGTTTTCATGTGGACTGTCTGATTTATTCACTGGTGATAAGAACTATTTTGTTCCTAAAGGACTTTCTTCAAGTTTTACAACTGTCTTGTTTGTTGCTTGTTATATGCAGGGCTTTTTTTCAGGGGGAACTTGGGGGAACTCAGTTCCACCACCTCTGGCTCAGACCCTTTGGCGACTGCTTACCATAATCACTTGTAAACACAGAAGTCTGGTTTCTGTGTTTACAAGTGACAGCTCTGCACTCTGTGTGTAACCCCCCTGAACTTTGCATTCTGTATGTAATGCAATCCTGGTATTTAATGCACCTTTAAGACCCTTCTACTGTTTGTGAAATCTGATCGGGGTCGTGGTTGAGTTCCTGCACCTATTTTCTGAGAAAAAAAGCTCTGGTTATAAATGGCGATTAGATATTAATATGAACTTATGACTTAGCAATTTTTTGATCATACTTTAGCGCACCTTTTTTTCTTTTTCTCACAAAGTTACATAGGGCCAGATTCACAAAATAATTACGCCGGTGTATCT